>CAXBUK010000016.1:0-447926 GCA_963978885.1 Nemotelus pantherinus
ACTATCTCACCCTTAGACCCTCTCACTATCTCACCCTTAGACCCTCTCACTATCTCACCCTTAGACCCTCTCACTATCTCACCCTTAGACCCTCTCACTATCTCACCCTTAGACCCTCTCACTATCTCACCCTTAAATCCTCTAACTATCTCACGCTCTCACTATCTCACCCTTAGACCCTCTCACTATCTCACCCTTAGACCCTCTCACTATCTCACCCTTAGACCTTCTCACTATCTCACCCTTAGACGCTCTCACTATCTCACCCTTAAACCCTCTCACTATCTCACCCTTAGGCCCTTTCACTATCTCACCCTTAGACCCTCTCACTATCTCACCCTTAGACCCTCTCACTATCTCACCCTTAGACCCTCTCACTATCTCACCCTTAGACCCTCTCACTATCTCACCCTTAGACCCTCTCACCATCTCACCCTTAGACCCTCTCAATATCTCACCCTTAGACCCTCTCACTATCTCACCCTTAGACCCTCTCACTATCTCACCCTTAGACCCTCTCACTATCTCACCCTGAGACCCTCTCACTATCACACCCTTAGACCCTCTCACTATCTCACCCTCAGACCCTCTCACTATCTCACCCTTAGACCCGCTCACCATCTCACCCTTAGACCCTCTCACTATCTCATCCTTAGACCCTCTCATTATTTCACCCTTAGAACCTCTCACTATCTCACCCTTAGACCCTCTCACTATCTCACCCTTTGTCCCTCTAACTATCTCACCCTTAGACCCTCTCACTATCTCACCCTTCGACCCTCTCACTATCTCACCCTTAGACCCTCTCACTATCTCACCCTTAGACCCTCTCACTGTCTCACCCTTAGACCCTCTCACTATCTCACCCTTAGACCCTCTCACTATCTCACCCTTAGACCCTCTCAATATCTCACCCTTAGACCGTCTCACTATCTCACCCTTAGACCCACTCACTATCTCACCCTTAGACCCTCTCACTATCTCACCCCTAGACCCTCTCACTATCTCACCCTTAGAGCCTCTCACTATCTCACCCTTAGACCCTCTCACTATCACCCTCTCACTATCTCACCCTTAGACCCTCTCACTATCTCACCCTTAGACCCTCTCACTATCTCACGCTCAGACCCTCTCACTATCTCACCCTTAGACCCTCTCACTATCTCACCCTTAGAAACTCTCACTATCTCACCCTTAGACCCTCTCACTATCTCACCCTTAGACCCTCTCACTATCTCACCCTTAGACCCTCTCACTATCTCACCCTTAGACCCTCTCACTATCTAACCCTTAGACCCTCTCACTATCTCACCCTTAGACCCTCTCACTATCTCACCCTTAGACCCTCTCACTATCTAACCCTTAGACCTTCTCACTATCTCACCCTTTGACCCTCTCACTATCTCACCCTTAGACCTTCTCACTATCTCACCCTTAGACCCTCTCACTATCTCACCCTTAGACCCTCTCACTATCACCCTCTCACTATCTCACCCTTAGACCCTCTCACTATCTCACCCCTAGACCCTCTCACTATCACCCTCTCACTATCTCACCCTTAGACCCTCTCACTATCTCACCCTTAGACCCTCTCACTATCTCACCCTTAGACCCTCTCACTATCTCACCCTTAGACCCTCTCACTATCTCACCCTTAGACCCTTTCACTATCACCCTCTCACTATCTCACCCTTAGACCCTCTCACTATCACCCTCTCACTATCTCACCCTTAGACCCTCTCACTATCTCACCCTTAGACCCTCTCACCATCTCACCCTTAGACCCTCTCACTATCTCACCCTTAGACCCTCTCACTATCTCACCTTTAGACCCTCTCACTATCTCACCCTTAGACCCTCTCACCATCTCACCCTTAGACCCTCTCAATATCTCACCCTTAGACCCTCTCACTATCTCACCCTTAGACCCTCTCACTATCTCACCCTTAGACCCTCTCACTATCTCACCCTGAGACCCTCTCACTATCTCACCCTTAGACCCTCTCACTATCTCACCCTTAGACCCTCTCACTATCTCACCCTTAGACCCTCTCACTATCTCACCCTTAGACCCTCTCACTATCTCACCCTTAGACCCTCTCACCATCTCACCCTTAGACCCTCTCAATATCTCACCCTTAGACCCTCTCACTATCTCACCCTTAGACCCTCTCACTATCTCACCCTTAGACCCTCTCACTATCTCACCCTGAGACCCTCTCACTATCTCACCCTTAGACCCTCTCACTATCTCACCCTTTGACCCTCTCACTATCTCACCCTTAGACCCTCTCACTATCTCACCCTTAGACCCTCTCACTATCTCACCCTTAGACCCTCTCACTATCTCACCCTTAGACCCTCTCACTATCTCACCCTTAGACCCACTCACTACCTCACCCTTAGACCCTCTCACTATCTCACCCTTAGACCCTCTCACTATCTCACCCTTAGACCCTCTTACTATCTCACCCTTAGACCCTCTCACTATCACCCTCTAACTATCTCACCCTTAGACCCTCTCACTATCTCACCCTTAGACCCTCTCACTATCTCACCCTTAGACCCTCTCACTATCTCACCCTTAGACCCTCTCACTATCTCACCCTTAGACCCTCTCACAATCTCACCCTTAGACCCTCTCACTATCTCACCCTTAGACCCTCTCACTATCTCACCCTTAGACCCTCTCAATATCTCACCCTTAGACCCTCTAACTATCTCACCCTTTGACCCTCTCACCATCTCACCCTTAGACCCTCTCACTATCTCACCCTTAGACCCTCTCACTATCTCACCCTTAGACCCTCTCACTATCTCACCCTTAGACCCTCTCACTATCTCACCCTTAGACCCTCTCACTATCTCACCCTTAGACCCTCTCACTATCTCACCCTTAGACCCTTTCACTATCACCCTCTCACTATCTCACCCTTAGACCCTCTCACTATCACTCTCTCACTTTCTCACCCTTAGACCCTCTCACTATCTCACCCTTAGACCCTCTCACCATCTCACCCTTAGACCCTCTCACTATCTCACCCTTAGACCCTCTCACTATCTCACCCTTAGACCCTCTCACTATCTCACCCTGAGACCCTCTCACTATCTCACCCTTAGACCCTCTCACTATCTCACCCTCAGACCCTCTCACTATCTCACCCTTAGACCCGCTCACCATCTCACCCTTAGACCCTCTCACTATCTCACCCTTAGACCCTCTCACTATCTCACCCTTAGACCCTCTCACTATCTCACCCTTAGACCCTCTCACTATCTCACCCTTAGACCCTCTCACTATCTCACCCTTAGACCCTCTCACTATCTCACCCTTAGACCCTCTCACCATCTCACCCTTAGACCCTCTCAATATCTCACCCTTAGACCCTCTCACTATCTCACCCTTAGACCCTCTCACTATCTCACCCTTAGACCCTCTCACTATCACCCTCTCACTATCTCACCCTTAGACCCTCTCACTATCACCCTCAGACTATCTCACCCTTAGACCCTCTCACTATCTCACCCTTAGACCCTCTCACTATCTCACCCTTAGACCCTCTCACTATCACCCTCTCACTATCTCACCCTTAGACCCTCTCACTATCTCACCCTTAGACCCTCTTACTATCACCCTCTCACTATCTCACCCTTAGACCCTCTCACTATCTCACCCTTAGACCCTCTCACTATCTCACCCTTAGACCCTCTCACTATCTCACCCTTAGACCCTCTCACCATCTCACCCTTAGACCCCTCACTATCTCACCCTACCCTCTCACGATCTCACCCTTAGATCCTCTCACCATCTCACCCTTAGACCCTCTCACTATCTCACCCTTAGACCCTCTCACTATCTCACCCTTAGACCTTCTCACTACCTCACCCTTAGACCCTCTCACTATCTCACCCTTAGACCCTCTCACTATCTCACCCTTAGACCCTCTCACTATCTCACCCTTAGACCCTCTCACTATCTCACCCTTAGACCCTCTCACTATCTCACCCTTAGACCCTCTCACTATCTCAACCTTAGACCCTCTCACTATCTCACCCTTAGACCCTCTCACTATCTCACCCTTAGACCCACTCACTACCTCACCCTTAGACCCTCTCACTATCTCACCCTTAGACCCTCTCACTATCTCACCCTTAGACCCTCTCACTATCTCACCCTTAGACCCTCTCACTATCACCCTCTCACTTTCTCACCCTTAGACCCTCTCACTATCTCACCCTTAGACCCTCTCACTATCTCACCCTTAGACCCTCTCACTGTCTCACCCTTAGACCCTCTCACCATCTCACCCTTAGACCCTCTCACAATCTCACCCTTAGACCCTCTCACTATCTCACCCTTAGACCCTCTCACTATCTCACTATTAGACCCTATCAATATCTCACCCTTAGACCCTCTCACTATCTCACCCTTAGACCCTCTCACCATCTCACCCTTAGACCCTCTCACTATCTCACCCTTAGACCCTCTCACTATCTCACCCTTAGACCCTCTCACTATCTCACCCTTAGACCCTCTCACTATCTCACCCTTAGAACCTCTCACCATCTTACCCTTAGACCCTCTCACTATCTCACCCTTAGACCCTCTCACTATCTCACCCTTAGACACTCTCACTATCTCACCCTTAGACCCTCTCACTATCTCACCCTTAGACCCTCTCACTATCTCACCCCTAGACCCTCTCACTATCTCACCCTTAGACCCTCTCACTATCTCACCCTTAGACCCTCTCACTATCACCCTCTCACTATCTCACCCTTAGACCCTCTCACTATCACACCCTTAGACCCACTCACTAAGTCACCCTTACACCCTCTCATTATCTCACCCTTAGACCCTCTCACTATCTCACCCTTAGACCCTCTCACTATCTCACCCTTAGACCCTCTCACTATCACCCTCTCACTATCTCAACCTTAGACCATCTCACTATCTCACCCTTAGACCCTCTCACTATCTCACCCTTAGACCCTCTCACCATCTCACCCTTAAACCCTCTCACTATCTCACACTTAGACCCTCTAACTATCTCACCCTTAGACCCTCTAACTATCTCACCCTTAGACCCTCTCACTATCTCACCCTTAGACGCCTCACTATCTCACCCTTAGACCCTCTCACTATCTCACCCTTAGACCCTCTCACCATCTCACCCTTAGACCGTCTCACTATCTCACCCTTAGACCCTCTCACTATCTCACCCTTAGACCCTCTCACTATCTCACCCTTAGACCCTCTCACTATCTCACCCTTAGACCCTCTCACTATTTCACCCTTAGACCCTCTCACCATCTCACCCTTAGACCCTCTCACTATCTCACCCTTAGACCCTCTCACTATCTCACCCTTAGACCCTCTCAATATCTCACCCTTAGACCGTCTCACTATCTCACCCTTAGACCCACTCACTATCTCACCCTTAGACCCTCTCACAATCTCACTCTTAGACCCTCTCACTATCTCACCCTTAGAGCCTCTCACTATCTCACCCTTAGACCCTCTCACTATCACCCTCTCACTATCTCACCCTTAGACCCTCTCACTATCTCACCCTTAGACCCTCTCACTATCTCACCCTTAGACCCTCTCACTATCTCACCCTTAGACCCTCTCACTATCTCACCCTTAGACCCTCTCACTATCTCACCCTTAGACCCTCTCACTATCTCACCCTTAGACCCTCTCACTATCTCACCCTTAGATCCTCTCACTATCTCACCCTTAGACCCTCTCTTTATCTAACCCTTAGACCCTCTCACTATCTCACCCTTAGACCCTCTCACTATCTCACCCTTAGACCCTCTCACTATCTCACCCTTAGATCTTCTCACTATCTCACCCTCGGACCCTCTCACTATCTCACCCTTAGACCTTCTCACTATCTCACCCTTAGACCCTCTCACTATCTCACCCTTAGACCCTCTCACTATCTCACCCTTAGACCCTTTCACTATCACCCTCTCACTATCTCACCCTTAGACCCTCTCACTATCACCCTCTCACTATCTCACCCTTAGACCCTCTCACTATCTCACCCTTAGACCCTCTCACTATCACCCTCTCACTATCTCACCCTTAGACCCTCTCACTATCTCACCCTTAGACCCTCTCACTATCTCACCCTTAGACCCTCTCACTATCTCACCCTTAGACCCTCTCACTATCTCACCCTTAGACCCTCTCACTATCTCACCCTTAGACCCTCTCACTATCACCCTCTCACTATCTCACCCTTAGACCCTCTCACTATCTCACGCTAAGACCCTCTCACTATCTCACCCATAGACCCTCTCACTATCTCACCCTCAGACCCTCTCACTATCTCACCCTTAGACCCTCTCACAATCTCACGCTTAGACCCTCTCACTATCTCACCCTTAGACCCTCTCACTATCTCACCCTTAGACCCTCTCACTATCACCCTCTCACTATCTCACCCTTAGATCCTCTCTCTATCACCCTCTCACTATCTCACACTTAGACCCTCTCACTATCTCACCCTTAGACCCTCTCACTATCTCACCCTTAGACCCTCTCACTATCTCACCTTTAGACCCTCTCACCATCTCACCCTTAGACCCTCTCACTATCTCACCCTTAGACCCTCTCACTATCTCACCCTTAGACCCTCTCTCTATCACCCTCTCACTATCTCACACTTAGACCCTCTCACTGTCTCACCCTTAGACCGTCTCACTATCTCACCCTTAGACCCTCTCACTATCTCACCCTTAGACCCTCTCACCATCTCACCCTTAGACCCTCTCACTATCTCACCCTTAGACCCTCTCACTATCTCACCCTTAGACCCTCTCACTATCTCACCCTTAGACCCTCTCACTATCTCACCCTTAGACCCTCTCACTATCTCACCCTTAGACCCTCTCACTATCTCACCCTTAGACCCTCTCACTATCTCACCCTTAAATCCTCTAACTATCTCACGCTCTCACTATCTCACCCTTAGACCCTCTCACTATCTCACCCTTAGACCCTCTCACTATCTCACCCTTAGACCTTCTCACTATCTCACCCTTAGACGCTCTCACTATCTCACCCTTAAACCCTCTCACTATCTCACCCTTAGGCCCTTTCACTATCTCACCCTTAGACCCTCTCACTATCTCACCCTTAGACCCTCTCACTATCTCACCCTTAGACCCTCTCACTATCTCACCCTTAGACCCTCTCACTATCTCACCCTTAGACCCTCTCACCATCTCACCCTTAGACCCTCTCAATATCTCACCCTTAGACCCTCTCACTATCTCACCCTTAGACCCTCTCACTATCTCACCCTTAGACCCTCTCACTATCTCACCCTGAGACCCTCTCACTATCACACCCTTAGACCCTCTCACTATCTCACCCTCAGACCCTCTCACTATCTCACCCTTAGACCCGCTCACCATCTCACCCTTAGACCCTCTCACTATCTCACCCTTAGACCCTCTCATTATTTCACCCTTAGAACCTCTCACTATCTCACCCTTAGACCCTCTCACTATCTCACCCTTTGTCCCTCTAACTATCTCACCCTTAGACCCTCTCACTATCTCACCCTTCGACCCTCTCACTATCTCACCCTTAGACCCTCTCACTATCTCACCCTTAGACCCTCTCACTGTCTCACCCTTAGACCCTCTCACTATCTCACCCTTAGACCCTCTCACTATCTCACCCTTAGACCCTCTCAATATCTCACCCTTAGACCGTCTCACTATCTCACCCTTAGACCCACTCACTATCTCACCCTTAGACCCTCTCACTATCTCACCCCTAGACCCTCTCACTATCTCACCCTTAGAGCCTCTCACTATCTCACCCTTAGACCCTCTCACTATCACCCTCTCACTATCTCACCCTTAGACCCTCTCACTATCTCACCCTTAGACCCTCTCACTATCACCCTCTCACTATCTCACCCTTAGACCCTCTCACTATCTCACCCTTAGACCCTCTCACTATCTCACCCTTAGACCCTCTCACTATCTCACCCTTAGACCCTCTCACTATCTCACCCTTAGACCCTCTCACTATCTCACCCTTAGACCCTCTCACTATCTAACCCTTAGACCCTCTCACTATCTCACCCTTAGACCCTCTCACTATCTCACCCTTAGACCCTCTCACTATCTAACCCTTAGACCTTCTCACTATCTCACCCTTTGACCCTCTCACTATCTCACCCTTAGACCTTCTCACTATCTCACCCTTAGACCCTCTCACTATCTCACCCTTAGACCCTCTCACTATCACCCTCTCACTATCTCACCCTTAGACCCTCTCACTATCTCACCCCTAGACCCTCTCACTATCACCCTCTCACTATCTCACCCTTAGACCCTCTCACTATCTCACCCTTAGACCCTCTCACTATCTCACCCTTAGACCCTCTCACTATCTCACCCTTAGACCCTCTCACTATCTCACCCTTAGACCCTTTCACTATCACCCTCTCACTATCTCACCCTTAGACCCTCTCACTATCTCACCCTTAGACCCTCTCACCATCTCACCCTTAGACCCTCTCACTATCTCACCCTTAGACCCTCTCACTATCTCACCCTTAGACCCTCTCACTATCTCACCCTTAGACCCTCTCACCATCTCACCCTTAGACCCTCTCAATATCTCACCCTTAGACCCTCTCACTATCTCACCCTTAGACCCTCTCACTATCTCACCCTTAGACCATCTCACTATCTCACCCTGAGACCCTCTCACTATCTCACCCTTAGACCCTCTCACTATCTCACCCTTAGACCCTCTCACTATCTCACCCTTAGACCCTCTCACTATCTCACCCTTAGACCCTCTCACTATCTCACCCTTAGACCCTCTCACCATCTCACCCTTAGACCCTCTCAATATCTCACCCTTAGACCCTCTCACTATCTCACCCTTAGACCCTCTCACTATCTCACCCTTAGACCCTCTCACTATCTCACCCTGAGACCCTCTCACTATCTCACCCTTAGACCCTCTCACTATCTCACCCTTTGACCCTCTCACTATCTCACCCTTAGACCCTCTCACTATCTCACCCTTAGACCCTCTCACTATCTCACCCTTAGACCCTCTCACTATCTCACCCTTAGACCCTCTCACTATCTCACCCTTAGACCCACTCACTACCTCACCCTTAGACCCTCTCACTATCTCACCCTTAGACCCTCTCACTATCTCACCCTTAGACCCTCTTACTATCTCACCCTTAGACCCTCTCACTATCACCCTCTAACTATCTCACCCTTAGACCCTCTCACTATCTCACCCTTAGACCCTCTCACTATCTCACCCTTAGACCCTCTCACTATCTCACCCTTAGACCCTCTCACTATCTCACCCTTAGACCCTCTCACAATCTCACCCTTAGACCCTCTCACTATCTCACCCTTAGACCCTCTCACTATCTCACCCTTAGACCCTCTCAATATCTCACCCTTAGACCCTCTAACTATCTCACCCTTAGACCCTCTCACCATCTCACCCTTAGACCCTCTCACTATCTCACCCTTAGACCCTCTCACTATCTCACCCTTAGACCCTCTCACTATCTCACCCTTAGACCCTCTCACTATCTCACCCTTAGACCCTCTCACTATCTCACCCTTAGACCCTCTCACTATCTCACCCTTAGACCCTTTCACTATCACCCTCTCACTATCTCACCCTTAGACCCTCTCACTATCACCCTCTCACTTTCTCACCCTTAGACCCTCTCACTATCTCACCCTTAGACCCTCTCACCATCTCACCCTTAGACCCTCTCACTATCTCACCCTTAGACCCTCTCACTATCTCACCCTTAGACCCTCTCACTATCTCACCCTGAGACCCTCTCACTATCTCACCCTTAGACCCTCTCACTATCTCACCCTCAGACCCTCTCACTATCTCACCCTTAGACCCGCTCACCATCTCACCCTTAGACCCTCTCACTATCTCACCCTTAGACCCTCTCACTATCTCACCCTTAGACCCTCTCACTATCTCACCCTTAGACCCTCTCACTATCTCACCCTTAGACCCTCTCACTATCTCACCCTTAGACCCTCTCACTATCTCACCCTTAGACCCTCTCACCATCTCACCCTTAGACCCTCTCAATATCTCACCCTTAGACCCTCTCACTATCTCACCCTTAGACCCTCTCACTATCTCACCCTTAGACCCTCTCACTATCTCACCCTGAGACCCTCTCACTATCTCACCCTTAGACCCTCTCACTATCTCACCCTCAGACCCTCTCACTATCTCACCCTTAGACCCTCTCACTATCTCACCCTTAGACCCTCTCACTATCTCACCCTTAGACCTTCTCACTATCTCACCCTTAGACCCTCTCACTATCTCACCCTTAGACCCTTTCACTATCTCACCCTTAGACCCTCTCACTATCTCACCCTAAGACCCTCTCACTATCTCACCCTTAGATCCTCTCACTATCTCACCCTTAGACCCTCTCACTATCTCACCCTTAGACCCTCTCACTATCTCACCCTTAGACCCTCTCACTATCTCACCCTTAGACCGTCTCACTATCTCACCCTTAGACCCTCTCACTATCACCCTCTCACTATCTCACCCTTAGACCCTCTCTCTATCACCCTCTCACTATCTCACACTTAGACCCTCTCACTATCTCACCCTTAGACCCTCTCACTATCTCACCCTTAGACCCTCTCACAATCTCACCCTTAGACCCTCTCACTATCTCACCCTTAGACCCTCTCACTATCTCACCCATAGACTTTCTCACTATCTCACCCTTAGACCCTCTCACTATCTCACCCTTAGACCCTCTCACTATCTCACCCTTAGACCCTCTCACTATCTCACCCTTAGACCCTCTCACTATCACCCTCTCACTATCTCACCCTTAGACCCTCTCACTATCTCACCCTTAGACCCTCTCACTATCTCACCCTTAGACCCTCTCACTATCTCACCCTTAGACCCTCTCACTATCTCACACTTAGACCCTCTCACTATCTCACCCTTAGACCCTCTCACTATTTTACCCTTAGACCCTCTCACCATCTCACCCTTAGACACTCTCACTATCTCACCCTTAGACCCTTTCACTATCTCACCCTTAGACCCTCTCACTATCTCACCCTTAGACCCTCTCACCATCTCACCCTTAGACCCTCTCACTATCTCACCCTTGGACCCTCTTACTATCTCACCCTTAGACCCTCTCACTATCTCACCCTTAGACCCTCTCACCATCTCACCCTTAGACCCCTCACTATCTCACCCTACCCTCTCACGATCTCACCCTTAGATCCTCTCACCATCTCACCCTTAGACCCTCTCACTATCTCACCCTTAGACCCTCTCACTATCTCACCCTTAGACCTTCTCACTATCTCACCCTTAGACCCTCTCACTATCTCACCCTTAGACCCTCTCACTATCTCACCCTTAGACCCTCTCACTATCTCACCCTTAGACCCTCTCACTATCTCACCCTTAGACCCTCTCACTATCTCACCCTTAGACCCTCTCACTATCTCACCCTTAGACCCTCTCACTATCTCACCCTTAGACCCACTCACTACCTCACCCTTAGACCCTCTCACTATCTCACCCTTAGACCCTCTCACTATCTCACCCTTAGACCCTCTTACTATCTCACCCTTAGACCCTCTCACTATTTCACCCTTAGACCCTCTCACTATCTCACCCTTAGACCCTCTCACTATCTCACCCTTAGACCCTCTCACAATCTCACCCTTAGACCCTCTCACTATCTCACCCTTAGACCCTCTCACTATCTCACCCTTAGACCCTCTCAATATCTCACCCTTAGACCCTCTAACTATCTCACCCTTAGACCCTCTCACCATCTCACCCTTAGACCCTCTCACTATCTCACCCTTAGACCCTCTCACTATCTCACCCTTAGACCCTCTCACTATCTCACCCTTAGACCCTCTCACTATCTCACCCTTAGAACCTCTCACCATCTTACCCTTAGACCCTCTCACTATCTCACCCTTAGACCCTCTCACTATCTCACCCTTAGACCCTCTCACTATCTCACCCTTAGACCCTCTCACTATCTCACCCTTAGACCCTCTCACTATCTCACCCTTAGACCCTCTCACTATCTCACCCTTAGACCCTCTCACTATCTCACCCTTAGACCCTCTCACTATCTCACCCTTAGACCCCCTCACTATCTCACCCTTAGACCCTCTCACTATCTCACCCTTAGACCCTCTCACTATCTCACCCTTAGACCCTCTCACTATCTCACCCTTAGACCCTCTCACTATCTCACCCTTAGACCCTCTCACTATTTCACCCTTAGACCCTCTCACCATCTCACCCTTAGACCCTCTCACTATCTCACCCTTAGACCCTCTCACTATCTCACCCTTAGACCCTCTCAATATCTCACCCTTAGACCGTCTCACTATCTCACCCTTAGACCCACTCACTATCTCACCCTTAGACCCTCTCACTATCTCACCCTTAGACCCTCTCACTATCTCACCCTTAGAGCCTCTCACTATCTCACCCTTAGACCCTCTCACTATCACCCTCTCACTATCTCACCCTTAGACCCTCTCACTATCTCACCCTTAGACCCTCTCACTATCTCACCCTTAGACCCTCTCACCATCTCACCCTTAAACCCTCTCACTATCTCACACTTAGACCCTCTCACTATCTCACCCTTAGACCCTCTCACTATCTCACCCTTAGACCCTCTCAATATCTCACCCTCAGACCGTCTCACTATCTCACCCTTAGACCCACTCACTATCTCACCCTTAGACCCTCTCACTATCTCACCCTTAGACCCTCTCACTATCTCACCCTTAGAGCCTCTCACTATCTCACACTTAGACCCTCTCACTATCTCACCCTTAGACCCTCTAACTATCTCACCCTTAGACCCTCTCACTATCTCACCCTTAGACCCACTCACTATCTCACCCTTAGACCCTCTCACTATCTCACCCTTAGACCCTCTCACTATCTCACCCTTAGAGCCTCTCACTATCTCACCCTTAGACCCTCTCACTATCTCACCCTTAGACCCTCTCACTATCTCACCCTTAGACCCTCTCACCATCTCACCCTTAAACCCTCTCACTATCTCACACTTAGACCCTCTCACTATCTCACCCTTAGACCCTCTCACTATCTCACCCTTAGACCCTCTCAATATCTCACCCTTAGACCGTCTCACTATCTCACCCTTAGACCCACTCACTATCTCACCCTTAGACCCTCTCACTATCTCACCCTTAGACCCTCTCACTATCTCACCCTTAGAGCCTCTCACTATCTCACACTTAGACCCTCTCACTATCTCACCCTTAGACCCTCTAACTATCTCACCCTTAGACCCTCTCACTATCTCACCCTTAGACGCCTCACTATCTCACCCTTAGACCCTCTCACTATCTCACCCTTAGACCCTCTCACTATCTCACCCTTAGACCCTCTCACTATCTCACCCTTAGACCCTCTCACTATCACCCTCTCACTATCTCAACCTTAGACCATCTCACTATCTCACCCTTAGACCCTCTCACTATCTCACCCTTAGACCCTCTCACCATCTCACCCTTAAACCCTCTCACTATCTCACACTTAGACCCTCTCACTATCTCACCCTTAGACCCTCTAACTATCTCACCCTTAGACCCTCTCACTATCTCACCCTTAGACGCCTCACTATCTCACCCTTAGACCCTCTCACTATCTCACCCTTAGACCCTCTCACCATCTCACCCTTAGACCGTCTCACTATCTCACCCTTAGACCCTCTCACTATCTCACCCTTAGACCCTCTCACTATCTCACCCTTAGACCCTCTCACTATCTCACCCTTAGACCCTCTCACTATTTCACCCTTAGACCCTCTCACCATCTCACCCTTAGACCCTCTCACTATCTCACCCTTAGACCCTCTCACTATCTCACCCTTAGACCCTCTCAATATCTCACCCTTAGACCGTCTCACTATCTCACCCTTAGACCCACTCACTATCTCACCCTTAGACCCTCTCACTATCTCACCCTTAGACCCTCTCACTATCTCACCCTTAGAGCCTCTCACTATCTCACCCTTAGACCCTCTCACTATCACCCTCTCACTATCTCACCCTTAGACCCTCTCACTATCTCACCCTTAGACCCTCTCACTATCTCACCCTTAGACCCTCTCACTATCTCACCCTTAGACCCTCTCACTATCTCACCCTTAGACCCTCTCACTATCTCACCCTTAGACCCTCTCACTATCTCACCCTTAGACCCTCTCACTATCTCACCCTTAGACCCTCTCACTATCTCACCCTTAGACCCTCTCACTATCTAACCCTTAGACCCTCTCACTATCTCACCCTTAGACCCTCTCACTATCTCACCCTTAGACCCTCTCACTATCTCACCCTTAGACCTTCTCACTATCTCACCTTTGGACCCTCTCACTATCTCACCCTTAGACCTTCTCACTATCTCACCCTTAGACCCTCTCACTATCTCACCCTTAGACCCTCTCACTATCTCAGCCTTAGACCCTTTCACTATCACCCTCTCACTATCTCACCCTTAGACCCTCTCACTATCACCCTCTACTATCTCACCCTTAGACCCTCTCACTATCTCACCCTTAGACCCTCTCACTATCACCCTCTCACTATCTCACCCTTAGACCCTCTCACTATCTCACCCTTAGACCCTCTCACTATCTCACCCTTAGACCCTCTCACTATCTCACCCTTAGACCCTCTCACTATCACCCTCTCACTATCTCACCCTTAGACCCTCTCACAATCTCACGCTAAGACCCTCTCACTATCTCACCCATAGACCCTCTCACTATCTCACCCTCAGACCCTCTCACTATCTCACCCTTAGACCCTCTCACAATCTCACCCTTAGACCCTCTCACTATCTTACCCTTAGACCCTCTCACTATCTCACCCTTAGACCCTCTCACTATCACCCTCTCACTATCTCACCCTTAGACCCTCTCTCTATCACCCTCTCACTATCTCACACTTAGACCCTCTCACTATCTCACCCTTAGACCCTCTCACTATCTCACCCTTAGACCCTCTCACTATCTCACCCTTAGACCCTCTCACCATCTCACCCTTAGACCCTCTCACTATCTCACCCTTAGACCCTCTCACTATCTCACCCTTAGACCCTCTCTCTATCACCCTCTCACTATCTCACACTTAGACCCTCTCACTGTCTCACCCATAGACCCTCTCACTATCTCACCCTTAGACCCTCTCACTATCTCACCCTTAGACCCTCTCACCATCTCACCCTTAGACCCTCTCACTATCTCACCCTTAGACCCTCTCACTATCTCACCCTTAAATCCTCTAACTATCTCACGCTCTCACTATCTCACCCTTAGACCCTCTCACTATCTCACCCTTAGACCCTCTCACTATCTCACCCTTAGACCTTCTCACTATCTCATCCTTAGACGCTCTCACTATCTCACCCTTAGACCCTCTCACTATCTCACCCTTAGACCCTTTCACTATCTCACCCTTAGACCCTCTCACTATCTCACCCTTAGACCCTCTCACTATCTCACCCTTAGACCCTCTCACTATCTCACCCTTAGACCCTCTCACCATCTCACCCTTAGACCCTCTCAATATCTCATCCTTAGACCCTCTCACTATCTCACCCTTAGACCCTTTCACTATCTCACCCTTAGACCCTCTCACTATCTCACCCTGAGACCCTCTCACTATCACACCCTTAGACCCTCTCACTATCTCACCCTCAGACCCTCTCACTATCTCACCCTTAGACCCGCTCTCCATCTCACCCTTAGACCCTCTCACTATCTCACCCTTAGACCCTCTCATTATTTCACCCTTAGAACCTCTCACTATCTCACCCTTAGACCCTCTCACTATCTCACCCTTTGACCCTCTAACTATCTCACCCTTAGACCCTCTCACTATCTCACCCTTCGACCCTCTCACTATCTCACCCTAAGACCCTCTCACTATCTCACCCTTAGACCCTCTCACTGTCTCACCCTTAGACCCTCTCACTATCTCACCCTTAGACCCTCTCACTATCTCACCCTTAGACCCTCTCAATATCTCACCCTTAGACCGTCTCACTATCTCACCCTTAGACCCACTCACTATCTCACCCTTAGACCCTCTCACTATCTCACCCCTAGACCCTCTCACTATCTCACCCTTAGAGCCTCTCACTATCTCACCCTTAGACCCTCTCACTATCACCCTCTCACTATCTCACCCTTAGACCCTCTCACTATTTCACGCTTAGACCCTCTCACTATCTCACCCTTAGACCCTCTCACTATCTCACCCTTAGACCCTCTCACTATCTCACCCTTAGACCCTCTCACTATCTCACCCTTAGACCCTCTCACTATCTCACCCTTAGACCCTCTCACTATCTCACCCTTAGACCCTCTCACTATCTAACCCTTAGACCCTCTCACTATCTCACCCTTAGACCCTCTCACTATCTCACCCTTATACCCTCTCACTATCTAACCCTTAGACCTTCTCACTATCTCACCCTTGGACCCTCTCACTATCTCACCCTTAGACCTTCTCACTATCTCACCCTTAGACCCTCTCACTATCTCACCCTTAGACCCTCTCACTATCTCACCCTTAGACCCTTTCACTATCACCCTCTCACTATCTCACCCTTAGACCCTCTCACTATCACCCTCTCACTATCTCACCCTTAGACCCTCTCACTATCTCACCCTTAGACCCTCTCACTATCACCCTCTCACTATCCCACCCTTAGACCCTCTCACTATCTCACCCTTAGACCCTCTCACTATCTCACCCTTAGACCCTCTCACTATCTCACCCTTAGACCCTCTCACTATCTCACCCTTAGACCCTTTCACTATCACCCTCTCACTATCTCACCCTTAGACCCTCTCACTATCACCCTCTCACTATCTCACCCTTAGACCCTCTCACTATCTCACCCTTAGACCCTCTCACCATCTCACCCTTAGACCCTCTCACTATCTCACCCTTAGACCCTCTCACTATCTCACCCTTAGACCCTCTCACTATCTCACCCTTAGACCCTCTCACTATCTCACCCTTAGACCCTCTCAATATCTCACCCTTAGACCCTCTCACTATCTCACCCTTAGACCCTCTCACTATCTCACCCTTAGACCCTCTCACTATCTCACCCTGAGACTCTCTCACTATCTCACCCTTAGACCCTCTCACTATCTCACCCTCAGACCCTCTCACTATCTCACCCTTAGACCCGCTCACCATCTCACCCTTAGACCCTCTCACTATCTCACCCTTAGACCCTCTCACTATCTCACCCTTAGACCCTCTCACTATCTCACCCTTAGACCCTCTCACTATCTCACCCTTAGACCCTCTCACTATCTCACCCTTAGACCCTCTCACTATCTCACCCTTAGACCCTCTCACCATCTCACCCTTAGACCCTCTCAATATCTCACCCTTAGACCCTCTCACTATCTCACCCTTAGACCCTCTCACTATCTCACCCTTAGACCCTCTCACTATCTCTCCCTGAGACCCTCTCACTATCTCACCCTTAGACCCTCTCACTATCTCACCCTCAGAACCTCTCACTATCTCACCCTTAGACCCTCTCACCATCTCACCCTTAGACCCTCTCACTATCTCACCCTTAGACCTTCTCACTATCTCACCCTTAGACCCTCTCACTATCTCACCCTTAGACCCTTTCACTATCTCACCCTTAGACCCTCTCACTATCTCACCCTTAGACCCTCTCACTATCTCACCCTTAGACCCTCTCACTATCTCACCCTTAGACCCTCTCACTATCTCACCCTTAGACCCTCTCACTATCTCACCCTTAGACCCTCTCACTATCTCACCCTTAGACCCTCTCACTATCTCACCCTTAGACCCTCTCACTATCTCACCCTTAGACCCTCTCACTATCTCACCCTTAGACCCTCTCACTATCTCACCCTTAGACCCTCTCACAATCTCACCCTTAGACACTCTCACTATCTCACCCTTAGACCCTCTCACCATCTCACCCATAGACTTTCTCACTATCTCACCCTTAGACCGTCTCACTATCTCACCCTTAGACCCTCTCACTATCTCACCCTTAGACCCTCTCTCTATCACCCTCTCACTATCTCACACTTAGACCCTCTCACTATCTCACCCTTAGACCCTCTCACTATCTCACCCTTAGACCCTCTCACAATCTCACCCTTAGACCCTCTCACTATCTCACCCTTAGACCCTCTCACTATCTCACCCATAGACTTTCTCACTATCTCACCCTTAGACCCTCTCACTATCTCACCCTTAGACCCTCTCACTATCTCACCCTTAGACCCTCTCACTATCTCACCCTTAGACCCTCTCACTATCACCCTCTCACTATCTCACCCTTAGACCCTCTCACTATCTCACCCTTAGACCCTCTCACTATCTCACCCTTAGACCCTCTCACTATCTCACCCTTAGACCCTCTCACTATCTCACACTTAGACCCTCTCACTATCTCACCCTTAGACCCTCTCACTATCTTACCCTTAGACCCTCTCACCATCTCACCCTTAGACCCTCTCATTATCTCACCCTTAGACCCTTTCACTATCTTACCCTTAGACCCTCTCACTATCTCACCCTTAGACCCTCTCACCATCTCACCCTTAGACCCTCTCACTATCTCACCCTTGGAACCTCTCACTATCTCACCCTTAGACCCTCTCACTATCTCACCCTTAGACCCTCTCACCATCTCACCCTTAGACCCCTCACTATCTTACCCTACCCTCTCACGATCTCACCCTTAGATCCTCTCACCATCTCACCCTTAGACCCTCTCACTATCTCACCCTTAGACCCTCTCACTATCTCACCCTTAGACCTTCTCACTATCTCACCCTTAGACCCTCTCACTATCTCACCCTTAGACCCTCTCACTATCTCACCCTTAGACCCTCTCACTATCTCACCCTTAGACCCTCTCACTATCTCACCCTTAGACCCTCTCACTATCTCACCCTTAGACCCTCTCACTATCTCACCCTTAGACCCTCTCACTATCTCACCCTTAGACCCAATCACTACCTCACCCTTAGACCCTCTCACTATCTCACCCTTAGACCCTCTCACTATCTCACCCTTAGACCCTCTTACTATCTCACCCTTAGACCCTCTCACTATCACCCTCTCACTATCTCACCCTTAGACCCTCTCACTATCTCACCCTTAGACCCTCTCACTATCTCACCCTTAGACCCTCTCACTATCTCACCCTAAGACCCTCTCAATATCTCACCCTTAGACCCTCTAACTATCTCACCCTTAGACCCTCTCACCATCTCACCCTTAGACCCTCTCACTATCTCACCCTTAGACCCTCTCACTATCTCACCCTAAGACCCTCTCAATATCTCACCCTTAGACCCTCTAACTATCTCACCCTTAGACCCTCTCACCATCTCACCCTTAGACCCTCTCACTATCTCACCCTTAGACCCTCTCACTATCTCACCCTTAGACCCTCTCACTATCTCACCCTTAGACTCACTATCTCTCTCACTATCTCTCCCTGAGACCCTCTCACTATCTCACCCTTAGACCCTCTCACTATCTCACCCTCAGAACCTCTCACTATCTCACCCTTAGACCCTCTCACCATCTCACCCTTAGACCCTCTCACTATCTCACCCTTAGACCTTCTCACTATCTCACCCTTAGACCCTCTCACTATCTCACCCTTAGACCCTTTCACTATCTCACCCTTAGACCCTCTCACTATCTCACCCTTAGACCCTCTCACTATCTCACCCTTAGACCCTCTCACTATCTCACCCTTAGACCCTCTCACTATCTCACCCTTAGACCCTCTCACTATCTCACCCTTAGACCCTCTCACTATCTCACCCTTAGACCCTCTCACTATCTCACCCTTAGACCCTCTCACTATCTCACCCTTAGACCCTCTCACTATCTCACCCTTAGACCCTCTCACTATCTCACCCTTAGACCCTCTCACAATCTCACCCTTAGACACTCTCACTATCTCACCCTTAGACCCTCTCACTATCTCACCCATAGACTTTCTCACTATCTCACCCTTAGACCCTCTCACTATCTCACCCTTAGACCCTCTCACTATCTCACCCTTAGACCCTCTCTCTATCACCCTCTCACTATCTCACACTTAGACCCTCTCACTATCTCACCCTTAGACCCTCTCACTATCTCACCCTTAGACCCTCTCACAATCTCACCCTTAGACCCTCTCACTATCTCACCCTTAGACCCTCTCACTATCTCACCCATAGACTTTCTCACTATCTCACCCTTAGACCCTCTCACTATCTCACCCTTAGACCCTCTCACTATCTCACCCTTAGACCCTCTCACTATCTCACCCTTAGACCCTCTCACTATCACCCTCTCACTATCTCACCCTTAGACCCTCTCACTATCTCACCCTTAGACCCTCTCACTATCTCACCCTTAGACCCTCTCACTATCTCACCCTTAGACCCTCTCACTATCTCACACTTAGACCCTCTCACTATCTCACCCTTAGACCCTCTCACTATCTTACCCTTAGACCCTCTCACCATCTCACCCTTAGACCCTCTCATTATCTCACCCTTAGAACCTTTCACTATCTCACCCTTAGACCCTCTCACTATCTCACCCTTAGACCCTCTCACCATCTCACCCTTAGACCCTCTCACTATCTCACCCTTGGAACCTCTCACTATCTCACCCTTAGACCCTCTCACTATCTCACCCTTAGACCCTCTCACCATCTCACCCTTAGACCCCTCACTATCTTACCCTACCCTCTCACGATCTCACCCTTAGATCCTCTCACCATCTCACCCTTAGACCCTCTCACTATCTCACCCTTAGACCCTCTCACTATCTCACCCTTAGACCTTCTCACTATCTCACCCTTAGACCCTCTCACTATCTCACCCTTAGACCCTCTCACTATCTCACCCTTAGACCCTCTCACTATCTCACCCTTAGACCCTCTCACTATCTCACCCTTAGACCCTCTCACTATCTCACCCTTAGACCCTCTCACTATCTCACCCTTAGACCCTCTCACTATCTCACCCTTAGACCCAATCACTACCTCACCCTTAGACCCTCTCACTATCTCACCCTTAGACCCTCTCACTATCTCACCCTTAGACCCTCTTACTATCTCACCCTTAGACCCTCTCACTATCACCCTCTCACTATCTCACCCTTAGACCCTCTCACTATCTCACCCTTAGACCCTCTCACTATCTCACCCTTAGACCCTCTCACTATCTCACCCTTAGACCCTCTCACTATCTCACCCTTAGACCCTCTCACAATCTCACCCTTAGACCCTCTCACTATCTCACCCTTAGACCCTCTCACTATCTCACCCTAAGACCCTCTCAATATCTCACCCTTAGACCCTCTAACTATATCACCCTTAGACCCTCTCACCATCTCACCCTTAGACCCTCTCACTATCTCACCCTTAGACCCTCTCACTATCTCACCCTTAGACCCTCTCACTATCTCACCCTTAGACCCTCTCACTATCTCACCCTTAGAACCTCTCACCATCTTACCCTTAGACCCTCTCACTATCTCACCCTTAGACCCTCTCACTATCTCACCCTTAGACCCTCTCACTATCTCACCCTTAGACCCTCTCACTATCTCACCCTTAGACCCTCTCACTATCTCACCCTTAGACCCTCTCACTATCTCACCCTTAGACCCTCTCACTATCTCACCCTTAGACCCTCTCACTATCTCACCCTTAGACCCCCTCACTATCTCACCCTTAGACCCTCTCACTATCTCACCCTTAGACCCACTCACTAAGTCACCCTTAGACCCTCTCACTATCTCAACCTTAGACCATCTCACTATCTCACCCTTAGACCCTCTCACTATCTCACCCTTAGACCCTCTCACCATCTCACCCTTAAACCCTCTCACTATCTCACACTTAGACCCTCTCACTATCTCACCCTTAGACCCTCTAACTATCTCACCCTTAGACCCTCTCACTATCTCACCCTTAGACGCCTCACTATCTCACCCTTAGACCCTCTCACTATCTCACCCTTAGACCCTCTCACCATCTCACCCTTAGACCGTCTCACTATCTCACCCTTAGACCCTCTCACTATCTCACCCTTAGACCCTCTCACTATCTCACCCTTAGACCCTCTCACTATCTCACCCTTAGACCCTCTCACTATTTCACCCTTAGACCCTCTCACCATCTCACCCTTAGACCCTCTCACTATCTCACCCTTAGACCCTCTCACTATCTCACCCTTAGACCCTCTCAATATCTCACCCTTAGACCGTCTCACTATCTCACCCTTAGACCCACTCACTATCTCACCCTTAGACCCTCTCACTATCTCACCCTTAGACCCTCTCACTATCTCACCCTTAGAGCCTCTCACTATCTCACCCTTAGACCCTCTCACTATCACCCTCTCACTATCTCACCCTTAGACCCTCTCACTATCTCACCCTTAGACCCTCTCACTATCTCACCCTTAGACCCTCTCACTATCTCACCCTTAGACCCTCTCACTATCTCACCCTTAGACCCTCTCACTATCTCACCCTTAGACCCTCTCACTATCTCACCCTTAGACCCTCTCACTATCTCACCCTTAGACCCTCTCACTATCTCACCCTTAGACCCTCTCACTATCTAACCCTTAGACCCTCTCACTATCTCACCCTTAAACCCTCTCACTATCTCACCCTTAGACCCTCTCACTATCTCACCCTTAGACCCTCTCACTATCTCACCCTTAGACCCTTTCACTATCACCCTCTCACTATCTCACCCTTAGACCCTCTCACTATCACCCTCTACTATCTCACCCTTAGACCCTCTCACTATCTCACCCTTAGACCCTCTCACTATCACCCTCTCACTATCTCACCCTTAGACCCTCTCACTATCTCACCCTTAGACCCTCTCACTATCTCACCCTTAGACCCTCTCACTATCTCACCCTTAGACCGTCTCACTATCACCCTCTCACTATCTCACCCTTAGACCCTCTCACTATCTCACGCTAAGACCCTCTCACTATCTCACCCATAGACCCTCTCACTATCTCACCCTCAGACCCTCTCACTATCTCACCCTTAGACCCTCTCACAATCTCACCCTTAGACCCTCTCACTATCTCACCCTTAGACCCTCTCACTATCTCACCCTTAGACCCTCTCACTATCACCCTCTCACTATCTCACCCTTAGACCCTCTCTCTATCACCCTCTCACTATCTCACACTTAGACCCTCTCACCATCTCACCCTTAGACCCTCTCACTATCTCACCCTTAGACCCTCTCACTATCTCACCCTTAGACCCTCTCACCATCTCACCCTTAGACCCTCTCACTATCTCACCCTTAGACCCTCTCACTATCTCACCCTTAGACCCTCTCTCTATCACCCTCTCACTATCTCACACTTAGACCCTCTCACTGTCTCACCCTTAGACCCTCTCACTATCTCACCCTTAGACAATCTCACTATCTCACCCTTAGACCCTCTCACCATCTCACCCTTAGACCCTCTCACTATCTCACCCTTAGACCCTCTCACTATCTCACCCTTAGACCCTCTCACTATCTCACCCTTAGACCCTCTCACTATCTCACCCTTAGACCCTCTCACTTTCTCACCCTTAGACCCTCTCACTATCTCACCCTTAGACCCTCTCACTATCTCACCCTTAGACCCTCTCACTATCTCACCCTTAAATCCTCTAACTATCTCACGCTCTCACTATCTCACCCTTAGACCCTCTCACTATCTCACCCTTAGACCCTCTCACTATCTCACCCTTAGACCTTCTCACTATCTCACCCTTAGGCCCTCTCACTATCTCACCCTTAGACCCTCTCACTATCTCACTCTTAGACCCTTTCACTATCTCACCCTTAGACCCTCTCACTATCTCACCCTTAGACCCTCTCACTATCTCACCCTTAGACCCTCTCACTATCTCACCCTTAGGATCTCTCACTATCTCACCCTTAGACCCTCTCACTATCTCACCCTTAGACCCTCTCACTATCTTAACCTTAGACCCTCTCACTATCTCACCCTTAGACCCTCTCACTATCTCACCCTTAGACCCTCTCACTATCTCACCCTTAGACCCTCTCACTATCTCACCCTTAGACCCTCTCATTATCTCACCCTTAGACCCTCTCACTATCACCCTCTCACCATCTCACCCTTAGACCCTCTCACTATCTCACCCTTAGACCCTCTCACTATCTCACCCTTAGACCCTCTCACTATCTCACCCTTAGACCCTCTCACTATCTCACCCTTAGACCCTCTCACTATCTCACCCTTAGACCCCCTCACTATCTCACCCTTAGACCCTCTCACTATCTCACCCTTAGACCCACTCACTAAGTCACCCTTAGACCCTCTCACTATCACCCTCTCACTATCTCAACCTTAGACCATCTCACTATCTCACCCTTAGACCCTCTCACTATCTCACCCTTAGACCCTCTCACCATCTCACCCTTAAACCCTCTCACTATCTCACACTTAGACCCTCTCACTATCTCACCCTTAGACCCTCTAACTATCTCACCCTTAGACCCTCTCACTATCTCACCCTTAGACGCCTCACTATCTCACCCTTAGACCCTCTCACTATCTCACCCTTAGACCCTCTCACCATCTCACCCTTAGACCGTCTCACTATCTCACCCTTAGACCCTCTCACTATCTCACCCTTAGACCCTCTCACTATCTCACCCTTAGACCCTCTCACTATCTCACCCTTAGACCCTCTCACTATTTCACCCTTAGACCCTCTCACCATCTCACCCTTAGACCCTCTCACTATCTCACCCTTAGACCCTCTCACTATCTCACCCTTAGACCCTCTCACTATCTCACCCTTAGACCCTCTCACTATCTCACCCTTAGACCCTCTCACTATCTCACCCTTAGACCCTCTCACTATCTCACCCTTAGACCCTCTCACTATCTCACCCTTAGACCCTCTCACTATCTCACCCTTAGACCCTCTCACTATCTCACCCTTAGACCCTCTCACTATCTCACCCTTAAATCCTCTAACTATCTCACGCTCTCACTATCTCACCCTTAGACCCTCTCACTATCTCACCCTTAGACCCTCTCACTATCTCACCCTTAGACCTTCTCACTATCTCACCCTTAGACCCTCTCACTATCTCACCCTTAGACCCTCTCACTATCTCACTCTTAGACCCTTTCACTATCTCACCCTTAGACCCTCTCACTATCTCACCCTTAGACCCTCTCACTATCTCACCCTTAGACCCTCTCACTATCTCACCCTTAGGATCTCTCACTATCTCACCCTTAGACCCTCTCACTATCTCACCCTTAGACCCTCTCACTATCTTAACCTTAGACCCTCTCACTATCTCACCCTTAGACCCTCTCACTATCTCACCCTTAGACCCTCTCACTATCTCACCCTTAGACCCTCTCACTATCTCACCCTTAGACCCTCTCATTATCTCACCCTTAGACCCTCTCACTATCACCCTCTCACCATCTCACCCTTAGACCCTCTCACTATCTCACCCTTAGACCCTCTCACTATCTCACCCTCAGACCCTCTCACTATCTCACCCTTAGACCCTCTCACCATCTCACCCTTAGACCCTCTCACTATCTCACCCTTAGACCCTCTCTTTATCTCACCCTTAGACCCTCTCACTATCTCACCCTTAGACCCTCTCACCATCTCACCCTAAGACCCTCTCACTATCTCACCCTTAGACCCTCTCACTATCTCACCCTTAGACCCTCTCACTATCTCACCCTTAGACCCTCTCACTATCACCCTCTCACTATCTCACCCTTAGACCCTCTTACTATCTCACCCTTAGACCCTCTCACTATCTCACCCTTAGACCCTCTCACTATCTCACCCTTAGACCCTCTCTCTATCTCACCCTTAGACCCTCTCACTATCACCCTCTCACTATCTCACCCTTAGACCCTCTCACTATCTTACCCTTAGACCCTCTCACTATCTCACCCTTAGACCCTCTCACTATCACCCTCTCACTATCTCACCCTTAGACCCTCTCACTATCACCCTCTCACTATCTCACCCTTAGAACCTCTCACTATCTCACCCTTAGAGCCTCTCACTATCTCACCCTTAGACCCTCTCACTATCTCCCCCTTAGACCCTCTCACTATCTCACCCTTAGACCCTCTCACTATCTCACCCTTAGACCCTCTCACTATCTCACCCTTAGACCCTCTCACTATCTCACCCTTAGGCCTTCTCAATATCTCACCCTTAGACCCTCTCACTATCTCACCCTTAGACCCTCTCACTATCTCACCCTTAGACCCTCTCACTATCTCACCCTTAGACCCTCTCACTATCTCACCCTTAGACCCTCTCACTATCTCACCCTTAGACCCTCTCACTATCTCACCCTTAGATCCTCTCACTATCTCACCCTTAGACCCTCTCACTATCTCACCCTTAGACCCTCTCACAATCTCACCCTTAGACCTTCTCACTATCTCACCCTTAGACCCTCTCACTAACTCACACTAAGACCCTCTCACTATCTCACCCTTAGACCCACTCACTATCTCACCCTTAGACCCCCTCACTATCTCACCCTTAGACCCTCTCACTATCTCACCCTTAGACCCTCTCCCTATCTCACCCTTAGATCCTCTCACTATCTCACCCTTAGACCCTCTCACTATCTCACCCTTAGACCCTTTCACTATCTCACCCTTAGACCCTCTCACTATCTCACCCTTAGAACCTCTCACTATCTCACCCTTAGACCCTCTCACTATCTCACCCTTAGACCCTCTCACTATCTCACCCTTAGACCCTCTCACAATCTCACCCTTAGACCCTCTCACTATCTCACCCTTAGACCCTCTCACTATCTCACCCTTAGACCCTCTCACTATCTCACCCTTAGACCCTCTCACTTTCTCACCCTTAGACCCTCTCACTCTTTCACCCTTAGACCCTCTCACCATCTCACCCTTAGACCCTCTCACTATCTCACTCTTAGACCCTCTCACTATCTCACCCTTAGACCCTCTCACTATCTCACCCTTAGACCCTCTCACCATCTCACCCTTAGACCCTCTCACTATCTCACCCTTAGACCCTCTCACTATCTCACCCTTAGACCCTCTCACTATCTCACCCTTAGACCCTCTCACTATCTCACCCTTAGACCCTCTCACCATCTCACCCTTAGACCCTCTCACTATCTCACCCTTAGGCCCTCTCACTATGTCACCCTTAGACCCTCTCACTATCTCACCCTTAGACCCTCTCACTATCTCACCCTTAGACCCTCTCACTATCTCACCCTTAGACCCTCTCACTATCACCCTCTCACTATCTCACCCTTAGACCCTCTCACTATCACCCTCTCACTATCTCACCCTTAGAACCTCTCACTATCTCACCCTTAGAGCCTCTCACTATCTCACCCTTAGACCCTCTCACTATCTCACCCTTAGACCCTCTCACCATCTCACCCTTAGACCCTCTCACTATCTCACCCTTAGACCCTCTCACTATCTCACCCTTAGACCCTCTCACTATCTCACCCTTAGACCTTCTCAATATCTCACCCTTAGACCCTCTCACTATCTCACCCTTAGACCCTCTCACTATCTCACCCTTAGACCCTCTCACTATCTCACCCTTAGACCCTCTCACTATCTCACCCTTAGACCCTCTCACTATCTCACCCTTGGACCCTCTCACTATCTCACCCTTAGATCCTCTCACTATCTCACCCTTAGACCCTCTCACTATCTCACCCTTAGACCCTCTCACAATCTCACCCTTAGACCCTCTCACTATCTCACCCTTAGACCCTCTCACTATCTCACACTTAGACCCTCTCACTATCTCACCCTTAGACCCACTCACTATCTCACCCTTAGACCCCATCACTATCTCACCCTTAGACCCTCTCACTATCTCACCCTTAGACCCTCTCCCTATCTCACCCTTAGATCCTCTCACTATCTCACCCTTAGACCCTCTCAATATCTCACCCTTAGACCCTTTCACTATCTCACCCTTAGACCCTCTCACTATCTCACCCTTAGAACCTCTCACTACCTCACGCTTAGACCCTCTCACTATCTCACCCTTAGACCCTCTCACTATCTCACCCTTAGACCCTCTCACAATCTCACCCTTAGACCCTCTCACTATCTCACCCTTAGACCCTCTCACTATCTCACCCTTAGACCCTCTCACTATCTCACCCTTAGACCCTCTCACTATCTCACCCTTAGACCCTCTCACTATCTAACCCTTAGACCCTCTCACTATTTCACCCTTAGACCCTCTCACTATCTCACCCTTAGACCCTCTCACTATCTCACCCTTAGAGCCTCTCACTATCTCACCCTTAGACCCTCTCACTATCTCACCCTTAGACCCTCTCACTATCTCACCCTTAGACCCTCTCACTATCTCACCCTTAGACCCTCTCACTATCTCATTCTTAGACCCTCTCACTATCTCACTCTTAGACCCTTTCACTATCTCACCCTTAGACCCTCTCACTATCTCACCCTAAGACCCTCTCACTATCTCACCCTTAGACCCTCTCACTATCTCACCCTTAGACCCTCTCACTATGTCACCCTTAGACCCTCTCACTATCTCACCCTTAGACCCTCTCACTATCTCACCCTTAGACCCTCTCACTATCTCACCCTTAGATTCTCTCACTATCACCCGCTCACTATCTCACCCTTAGACCCTCTCACTATCTCACCCTTAGACCCTCTCACCCTCTCACCCTTAGACCCTCTCACTATCTCACCCTTAGACCCTCTCACAATCTCACCCTTAGTCCCTCTCACCATCTCACCCTTAGACCCTCTCACTATCTCACCCTTAGACCCTCTCTTTATCTCACCCTTAGACCCTCTCACTATCTCACCCTTAGACCCTCTCACCATCTCACCCTAAGACCCTCTCACTATCTCACCCTTAGATCCTCTCACTATCTCACCCTTAAACCCTCTCACTATCTCACCCTTAGACCCTCTCACTATCTCACCCTTAGACCCTCTCACTATCTCACCCATAGACCCTCTCACTATCTCACCCTTAGACCCTCTCACTATCACCCTCTCACTATCTCACCCTTAGACCCTCTCACTATCACCCTCTCACTATCTCACCCTTAGAACCTCTCACTATCTCACCCTTAGAGCCTCTCACTATCTCACCCTTAGACCCTCTCACTATCTCACCCTTAGACCCTCTCACTATCTCACCCTTAGACCCTCTCACTATCTCACCCTTAGACCCTCTCACTATCTCACCCTTAGACCCTCTCACTATCTCACCCTTAGACCCTCTCAATATCTCACCCTTAGACCCTCTCACTATCTCACCCTTAGACCCTCTCACTATCTCACCCTTAGACCCTCTCACTATCTCACCCTTAGGCCTTCTCAATATCTCACCCTTAGACCCTCTCACTATCTCACCCTTAGACCCTCTCACTATCTCACCCTTAGACCCTCTCACTATCTCACCCTTAGACCCTCTCACTATCTCACCCTTAGACCCTCTCACTATCACCCTCTCACTATCTCACTCTTAGACCCTCTCACTATCTCACCCTTAGGCCTTCTCAATATCTCACCCTTAGACCCTCTCACTATCTCACCCTTAGACCCTCTCACTATCTCACCCTTAGACCCTCTCACTATCTCACCCTTAGACCCTCTCACTATCTCACCCTTAGACCCTCTCACTATCTCACCCTTAGACCCTCTCACTATCTCACCCTTAGATCCTCTCACTATCTCACCCTTAGACCCTCTCACTATCTCACCCTTAGACCCTCTCACAATCTCACCCTTAGACCCTCTCACTATCTCACCCTTAGACCCTCTCACTATCTCACACTAAGACCCTCTCACTATCTCACCCTTAGACCCACTCACTATCTCACCCTTAGACCCCCTCACTATCTCACCCTTAGACCCTCTCACTATCTCACCCTTAGACCCTCTCCCTATCTCACCCTTAGATCCTCTCACTATCTCACCCTTAGAACCTCTCACTATCTCACCCTTAGACCCTTTCACTATCTCACCCTTAGACCCTCTCACTATCTCACCCTTAGAACCTCTCACTATCTCACCCTTAGACCCTCTCACTATCTCACCCTTAGACCCTCTCACTATCTCACCCTTAGACCCTCTCACAATCTCACCCTTAGACCCTCTCACTATCTCACCCTTAGACCCTCTCACTATCTCACCCTTAGACCCTCTCACTATCTCACCCTTAGACCCTCTCACTTTCTCACCCTTAGACCCTCTCACTCTTTCACCCTTAGACCCTCTCACCATCTCACCCTTAGACCCTCTCACTATCTCACTCTTAGACCCTCTCACTATCTCACCCTTAGACCCTCTCACTATCTCACCCTTAGACCCTCTCACCATCTCACCCTTAGACCCTCTCACTATCTCACCCTTAGACCCTCTCACTATCTCACCCTTAGACCCTCTCACTATCTCACCCTTAGACCCTCTCACTATCTCACCCTTAGACCCTCTCACTATCTCACCCTTAGACCCTCTCACTATCTCACCCTTAGACCCTCTCACTACCTCACCCTTAGACCCTCTCACTATCTCACCCTTAGACCCTCTCACTATCTCACCCTTAGACCCTCTCACTATCACCCTCTCACTATCTCACCCTTAGACCCTCTCACTATCACCCTCTCACTATCTCACCCTTAGACCCTCTCACTATCACCCTCTCACTATCTCACCCTTAGAACCTGTCACTATCTCACCCTTAGACCCTCTCACTATCTCACCCTTAGACCCTCTCACTATCTCACCCTTAGACCCTCTCACTATCTCACCCTTAGACCCTCTCACTATCTCACCCTTAGACCCTCTCACTATCTCACCCTTAGATCCTCTCACTATCTCACCCTTAGACCCTCTCACTATCTCACCCTTAGACCCTCTCACAATCTCACCCTTAGACCATCTCACTATCTCACCCTTAGACCCTCTCACTATCTCACACTAAGACCCTCTCACTATCTCACCCTTAGACCCACTCACTATCTCACCCTTAGACCCCCTCACTATCTCACCCTTAGACCCTCTCACTATCTCACCCTTAGACCCTCTCCCTATCTCACCCTTAGATCCTCTCACTATCTCACCCTTAGACCCTCTCACTATCTCACCCTTAGACCCTTTCACTATCTCACCCTTAGACCCTCTCACTATCTCACCCTTAGAACCTCTCACTATCTCACCCTTAGACCCTCTCACTATCTCACCCTTAGACCCTCTCACTATCTCACCCTTAGACCCTCTCACAATCTCACCCTTAGACCCTCTCACTATCTCACCCTTAGACCCTCTCACTATCTCACCCTTAGACCCTCTCACTATCTCACCCTTAGACCCTCTCACTTTCTCACCCTTAGACCCTCTCACTCTTTCACCCTTAGACCCTCTCACCATCTCACCCTTAGACCCTCTCACTATCTCACTCTTAGACCCTCTCACTATCTCACCCTTAGACCCTCTCACTATCTCACCCTTAGACCCTCTCACCATCTCACCCTTAGACCCTCTCACTATCTCACCCTTAGACCCTCTCACTATCTCACCCTTAGACCCTCTCACTATCTCACCCTTAGACCCTCTCACTATCTCACCCTTAGACCCTATCACTATCTCACCCTTAGACCCTCTCACTATCTCACCCTTAGGCCCTCTCACTATGTCACCCTTAGACCCTCTCACTATCTCACCCTTAGACCCTCTCACTATCTCACCCTTAGACCCTCTCACTATCTCACCCTTAGACCCTCTCACTATCTCACCCTTAGACCCTCTCACTATCACCCTCTCACTATCTCACCCTTAGAACCTCTCACTATCTCACCCTTAGAGCCTCTCACTATCTCACCCTTAGACCCTCTCACTATCTCACCCTTAGAACCTCTCACCATCTCACCCTTAGACCCTCTCACTATCTCACCCTTAGACCCTCTCACTATCTCACCCTTAGACCCTCTCACTATCTCACCCTTAGACCTTCTCAATATCTCACCCTTAGACCCTCTCACTATCTCACCCTTAGACCCTCTCACTATCTCACCCTTAGACCCTCTCACTATCTCACCCTTAGACCCTCTCACTATCTCACCCTTAGACCCTCTCACTATCTCACCCTTGGACCCTCTCACTATCTCACCCTTAGATCCTCTCACTATCTCACCCTTAGACCCTCTCACTATCTCACCCTTAGACCCTCTCACAATCTCACCCTTAGACCCTCTCACTATCTCACCCTTAGACCCTCTCACTATCTCACACTTAGACCCTCTCACTATCTCACCCTTAGACCCACTCACTATCTCACCCTTAGACCCCCTCACTATCTCACCCTTAGACCCTATCACTATCTCACCCTTAGACCCTCTCCCTATCTCACCCTTAGATACTCTCACTATCTCACCCTTAGACCCTCTCAATATCTCACCCTTAGACCCTCTCACTATCTCACCCTTAGACCCTCTCACTATCTCACCCTTAGGCCCTCTCACTATGTCACCCTTAGACCCTCTCACTATCTCACCCTTAGACCCTCTCACTATCTCACCCTTAGACCCTCTCACTATCTCACCCTTAGACCCTCTCACTATCACCCTCTCACTATCTCACCCTTAGACCCTCTCACTATCACCCTCTCACTATCTCACCCTTAGAACCTCTCACTATCTCACCCTTAGACCCTCTCACTATCTCACCCTTAGACCCTCTCACTATCTCACCCTTAGACCCTCTCACTATCTCACCCTTAGACCCTCTCACTATCTCACCCTTAGACCCTCTCACTATCTCACCCTTAGATCCTCTCACTATCTCACCCTTAGACCCTCTCACTATCTCACCCTTAGACCCTCTCACAATCTCACCCTTAGACCCTCTCACTATCTCACCCTTAGACCCTCTCACTATCTCACACTAAGACCCTCTCACTATCTCACCCTTAGACCCACTCACTATCTCACCCTTAGACCCCCTCACTATCTCACCCTTAGACCCTCTCACTATCTCACCCTTAGACCCTCTCCCTATCTCACCCTTAGATCCTCTCACTATCTCACCCTTAGACCCTCTCACTATCTCACCCTTAGACCCTTTCACTATCTCACCCTTAGACCCTCTCACTATCTCACCCTTAGAACCTCTCACTATCTCACCCTTAGACCCTCTCACTATCTCACCCTTAGACCCTCTCACTATCTCACCCTTAGACCCTCTCACAATCTCACCCTTAGACCCTCTCACTATCTCACCCTTAGACCCTCTCACTATCTCACCCTTAGACCCTCTCACTATCACCCTCTCACTATCTCACCCTTAGACCCTCTCACTATCACCCTCTCACTATCTCACCCTTAGAACCTCTCACTATCTCACCCTTAGAGCCTCTCACTATCTCACCCTTAGACCCTCTCACTATCTCACCCTTAGACCCTCTCACCATCTCACCCTTAGACCCTCTCACTATCTCACCCTTAGACCCTCTCACTATCTCACCCTTAGACCCTCTCACTATCTCACCCTTAGACCTTCTCAATATCTCACCCTTAGACCCTCTCACTATCTCACCCTTAGACCCTCTCACTATCTAACCCTTAGACCCTCTCACTATCTCACCCTTAGACCCTCTCACTATCTCACCCTTAGACCCTCTCACTATCTCACCCTTGGACCCTCTCACTATCTCACCCTTAGATCCTCTCACTATCTCACCCTTAGACAATCTCACTATCTCACCCTTAGACCCTCTCACAATCTCACCCTTAGACCCTCTCACTATCTCACCCTTAGACCCTCTCACTATCTCACACTTAGACCCTCTCACTATCTCACCCTTAGACCCACTCACTATCTCACCCTTAGACCCCCTCACTATCTCACCCTTAGACCCTCTCACTATCTCACCCTTAGACCCTCTCACTATCTCACCCTTAGACCCTCTCACTTTCTCACCCTTAGACCCTCTCACTCTTTCACCCTTAGACCCTCTCACCATCTCACCCTTAGACCCTCTCACTATCTCACTCTTAGACCCTCTCACTATCTCACCCTTAGACCCTCTCACTATCTCACCCTTAGACCCTCTCACCATCTCACCCTTAGACCCTCTCACTATCTCACCCTTAGACCCTCTCACTATCTCACCCTTAGACCCTCTCACTATCTCACCCTTAGACCCTCTCACTATCACCCTCTCACTATCTCACCCTTAGAACCTCTCACTATCTCACCCTTAGAGCCTCTCACTATCTCACCCTTAGACCCTCTCACTATCTCACCCTTAGACCCTCTCACCATCTCACCCTTAGACCCTCTCACTATCTCACCCTTAGACCCTCTCACTATCTCACCCTTAGACCCTCTCACTATCTCACCCTTAGACCTTCTCAATATCTCACCCTTAGACCCTCTCACTATCTCACCCTTAGACCCTCTCACTATCTCACCCTTAGACCCTCTCACTATCTCACCCTTAGACCCTCTCACTATCTCACCCTTAGACCCTCTCACTATCTCACCCTTGGACCCTCTCACTATCTCACCCTTAGATCCTCTCACTATCTCACCCTTAGACCCTCTCACTATCTCACCCTTAGACCCTCTCACAATCTCACCCTTAGACCCTCTCACTATCTCACCCTTAGACCCTCTCACTATCTCACACTTAGACCCTCTCACTATCTCACCCTTAGACCCACTCACTATCTCACCCTTAGACCCCCTCACTATCTCACCCTTAGACCCTCTCACTATCTCACCCTTAGACCCTCTCCCTATCTCACCCTTAGATCCTCTCACTATCTCACCCTTAGACCCTCTCAATATCTCACCCTTAGACCCTTTCACTATCTCACCCTTAGACCCTCTCACTATCTCACCCTTAGAACCTCTCACTACCTCACGCTTAGACCCTCTCACTATCTCACCCTTAGACCCTCTCACTATCTCACCCTTAGACCCTCTCACAATCTCACCCTTAGACCCTCTCACTATCTCACCCTTAGACCCTCTCACTATCTCACCCTTAGACCCTCTCACTATCTCACCCTTAGACCCTCTCACTATCTCACCCTTAGACCCTCTCACTATCTAACCCTTAGACCCTCTCACTATTTCACCCTTAGACCCTCTCACTATCTCACCCTTAGACCCTCTCACTATCTCACCCTTAGAGCCTCTCACTATCTCACCCTTAGACCCTCTCACTATCTCACCCTTAGACCCTCTCACTATCTCACCCTTAGACCCTCTCACTATCTCACCCTTAGACCCTCTCACTATCTCATTCTTAGACCCTCTCACTATCTCACTCTTAGACCCTTTCACTATCTCACCCTTAGACCCTCTCACTATCTCACCCTAAGACCCTCTCACTATCTCACCCTTAGACCCTCTCACTATCACACCCTTAGACCCTCTCACTATGTCACCCTTAGACCCTCTCACTATCTCACCCTTAGACCCTCTCACTATCTCACCCTTAGACCCTCTCACTATCTCACCCTTAGACTCTCTCACTATCACCCGCTCACTATCTCACCCTTAGACCCTCTCACTATCTCACCCTTAGACCCTCTCACCCTCTCACCCTTAGACCCTCTCACTATCTCACCCTTAGACCCTCTCACAATCTCACCCTTAGTCCCTCTCACCATCTCACCCTTAGACCCTCTCACTATCTCACCCTTAGACCCTCTCACCATCTCACCCTAAGACCCTCTCACTATCTCACCCTTAGATCCTCTCACTATCTCACCCTTAAACCCTCTCACTATCTCACCCTTAGACCCTCTCACTATCTCACCCTTAGACCCTCTCACTATCTCACCCTTAGACCCTCTCACTATCTCACCCTTAGACCCTCTCACTATCACCCTCTCACTATCTCACCCTTAGACCCTCTCACTATCACCCTCTCACTATCTCACCCTTAGAACCTCTCACTATCTCACCCTTAGAGCCTCTCACTATCTCACCCTTAGACCCTCTCACTATCTCACCCTTAGACCCTCTCACTATCTCACCCTTAGACCCTCTCACTATCTCACCCTTAGACCCTCTCACTATCTCACCCTTAGACCCTCTCACTATCTCACCCTTAGACACCTCAATATCTCACCCTTAGACCCTCTCACTATCTCACACTTAGACCCTCTCACTATCTCACCCTTAGACCCTCTCACTATCTCACCCTTAGACCCTCTCACTATCTCACCCTTAGACCCTCTCACTATCTCACCCTTAGACCCTCTCACTATCTCACCCTTAGATCCTCTCACTATCTCACCCTTAGACCCTCTCACTATCTCACCCTTAGACCCTCTCACAATCTCACCCTTAGACCCTCTCACTATCTCACCCTTAGACCCTCTCACTATCTCACACTTAGACCCTCTCACTATCTCACCCTTAGACCCACTCACTATCTCACCCTTAGACCCCCTCACTATCTCACCCTTAGACCCTCTCACTATCTCACCCTTAGACCCTCTCCCTATCTCACCCTTAGATCCTCTCACTATCTCACCCTTAGACCCTCTCACTATCTCACCCTTAGACCCTTTCACTATCTCACCCTTAGACCCTCTCACTATCTCACCCTTAGAACCTCTCACTATCTCACCCTTAGACCCTCTCACTATCTCACCCTTAGACCCTCTCACTATCTCACCCTTAGACCCTCTCACTATCTCACCCTTAGACCCTCTCACAATCTCACCCTTAGACCATCTCACTATCTCACCCTTAGACCCTCTCACTATCTCATTCTTAGACCCTCTCACTATCTCAAATTAGACCCTTCCACTATCTCACCCTTAGACCCTCTCACTATCTCACCCTAAGACCCTCTCACTATCTCACCCTTAGACCCTCTCATTATCTCACCCTTAGACCCTCTCACTATGTCACCCTTAGACCCTCTCACCATCTCACCCTTAGACCCTCTCACTATCTCACCCTTAGACCCTCTCACTATCTCACCCTTAGACCCTCTCACTATCACCCGCTCACTATCTCACCCTTAGACCCTCTCACTATCTCACCCTTAGACCCTCTCACTATCTCACCCTTAGACCCTCTCACCATCACCCTCTCACTATCTCACCCTTAGACCCTCTCACTATCTCACCCTTAGACCCTCTCACTATCTCACCCTTAGACCCTCTCACTATCTCACCCTAAGACCCTCTCATTATCTCACCCTTAGATCCTCTCACTATCTCACCCTTAGACCCTTTCACCCTTAGACCCTTTCACCCTTAGACCCTTTCACCCTTAGACCCTCTCACAATCTCACCCTTAGACCCTCTCACTATCTCTCCCTTAGACCCTCTCACTATCACCCTCTCACTATCTCACCCTTAGAACCTCTTACTATCTCACCCTTAGACCCTCTCACCATCTCACCCTTAGATCCTCTCACTATCTCACCCTTAGACCCTCTCACTATCTCACCCTTAGACCCTCTCACTATCTCACCCTTAGACCCTTTCACCCTTAGACCCTCTCACTATCTCACCCTTAGACCCTCTCACTATCTCTCCCTTAGACACTCTCACTATCTCACCCTTAGACCCTCTCACTATCTCACCCTTAGACCCTCTCACTATCTCACCCTTAGACCCTATCACTATCACCCTCTCACTATCTCACCCTTAGACCCTCTCACTATCTCACCCTTAGACCCTCTCACTATCTCACCCTTAGACCCTCTCACCATCTCACCCTTAGACCCTCTCACAATCTCACCCTTAGACCCTCTCACTATCACTCTCTCACTATCTCACCCTTAGACCCTCTCACTATCTCACCATTAGACCCTCTCACTATCTCACCCTTAGACCCTCTCACTATCACCCTCTCACTATCACCCTCTCACTATCTCACCCTTAAACCCTCTCACTATCTCACCCTTAGACCCTCTCATTATCTCACCCGTAGACCCTCTCACTATCTCAGCCTTAGAACCTCTCACTATCACCCTCTCACTATCGCACCCTTAGACCCTCTCACTATCTCACCCTTAGACCCTCTCACTATCACCCTCTCACTATCTCACCCTTAGACCCTCTCACTATCTCACCCTTAGACCCTCTCACTATCTCACCCTTAGACCCTCTCACTATCACCCTCTCACTATCTCACCCTTAGACCTTCTCACTATCTCACCCTTAGACCCTTTCACTATCTCACCCTTAGACCCTCTCACTATCTCACCCTTAGACCCTCTCACTATCTCACCCTTAAACCCTCTCACTATCTCACCCTTAGACCCTCTCACTATCTCACCCGTAGACCCTCTCACTATCTCACCCTTAGACCCTCTCACTATCTCACCCTTAGACCCTCTCACTATCTCACCCTTAGACCCTCTCACTATCTCACCCTTAGATCCTCTCACTATCTCACCCTTAGACCCTCTCACTATCTCACCCTTAGACCCTCTCACAATCTCACCCTTAGACCCTCTCACTATCTCACCCTTAGACCCTCTCACTATCTCACACTAAGACCCTCTCACTATCTCACCCTTAGACCCACTCACTATCTCACCCTTAGACCCCCTCACTATCTCACCCTTAGACCCTCTCACTATCTCACCCTTAGACCCTCTCACAATCTCACCCTTAGACCCTCTCACTATCTCACCCTTAGAGCCTCTCACTATCTCACCCTTAGACCCTCTCACTATCTCACCCTTAGACCCTCTCACTATCTCACCCTTAGACCCTCTCACTACCTCACCCTTAGACCCTCTCACTATCTCACCCTTAGACCCTCTCACTATCTCACCCTTAGGCCTTCTCAATATCTCACCCTTAGACCCTCTCACTATCTCACCCTTAGACCCTCTCACTATCTCACCCTTAGACCCTCTCACTATCTCACCCTTAGACCCTCTCACTATCTCACCCTTAGACCCTCTCACTATCTCACCCTTAGACCCTCTCACTATCTCACCCTTAGATCCTCTCACTATCTCACCCTTAGACCCTCTCACTATCTCACCCTTAGACCCTCTCACAATCTCACCCTTAGACCCTCTCACTATCTCACCCTTAGACCCTCTCACTATCTCACCCTTAGACCTTCTCACTATCTCACCCTTAGACCCTCTCACTATCTCACCCTTAGACCCTCTCACTATCTCACTCTTAGACCCTTTCACTATCTCACCCTTAGACCCTCTCACTATCTCACCCTTAGACCCTCTCACTATCTCACCCTTAGACCCTCTCACTATCTCACCCTTAGGATCTCTCACTATCTCACCCTTAGACCCTCTCACTATCTCACCCTTAGACCCTCTCACTATCTTAACCTTAGACCCTCTCACTATCTCACCCTTAGACCCTCTCACTATCTCACCCTTAGACCCTCTCACTATCTCACCCTTAGACCCTCTCACTATCTCACCCTTAGACCCTCTCATTATCTCACCCTTAGACCCTCTCACTATCACCCTCTCACCATCTCACCCTTAGACCCTCTCACTATCTCACCCTTAGACCCTCTCACTATCTCACCCTCAGACCCTCTCACTATCTCACCCTTAGACCCTCTCACCATCTCACCCTTAGACCCTCTCACTATCTCACCCTTAGACCCTCTCTTTATCTCACCCTTAGACCCTCTCACTATCTCACCCTTAGACCCTCTCACCATCTCACCCTAAGACCCTCTCACTATCTCACCCTTAGACCCTCTCACTATCTCACCCTTAGACCCTCTCACTATCTCACCCTTAGACCCTCTCACTATCACCCTCTCACTATCTCACCCTTAGACCCTCTTACTATCTCACCCTTAGACCCTCTCACTATCTCACCCTTAGACCCTCTCACTATCTCACCCTTAGACCCTCTCTCTATCTCACCCTTAGACCCTCTCACTATCACCCTCTCACTATCTCACCCTTAGACCCTCTCACTATCTTACCCTTAGACCCTCTCACTATCTCACCCTTAGACCCTCTCACTATCACCCTCTCACTATCTCACCCTTAAACCCTCTCACTATCACCCTCTCACTATCTCACCCTTAGAACCTCTCACTATCTCACCCTTAGAGCCTCTCACTATCTCACCCTTAGACCCTCTCACTATCTCACCCTTAGACCCTCTCACTATCTCACCCTTAGACCCTCTCACTATCTCACCCTTAGACCCTCTCACTATCTCACCCTTAGACCCTCTCACTATCTCACCCTTAGGCCTTCTCAATATCTCACCCTTAGACCCTCTCACTATCTCACCCTTAGACCCTCTCACTATCTCACCCTTAGACCCTCTCACTATCTCACCCTTAGACCCTCTCACTATCTCACCCTTAGACCCTCTCACTATCTCACCCTTAGACCCTCTCACTATCTCACCCTTAGATCCTCTCACTATCTCACCCTTAGACCCTCTCACTATCTCACCCTTAGACCCTCTCACAATCTCACCCTTAAACCCTCTCACTATCTCACCCTTAGACCCTCTCACTATCTCACACTAAGACCCTCTCACTATCTCACCCTTAGACCCACTCACTATCTCACCCTTAGACCCCCTCACTATCTCACCCTTAGACCCTCTCACTATCTCACCCTTAGACCCTCTCCCTATCTCACCCTTAGATCCTCTCACTATCTCACCCTTAGACCCTCTCACTATCTCACCCTAAGACCCTTTCACTATCTCACCCTTAGACCCTCTCACTATCTCACCCTTAGAACCTCTCACTATCTCACCCTTAGACCCTCTCACTATCTCACCCTTAGACCCTCTCACTATCTCACCCTTAGACCCTCTCACAATCTCACCCTTAGACCCTCTCACTATCTCACCCTTAGACCCTCTCACTATCTCACCCTTAGACCCTCTCACTATCTCACCCTTAGACCCTCTCACTTTCTCACCCTTAGACCCTCTCACTCTTTCACCCTTAGACCCTCTCACCATCTCACCCTTAGACCCTCTCACTATCTCACTCTTAGACCCTCTCACTATCTCACCCTTAGACCCTCTCACTATCTCACCCTTAGACCCTCTCACCATCTCACCCTTAGACCCTCTCACTATCTCACCCTTAGACCCTCTCACTATCTCACCCTTAGACCCTCTCACTATCTCACCCTTAGACCCTCTCACTATCTCACCCTTAGACCCTCTCACTATCTCACCCTTAGACCCTCTCACTATCTCACCCTTAGGCCCTCTCACTATGTCACCCTTAGACCCTCTCACTATCTCACCCTTAGACCCTCTCACTATCTCACCCTTAGACCCTCTCACTATCTCACCCTTAGACCCTCTCACTATCACCCTCTCACTATCTCACCCTTAGACCCTCTCACTATCACCCTCTCACTATCTCACCCTTAGAACCTCTCACTATCTCACCCTTAGAGCCTCTCACTATCTCACCCTTAGACCCTCTCACTATCTCACCCTTAGACCCTCTCACCATCTCACCCTTAGACCCTCTCACTATCTCACCCTTAGACCCTCTCACTATCTCACCCTTAGACCCTCTCACTATCTCACCCTTAGACCTTCTCAATATCTCACCCTTAGACCCTCTCACTATCTCACCCTTAGACCCTCTCACTATCTCACCCTTAGACCCTCTCACTATCTCACCCTTAGACCCTCTCACTATCTCACCCTTAGACCCTCTCACTATCTCACCCTTGGACCCTCTCACTATCTCACCCTTAGATCCTCTCACGATCTCACCCTTAGACCCTCTCACTATCTCACCCTTAGACCCTCTCACAATCTCACCCTTAGACCCTCTCACTATCTCACCCTTAGACCCTCTCACTATCTCACACTTAGACCCTCTCACTATCTCACCCTTAGACCCACTCACTATCTCACCCTTAGACCCCCTCACTATCTCACCCTTAGACCCTCTCACTATCTCACCCTTAGACCCTCTCCCTATCTCACCCTTAGATCCTCTCACTATCTCACCCTTAGACCCTCTCAATATCTCACCCTTAGACCCTTTCACTATCTCACCCTTAGACCCTCTCACTATCTCACCCTTAGAACCTCTCACTACCTCACGCTTAGACCCTCTCACTATCTCACCCTTAGACCCTCTCACTATCTCACCCTTAGACCCTCTCACAATCTCACCCTTAAAAACTCCTCTCACTATCTCACCCTTAGACCCTCTCACTATCTCACCCTTAGACCCTCTCACTATCTCACCCTTAGACCCTCTCACTATCTCACCCTTAGACCCTCTCACTATCTAACCCTTAGACCCTCTCACTATTTCACCCTTAGACCCTCTCACTATCTCACCCTTAGACCCTCTCACTATCTCACCCTTAGAGCCTCTCACTATCTCACCCTTAGACCCTCTCACTATCTCACCCTTAGACCCTCTCACTATCTCACCCTTAGACCCTCTCACTATCTCACCCTTAGACCCTCTCACTATCTCATTCTTAGACCCTCTCACTATCTCACTCTTAGACCCTTTCACTATCTCACCCTTAGACCCTCTCACTATCTCACCCTAAGACCGTCTCACTATCTCACCCTTAGACCCTCTCACTATCTCACCCTTAGACCCTCTCACTATGTCACCCTTAGATCCTCTCACTATCTCACCCTTAAACCCTCTCACTATCTCACCCTTAGACCCTCTCACTATCTCACCCTTAGACCCTCTCACTATCTCACCCTTAGACCCTCTCACTATCTCACCCTTAGACCCTATCACTATCACCCTCTCACTATCTCACCCTTAGACCCTCTCACTATCTCACCCTTAGACCCTCTCACTATCTCACTCTTAGACCCTCTCACCATCTCACCCTTAGACCCTCTCACCATCTCACCCTTAGACCCTCTCACTATCTCACCCTTAGACCCTCTCTTTATCTCACCCTTAGACCCTCTCACTATCTCACCCTTAGACCCTCTCACCATCTCACCCTAAGACCCTCTCACTATCTCACCCTTAGATCCTCTCACTATCTCACCCTTAAACCCTCTCACTATATCACCCTTAGACCCTCTCACTATCTCACCCTTAGACCCTCTCACTATCTCACCCTTAGACCCTCTCACTATCTCACCCTTAGACCCTCTCACGATCTCACCCTTAGACCCTCTCACTATCTCACCCTTAGACCCTCTCATTATCTCACCCTTAGACCCTCTCACTATCTCACCCTTAGACCCTCTCACGATCTCACCCTTAGACCCTCTCACTATCTCACCCTTAGACCCTCTCACTATCTCACCCTTAGACCCTCTCAATATCTCACCCTTAGACCCTCTCACTATCTCACACTTAGACCCTCTCACTATCTCACCCTTAGACCCTCTCACTATCTCACCCTTAGACCCTCTCACTATCTCACCCTTAGACCCTCTCACTATCTCACCCTTAGACCCTCTCACTATCTCACCCTTAGATCCTCTCACTATCTCACCCTTAGACCCTCTCACTATCTCACCCTTAGACCCTCTCACAATCTCACCCTTAGACCCACTCACTATCTCACCCTTAGACCCCCTCACTATCTCACCCTTAGACCCTCTCACTATCTCACCCTTAGACCCTCTCCCTATCTCACCCTTAGATCCTCTCACTATCTCACCCTTAGACCCTCTCACTATCTCACCCTTAGACCCTTTCACTATCTCACCCTTAGACCCTCTCACTATCTCACCCTTAGAACCTCTCACTATCTCACCCTTAGACCCTCTCACGATCTCACCCTTAGACCCTCTCACTATCTCACCCTTAGACCCTCTCATTATCTCACCCTTAGACCCTCTCACTATCTCACCCTTAGACCCTCTCACGATCTCACCCTTAGACCCTCTCACTATCTCACCCTTAGACCCTCTCAATATCTCACCCTTAGACCCTCTCACTATCTCACACTTAGACCCTCTCACTATCTCACCCTTAGACCCTCTCACTATCTCACCCTTAGACCCTCTCACGATCTCACCCTTAGACCCTCTCACTATCTCACCCTTAGACCCTCTCAATATCTCACCCTTAGACCCTCTCACTATCTCACACTTAGACCCTCTCACTATCTCACCCTTAGACCCTCTCACTATCTCACACTTAGACCCTCTCACTATCTCACCCTTAGACCCTCTCACTATCTCACACTTAGACCCTCTCACTATCTCACCCTTAGATCCTCTCACTATCTCACCCTTAGACCCTCTCACTATCTCACCCTTAGACCCTCTCACAATCTCACCCTTAGACCCTCTCACTATCTCACCCTTAGACCCTCTCACTATCTCACACTTAGACCCTCTCACTATCTCACCCTTAGACCCACTCACTATCTCACCCTTAGACCCTTTCACTACCTCACCCTTAGACCCTCTCACTATCTCACCCTTAGACCCTCTCACTATCTCACCCTTAGACCCTCTCACGATCTCACCCTTAGACCCTCTCACTATCTCACCCTTAGACCCTCTCACTATCTCACCCTTAGACCCTCTCACTATCTCACCCTTAGATCCTCTCACTATCTCACCCTTAGAACCTCTCACTATCTCACCCTTAGAGCCTCTCACTATCTCACCCTTAGACCCTCTCACTATCTCACCCTTAGACCCTCTCATTATCTCACCCTTAGACCCTCTCACTATCTCACCCTTAGACCCTCTCACGATCTCACCCTTAGACCCTCTCACTATCTCACCCTTAGACCCTCTCAATATCTCACCCTTAGACCCTCTCACTATCTCACACTTAGACCCTCTCACTATCTCACCCTTAGACCCTCTCACTATCTCACCCTTAGACCCTCTCACTATCTCACCCTTAGACCCTCTCACTATCTCACCCTTAGACCCTCTCACTATCTCACCCTTAGATCCTCTCACTATCTCACCCTTAGACCCTCTCACTATCTCACCCTTAGACCCTCTCACAATCTCACCCTTAGACCCTCTCACTATCTCACCCTTAGACCCTCTCACTATCTCACACTTAGACCCTCTCACTATCTCACCCTTAGACCCACTCACTATCTCACCCTTAGACCCCCTCACTATCTCACCCTTAGACCCTCTCACTATCTCACCCTTAGACCCTCTCCCTATCTCACCCTTAGATCCTCTCACTATCTCACCCTTAGACCCTCTCACTATCTCACCCTTAGACCCTTTCACTATCTCACCCTTAGACCCTCTCACTATCTCACCCTTAGAACCTCTCACTATCTCACCCTTAGACCCTCTCACTATCTCACCCTTAGACCCTCTAACTATCTCACCCTTAGACCCTCTCACTATCTCACCCTTAGACCCTCTCACAATCTCACCCTTAGACCATCTCACTATCTCACCCTTAGACCCTCTCACTATCTCATTCTTAGACCCTCTCACTATCTCACTCTTAGACCCTTCCACTATCTCACCCTTAGACCCTCTCACTATCTCACCCTAAGACCCTCTCACTATCTCACCCTTAGACCCTCTCATTATCTCACCCTTAGACCCTCTCACTATGTCACCCTTAGACCCTCTCACCATCTCACCCTTAGACCCTCTCACTATCTCACCCTTAGACCCTCTCACTATCTCACCCTTAGACCCTCTCACTATCACCCGCTCCCTATCTCACCCTTAGACCCTCTCACTATCTCACCCTTAGACCCTCTCACTATCTCACCCTTAGACCCTCTCACTATCACCCTCTCACTATCTCACCCTTAGACCCTCTCACTATCTCACCCTTAGACCCTCTCACTATCTCACCCTTAGACCCTCTCACTATCTCACCCTAAGACCCTCTCATTATCTCACCCTTAGATCCTCTCACTATCTCACCCTTAGACCCTTTCACCCTTAGACCCTTTCACCCTTAGACCCTTTCACCCTTAGACCCTCTCACAATCTCACCCTTAGACCCTCTCACTATCTCTCCCTTAGACCCTCTCACTATCTCACCCTTAGACCCTCTCACTATCTCACCCTTAGACCATCTCACTATCTCACCCTTAGACCCTCTCACTATCACCCTCTCACTATCTCACCCTTAGACCCTCTTACTATCTCACCCTTAGACCCTCTCACCATCTCACCCTTAGATCCTCTCACTATCTCACCCTTAGACCCTCTCACTATCTCACCCTTAGACCCTCTCACTATCTCACCCTTAGACCCTTTCACCCTTAGACCCTCTCACTATCTCACCCTTAGACCCTCTCACTATCTCTCCCTTAGACACTCTCACTATCTCACCCTTAGACCCTCTCACTATCTCACCCTTAGACCCTCTCACTATCTCACCCTTAGACCCTCTCACTATCTCACCCTTAGACCCTCTCACTATCTCACCCTTAGAGCCTCTCACTATCTCACCCTTAGACCCTCTCACTATCTCACCCTTAGACCCTCTCACTATCTCACCCTTAGACCCTCTCACTATCTCACCCTTAGACCCTCTCACTATCTCATTCTTAGACCCTCTCACTATCTCACTCTTAGACCCTTTCACTATCTCACCCTTAGACCCTCTCACTATCTCACCCTAAGACCGTCTCACTATCTCACCCTTAGACCCTCTCACTATCTCACCCTTAGACCCTCTCACTATGTCACGCTTAGATCCTCTCACTATCTCACCCTTAAACCCTCTCACTATCTCACCCTTAGACCCTCTCACTATCTCACCCTTAGACCCTCTCACTATCTCACCCTTAGACCCTCTCACTATCTCACCCTTAGACCCTATCACTATCACCCTCTCACTATCTCACCCTTAGACCCTCTCACTATCTCACCCTTAGACCCTCTCACTATCTCACCCTTAGACCCTCTCACCATCTCACCCTTAGACCCTCTCACCATCTCACCCTTAGACCTTCTCACTATCTCACCCTTAGACCCTCTATTTATCTCACCCTTAGACCCTCTCACTATCTCACCCTTAGACCCTCTCACCATCTCACCCTAAGACCCTCTCACTATCTCACCCTTAGATCCTCTCACTATCTCACCCTTAAACCCTCTCACTATCTCACCCTTAGACCCTCTCACTATCTCACCCTTAGACCCTCTCACTATCTCACCCTTAGACCCTCTCACTATCTCACCCTTAGACCCTCTCACTATCACCCTCTCACTATCTCACCCTTAGACCCTCTCACTATCACCCTCTCACTATCTCACCCTTAGAACCTCTCACTATCTCACCCTTAGAGCCTCTCACTATCTCACCCTTAGACCCTCTCACTATCTCACCCTTAGACCCTCTCACTATCACCCTCTCACTATCTCACCCTTAAACCCTCTCACTATCTCACCCTTAGACCCTCTCACTATCTCACCCTTAGACCCTCTCACTATCTCACCCTTAGACCCTCTCACTATCTCACCCTTAGACCCTCTCACTATCACCCTCTCACTATCTCACCCTTAGACCCTCTCACTATCACCCTCTCACTATCTCACCCTTAGACCCTCTCACTATCTCACCCTTAGACCCTCTCACTATCTCACCCTTAGACCCTCTCACTATCTCACCCTTAGATCCTCTCACTATCTCACCCTTAGACCCTCTCACTATCTCACCCTTAGACCCTCTCACAATCTCACCCTTAGACCCTCTCACTATCTCACCCTTAGACCCTCTCACTATCTCACACTTAGACCCTCTCACTATCTCACCCTTAGACCCACTCACTATCTCACCCTTAGACCCCCTCACTGTCTCACCCTTAGACCCTCTCACTATCTCACCCTTAGACCCTCTCCCTATCTCACCCTTAGATCCTCTCACTATCTCACCCTTAGACCCTCTCACTATCTCACCCTTAGACCCTTTCACTATCTCACCCTTAGACCCTCTCACTATCTCACCCTTAGAACCTCTCACTATCTCACCCTTAGACCCTCTCACTATCTCACCCTTAGACCCTCTCACTATCTCACCCTTAGACCCTCTCACTATCTCACCCTTAGACCCTCTCACAATCTCACCCTTAGACCATCTCACTATCTCACCCTTAGACCCTCTCACTATCTCATTCTTAGACCCTCTCACTATCTCACTCTTAGACCCTTCCACTATCTCACCCTTAGACCCTCTCACTATCTCACCCTAAGACCCTCTCACTATCTCACCCTTAGACCCTCTCATTATCTCACCCTTAGACCCTCTCACTATGTCACCCTTAGACCCTCTCACCATCTCACCCTTAGACCCTCTCACTATCTCACCCTTAGACCCTCTCACTATCTCACCCTTAGACCCTTTCACTATCACCCGCTCACTATCTCACCCTTAGACCCTCTCACTATCTCACCCTTAGACCCTCTCACTATCTCACCCTTAGACCCTCTCACTATCACCCTCTCACTATCTCACCCTTAGACCCTCTCACTATCTCACCCTTAGACCCTCTCACTATCTCACCCTTAGACCCTCTCACTATCTCACCCTAAGACCCTCTCATTATCTCACCCTTAGATCCTCTCACTATCTCACCCTTAGACCCTTTCACCCTTATACCCTTTCACCCTTAGACCCTTTCACCCTTAGACCCTTTCACCCTTAGACCCTTTCACCCTTAGACCCTCTCACAATCTCACCCTTAGACCCTCTCACTATCTCTCCCTTAGACCCTCTCACTATCTCACCCTTAGACCCTCTCACTATCTCACCCTTAGACCATCTCACTATCTCACCCTTAGACCCTCTCACTATCACCCTCTCACTATCTCACCCTTAGACCCTCTTACTATCTCACCCTTAGACCCTCTCACCATCTCACCCTTAGATCCTCTCACTATCTCACCCTTAGACCCTCTCACTATCTCACCCTTAGACCCTCTCACTATCTCACCCTTAGACCCTTTCACCCTTAGACCCTCTCACTATCTCACCCTTAGACCCTCTCACTATCTCTCCCTTAGACACTCTCACTATCTCACCCTTAGACCCTCTCACTATCTCACCCTTAGACCCTCTCACTATCACCCTATCACTATCACCCTCTCACTATCTCACCCTTAGACCCTCTCACTATCTCACCCTTAGACCCTCTCACTATCTCACCCTTAGACCCTCTCACCATCTCACCCTTAGACCCTCTCACAATCTCACCCTTAGACCCTCTCACTATCACTCTCTCACTATCTCACCCTTAGACCCTCTCACTATCTCACCATTAGACCCTCTCACTATCTCACCCTTAGACCCTCTCACTATCACCCTCTCACTATCACCCTCTCACTATCTCACCCTTAAACCCTCTCACTATCTCACCCTTAGACCCTCTCATTATCTCACCCGTAGACCCTCTCACTATCTCACCCTTAGACCCTCTCACTATCACCCTCTCACTATCGCACCCTTAGACCCTCTCACTATCTCACCCTTAGACCCTCTCACTATCACCCTCTCACTATCTCACCCTTAGACCCTCTCACTATCTCACCCTTAGACCCTCTCACTATCTCACCCTTAGACCCTCTCACTATCACCCTCTCACTATCTCACCCTTAGACCTTCTCACTATCTCACCCTTAGACCCTTTCACTATCTCACCCTTAGACCCTCTCACTATCTCACCCTTAGACCCTCTCACTATCTCACCCTTAAACCCTCTCACTATCTCACCCTTAGACCCTCTCACTATCTCACCCGTAGACCCTCTCACTATCTCACCCTTAGACCCTCTCACTATCACCCTCTCACTATCGCACCCTTAGACCCTCTCACTATCTCACCCTTAGACCCTCTCACTATCACCCTCTCACTATCTCACCCTTAGACCCTCTCACTATCTCACCCTTAGACCTTCTCACAATCTCACCCTTAGACCCTCTCACTATCTCACCCTTAGACCCTCTCACTATCTCACCCTTAGACCCTCTCAAAATCTCACCCTTAGACACTCTCACTATCTCACCCTTAGACCCTCTCACTATCTCACCCTTAGACCCTCTCACTATCTCACCCTTAGACCCTCTCACTATCTCACCCTTAGACCCTCTCACTATCTCACCCTTAGACCCTCTCACTATCTCACCCTTAGACCCTCTCACTATCTCACCCTTAGACCCTCTCACTATCTCACCCTTAGACACTCTCACTATCTCACCCTTTGACCCTCTCACTATCTCACCCTTAGACCCTCTCACTATCACCCTCTCACTATCTCACCCTTAGACCCTCTCACCATCTCACCCTTAGACCCTCTCACTATCTCACCCTTAGACCCTCTCACTATCTCACCCTTAGACCCTCTCACTATCTCACCCTTAGATCCTCTCACTATCTCACCCTTAGACCCTCTCACTATCTCACCCTTAGACCCTCTCACTATCTCACCCTTAGACCTTCTCACTATCTCACCCTTAGACCCTCTCACTATCTCACCCTTAGACCCTCTCACTATCTCACCCTTAGACCCTCTCACTATCTCACCCTTAGACCCTCTCACTATCTCACCCTTAGACCCTCTCACTATCACCCTCTCACTATCTCACCCTTAGACCCTCTCACTATCTCACCCTTAGACCCTCTCACTATCTCACCCTTAGACCCTCTCACCATCTCACCCTTAGACCCTCTCACTATCTCACCCTTAGACCCTCTCACTTTCTCACCCTTAGACCCTCTCACTATCTCACCCTTAGACCCTCTCACTATCTCACCCTTAGACCCTCTCACTATCAAACCCTTAGACCCTCTCACTATCTCACCCTTAGACCCTCTCACTATCTCACCCTTAGACCCTCTCACTATCTCATCCTTAGACCATCTCACTATCTCACCCTAAGACCCTCTCACTATCACCCTCTCACTATCTCACCCTTAGACCCTCTCACTATCTCACCCTTATACCCTCTCACTATCACCCTCTCACTATCTCACCCTTACACCCTCTCACTATCTCACCCTTAGACCCTCTCACTATCACTGTCTCACTATCTCACCCTTAGACCCTCTCACTATCTCACCCTTAGACACTCTCACTATCTCACCCTTAGACCCTCTCACTATCTCACCCTTAGACCCTCTCACAATCTCACCCTTAGACCCTCTCACTATCTCACCCTTAGACCCTCTCACTATCTCACCCTTAGACCCTCTCACTATCTCACCCTTAGACCCTCTCACTATCTCACCCTTAGACCCTCTCACTATCTCACCCTTAGACCCTCTCACTATCTCACCCTTAGACCCTCTCACTATCTCACCCTTAGACCCTCTCACTATCTCACCCTTAGACCCTTTCACTATCTCACCCTTAGACCCTCTCACTATCTCCCTCTCACTATCTCACCCTTAGACCCTCTCACTATCACCCTCTTACTATCGCACCCTTAGACCCTCTCACTATCTCACCCTTAGACCCTCTCACTATCACCCTCTCACTATCTCACTCTTAAACCCTCTCACTATCTCATCCTTAGACCCTCTCACTATCTCACCCTTAGACCCTCTCACTATCTCACCCTTAGACTCTCTCACTATCTCACCCTTAGACCCTCTCACTATCTCACCCTTAGACCCACTCACTATCTCACCCTTAGACCCTCACACTATCTCACCCTTAGACCCTCTCACTATCTCACACTTAGACCCTCTCACTATCTCACCCTTAGACCCTCTCACTATCACCCTCTCACTATCTCACCCTTAGACCCTCTCACTATCTCACCCTTAGACCCTCTCACTATCTCACCCTTAGACCCTCTCACTATCTCACCATTAGACCCTCTCACCATCTCACCGGTAGACCCTTTCACTATCTCACCCTGAGACCCTCTCACTATCTCACCCTTAGACCCTCTCACTATCTCACCCTTAGACCCTCTCACTATCTCACCTATAGACCCTCTCACTATCTCACCCTTAGACCCTCTTACTATCTCACCCTTAGACCCTCTCACTATCACCCTCTCACTATCTCACCCTTAGACCCTCACACTATCTCACCCTTAGACCCTCTCACTATCTCACCCTTAGACCCTCTCACTATCTCACCCTTAGACCCTCTCACTATCTCCCTCTCACTATCTCACCCTTAGACCCTCTCACTATCTCCCCCTTAGACCATCTCACTATCATCCTCTCACTATCTCACCCTTAGACCCTCTCACTATCTCACCCTTAGACCCTCTCACTATCAACCTCTCACTATCTCACCCTTAGACCCTCTCACTATCTCACCCTTAGACCCTCTCACTATCTCACCCTTAGACCCTCTCACTATCTCACCCGTAGACCCTCTCACTATCTCACCCTTAGACCCTCTCACTATCTCACCCTTAGACCCTCTCACTATCTCACCCTTAGACCCTCTCACTATCTCACCCTTAGACCCTCTCACTATCTCACCTTTAGACCCTCTCACTATCTCACCCTTAGACCCTCTCACTATCTCACCCTTAGACCCTCTCACTATCTCATCCTTAGACCCTCTCACTATCTCACCCTTAAACCCTCTCACTATCTCTCCCTTAGACCCTCTCACTATCACCCTCTCACTATCTCACCCTTAGACCCTCTCACTATCTCACCCTTAGACCCTCTCACTATCTCACCCTTAGACCCTCTCACTATCTCACCCTTAGACCCTCTCACTATCTCACCCTTAGACCCTCTCACTATCTCACCCTTAGACCCTCTCACTATCTCACCCTTAGACCCTCTCACCATCTCACCCTTAGACCCTCTCACTATCTCACCCTTAGACCCTCTCACTATCTCACCCTTAGACCCTCTCACTATCTCACCCTTAGACTCTCTGACTATCTCACCCTTAGACCCTCTCACTATCTCACCCTTAGACCCTCTCACTATCGCACCCTTAGACCCTCTCACTATCTCACCCTTAGACCCTCTCACTATCTCACCCTTAGACCCTCTCACTATCTCACCCTTAGACCCTATCACCATCTCACCCTTAGACCCTCTCACTATAACCCTCTCACTATCTCACCCTTAGACCCTCTCACTATAACCCTCTCGCTATCTCACCCTTAGACCCTCTCACTATCTCACCTTTAGACCCTCTCACCATCTTACTCTTAGACCCTCTCACTATCTCACCCTTAGACCCTCTCACTATCTCACCCTTAGACCCTCTCACTATCTCACCCTTAGACCCTCTCACTATCTCACCCTTAGACCCTCTCACTATCTCACTCTTAGACCCTCTCACTATCTCACCCTTAGACCCTCCCACTATCTCACCCTTAGACCCTCTCACTATCTCACCCTTAGGCTGTGGTTACGAACCAAGCGAGTAGACGAGTGTGGCGTGTGGGAGGGTATCAGAGGGATCAAGCTAGTAATTATCGCGCTTGTATTGTGGTTACAGATATAGCGAGTTGATGGAGAAATTTACTTCGGTTGTCATATTAAAGTAATTGTGATTGAATTGTGATTTCGAGCATCGAATACTAATTGCAAATGTCTTTAAAAGTGGTTCTTTTGGAAAATAGTTATTTTAAATACAAAATGCAAAGGAAACATAAGAAAAAAACCAAAAAAATATTCAAACATCGTTTAACGTATGGAGAATTTCATAATCTGTATGAAGAATTGCAATCTGATGAAATTATGTTTTACGAATACTACAGGATGAGACCATATACTTTCGAGTATATTTTGAATAAAATCAAAGACAAAATTAATAAAACTGCGAGTGACCCTTCAAAAATAATTTGTCCAGCTGAAAGGCTATCAATAACTCTAAGGTAAGAAAAAAATTATCAAGAATTAGAATTTTATTCATAACAAAAGCGTATTAAATGTTAATATTCATCAAAAGAATGTGTAAATTCAACCTGTGAAAACTCTACATTTCCTGTTGGTAGCATTTCATTAATTCGAATGTTTTGATCAAAACTTGCCGAAGATGTTGATGGTGTTGGTGTTATCGATCTTGAGTGAAGATGCTGTGTTACATTTTCTTCAGTTTGCTTTAATTCCAGCAATAAAGCCGACGCTTGCATCCTAAATTTTAAATTACTCATTTGCGAAAGGCTTTTCAAATGGGGAAGTAAGCTCACGAGGAAATTGTAGTCAGCATCATTTTTTATTTCATTTTCTGTTTTCAAGAGATTAAGTTTCTCTCTCTCAAGTTTAAGAAATTCACTTTCCTCTGTATTGCTCTTCATTTTTTTTGTAGTCTTAGTAGAACATGGAAGAGACTGTTCAACATTGCTGTTGTTGTCAGACTGTTTAGCCTCTAATGACAAAAGCACATTTGTTGAGTTTGTACTGCCTTCTTTAGCTTTGGGAAGGCCAATATTTTCGAAAGAAGGAAGGTTCCCTTCCAAAAGAGCTGGCTCCAAGACATCGCGAAGAAAATCCAAGCTGTCGAAAAGAACCCATTTGGTTCTTTTAATTTTAGCAGCACTTCCGGATTTTGATTTATCCTTTATTTTTCTCAATTCTGCTCGATAGTTGTCGCGCAAATTTTTCCATCGTTTTTTTACCGTGTCTCCTAAAACAAAATATGTTAATTTGTGAATTTTCATATTATTCCAGGTTTTTATCGACTGGAATATCTTATCGCAGCCTAGCATTTAGCTACAGAATGTCACATTGTACTATATCTTTGATAGTCCGGGACGTTTGTAAAGCAATATGGGAAACTTTACTGCCTTCTCATATGCCTGTTTTGAATGAAGATCAATTGAATAAGGTAGCGGATCAATTTCATAAACGATGGCAATTTCCGAACTGCGTAGGATGAATTGATGGGAAGCATATACGTATAAAGCAGCCTCCCAATTCAGGGAGTCAATACTTTAACTATAAGCAATTTTTTTCCATAGTGTTGCAAGCAGTTGCCGACGCTAACTATAAATTTATAAGCATAGAAGTCGGTGCCTACGGCAGGCAAAGTGATGGAGGCACTTTCGCTTCATTATATTTGTATGATTTATTGGAAAACAATAAGTACACTATACCAGAGCCAGCTTGTCTGCCAAGTACAAGTGTCGTTGCACCTTTTGTCATGCTTGCAGATGAGGCATACCCTCTCAAAGAGTACTTACTGAGACCATATCGGGAGCAAAATGAAGAAGAAAAGTTATTCAACGATTTTCATTCCAGGACCAGGAAAGTAGTTGAATGTGCTTTTGGCATAATTGCAGCAAAATGGCGCGTATTACAAAAACAACTTGAAACGGATATTAAAACTGCAAGTCTAGTAGTAAAAACCATTTGTTTATTACACAATATAATTATTGCTACAGAAGGAGTTGATCAAGTGGCACTACTACAAGCAGAAAAAGTAATACCTTCCAAAACCATTTCGAAAAAGAGCAGTGGAACTTCTAACAGAGCAACTTTTGCTGCACAACATGTCAGAAATATTTATAAAACTTACTTTGCATTAAAAAACAATGTCAATAAATAATAAATATGCTGAGAGTAAATAATAAATATGTTGAAATATAAACTTACTATCATTCTTTAAAACCTCAGCAACTTCATCCCATAACCGTTTTGTTACATCTCTTCTACTATATTCTTTGCATCGGCAATCCCACAATGCTCTTCTTTTATTCACTTCTTCGATTAACACTTCGGTATCCATTTTTTCCTGCGAAGTTTCTGCACTCGCAACAGCACACTAAATAAATTCTGACGTTTTACTTCTTTGCACGCGCGAGGAAAACGAATTTATTCATTTCACACGCCAATCGCTCTCACCCTCTCATACACGCGCTTGTTGAAACTTGTGGTTCATAGCCACTATCATTACTTCGCGTACTTTTAAAAACCCTCTCGTACACTCTCACTCGCCACACTCGTCTACTCGATTGGTTCGTAACCACAGCCTAAGACCCTCTCACTATCTCACCCTTAGACCCTCTCACTATCTCACCCTTAGACCCTCTCACTATCTCACCCTTAGACCCTCTCACTATCTCACCCTTAGACCCTCTCACTATCACCCTCTCATTATCTCACCCTTAGAACCTCTCACTATCTCACCCTTAGACCCTCTCACTATCTCACCCTTAGACCCTCTCACTATCTCACCCTTAGACCCTCTCTTCATCTCACCCTTAGACCCTCTCACTATCTCACCCTTAGACCCTCTCACTATCTCACCCTTAGACCCTTTCACTATCTCACCTTTAGACCCTCTCACTATCTCATTCTTAGACCCTCTCACTATCTCACCCTTAGAACCTCTCACTATCTCACCCTTAAACCCTCTCACTATCTCACCCTTAGACCCTCTCACTATCTCACCCTTAGACCCTCTCACTATCTCACCCTTAGACCCTCTCACTATCTCACCCTTAGACCCTCTCACTATCACCCTCTCACTATCTTACCCTTAGACCCTCTCAGTATCTCACCCTTAGATCCTCTCACTATCTCACCCTTAGACCCTCTCACTATCTCACCCTTAGACCCTCTCACTATCTCACCCTTAGACCCTCTCACTATCTCACCCTTACACCCTCTCACTATCTCACCCTTAGACCCTCTCACCATCTCACCCTTAGACCCTCTCACTATCTCACCCTTAGACCCTCTCACTATCTCACCCTTAGACCCTCTCACTATCTCACCCTTAGACCCTCTCACTATCTCACCCTTAGACCTTGTCACTATCACCCTCTCACTATTTCACCCTTAGACCCTCTCACTATCTCACCCTTAGACCCTCTCACTATCACCCTCTCACTATCTCACCCTTAGACCCTCTCACTATCTCACCCTTAGACCCTCTCACTATCTCACCCTTAGACCCTCTCACTATCTCACCCTTAGACCCTCTCACTATCTCACCCTTAGACTCTCTCACTATCTCACCCTTAGACCCTCTCACTATCACCCTCTCACTATCTCACCCTTAGACCCTCTCACTATCTCACCCTTAGACCCTCTCACTATCTCACCCTTAGACCCTCTCACTATCTCACCCTTAGACCCTCTCACTATCTCACCCTTAGACCCTCTCACTATCTCACTCTTAGACCCTCTCACCATCTCACCCTTAGACCCTCTCACTATCACCCTCTCACTATCTCACCCTTAGACCCTCTCACTATCTCACCCTTAGACCCTCTCACCATCTCACCCTTAGACCCTCTCACTATCACCCTCTCACTATCTCACCCTTAGACCCTCTCACTATCTCACCCTTAGACCCTCTCACTATCACCCTCTCACTATCTCACCCTTAGACCCTCTCACTATCTCACCCTTAGACCCTCTCACTATCTCACCCTTAACCCTTCTCACTATCTCACCCTTAGACCCTCTCACTATCTCACCCTTAGACCCTCTCACTATCTCACCCTTAGACCCTCTCACTATCTCACCCTTAGACCCTCTCGCTATCTCTACCTTAGACCCTCTCACTATCTCACCCTTAGACCCTCTCACTATCTCACCTTTAGACCCTCTCACTATCTCACCCTTAGACCCTCTCACTATCTCACCCTTAGACCCTCTCACTATCTCACCCTTAGACCCTCTCACTATCTCACCCTTAGACCCTCTCACCATCTCACCCTTAGACCCTCTCACTATCTCACCCTTAGACCCTCTTACTATCTCACCCTTAGACCCTCTCACTATCTCACCCTTAGACCCCCTCACTATCTCACCCTTAGACCCTCTCACTATCACCCTCTCACTATCTCACCCTTAGACCCTCTCACTATCTCACCCTTAGACCCTCTCACTATCTCACCCTTAGACCCTCTCACTATATCACCCTTAGACCCTATCACTATCTCACCCTTAGACCCTCTCACTATCTCACCCTTAGACCCTCTCACTATCTCACCCTTAGACCCTCTCACTATCTCACCCTTAGACCCTCTCACTATCTCACCCTTAGAGCCTCTCACTATCTCACCCTTAGACCCTCTCACCATCTCACCCTTAGACCCTCTCACTATCTCACCCTTAGACCCTCTCACTATCTCACCCTTAGACAATCTCACTATCTCTCCCTTAGACCCTCCCACTATCTCACCCTTAGACCCTCTCACTATCACCCTCTCACTATCTCATCCTTAGACCCTCTCACTATCTCACCGTTAGACCCTCTCACTATCTCACCCTTAGACCGTCTCACTATCTCACCCTTAGACCCTCTCACTATCTCACCCTTAGACCCTCTCACTATCTCACCCTTAGACAATCTCACTATCTCACCCTTAGACCCTCTCACTATCTCACCCTTAGACCCTCTCACTATCTCACCCTTAGACCCTCTCACTATCTCATCCTTAGACCCTCTCACTATCTCACCCTTAGACCCTCTCACTATCTCACCCTTAGACCCTCTCACTATCTCACCCTTAGACCCTCTCACTATCTCACCCTTAGACCCTCTCACTATCTCACCCTTAGACCCTCTCACTATCTCACCCTTAGACCCTCTCACTATCTCACCCTTAGACCCTCTCACCATCTCACCCTTAGACCCTCTCACTATCTCACCCTTAGACCCTCTCACTATCACCCTCTCACTATCTCACCCTTAGACCCTCTCACCATCTCACCCCTAGACCCTCTCACTATCTCACCCTTAGACCCTCTCACTATCTCACCCTTAGACCCTCTCACTATCTCACCCTTAGACCCTCTCACCATCACCCTCTCACTGTCTCACCCTTAGACCCTCCCACTATCTCACCCTTAGACCCTCTCACTATCTCACCCTAAGAGCCTCTCACTATCTCACCCTTAGACCCTCTCACTATCTCACCCTTAGACCCTCTCACTATCTCACCCTTAGACCCCCTCACTATCACCCTGTCACTATCTCACCCTTAGACCCTCTCACCCTCTCACCCTTAGACCCTCTCAGTATCTCACCCTTAGACCCTCTCACCATCTCACCCTTAGACCCTCTCACTATCTCATCCTTAGACCCTCTCACTATCACCCTCTCACTATCTCACCCTTAGACCCTCTCACTATCTCACCCTTAGACCCTCTCACTATCTCACCCTTAGACCCTCTCACTATCACCCTCTCACTATCTCACCCTTAGACCCTCTCACTATCTCACCCTTAGACCCTCTCACTATCTCACCCTCAGACCCTCTCGCTATCTCACCCTTAGACCCTCTCACTATCTCACCCTTAGACCCTCTCACTATCTCACCCTTAGACCCTCTCACTATCTCACCCTTAGACCCTCTCACCATCTCACCCTTAGACCCTCTCACTATCTCACCCTTAGAACCTCTCACTATCTCACCCTTAGACCCTCTCACTATCTCACCCTTAGACGTTCTCACTATCTCACCCTTAGACCCTCTCACTATCTCACCCTTTGACCCTCTCACTATCACCCTCTCACTATCTCACCCTTAGACCCTCTCACTATCTCACCCTTAAACCCTCTCACTATCTCACCCTTAGACCCTCTCACTATCTCACCCTTCGACCCTCTCACTATCTCACCCTTAGACCCTCTCACTATCTCATCCTTAGAGCCTCTCACTATCTCACCCTTAGACCCTCTCACTATCTCACCCTTAAACCCTCTCATTATCTCACCCTTAGACCCTCTCACTATCTCACCCTTAGACCCTCTCACTATCTCACCCATAGACCCTCTCACTATTTCACCCTTAAACCCTCTCACTATCTCACCCTTAGACCCTCTCACTATCTCACCTTTAGACCCTCTCACTATCTCACCCTTAGACCCTCTCACTATCTCACCCTTAGACCCTCTCACTATCTCACCCTTAAACCCTCTCAATATCTCACCTTTAGACCCTCTCACTATCTCACCCTTAGACCCTCTCACTATCTCACCCTTAGACCCTCTCACTATCTCACCCTTAGACCCTCTCACTATCTCACCCTTAGACCCTCTCACCATCTCACCCTTAGACCCTCTCACTATCTCACCCTTAGACCCTCTCATTATCTCACCCTTAGACCCTCTCACTATCTCACCCTTAGACCCTCTCACTATCTCACCCTTAGACCCTCTCACTATCTCACCCTTAGACCCTCTCACTATCTCACCCTTAAACCCTCTCACTATCTCACCTTTAGACCCTCTCACTATCTCACCCTTAGACCCTCTCACTATCTCACCGTTAGACCCTCTCACTATCTCACCCTTACCCCCTCTCACTATCTCACCCTTAGACCCTCTCACCATCTCACCCTTAGACCCTCTCACTATCTCACCCTTCGACCCTCTTACTATCTCAACCTTAGACCCTCTCACTATTTCACCCTTAGACCCCCTCACTATCTCACCCTTAGACCCTCTCACTATCACCCTCTCACTATCTCACCCTTAGACCCTCTCACTATCTCACCCTTAGACCCTCTCACTATCTCACCCTTAGACCCTCTCACTATATCACCCTTAGACCCTATCACTATCTCATTTTTAGACCCTCTCACTATCTCACCCTTAGACCCTCTCACTATCTCACCCTTAGACCCTCTCACTATCTCACCCTTAGACCCTCTCACTATCTCACCCTTAGACCCTCTCACTATCTCACCCTTAGACCCTCTCACTATCTCACCCTTAGACCCTCTCACTATCTCACCCTTAGACCCTCTCACTATCTCACCCATAGACCCTCTCACTATCTCGCCCTTAGACCCTCTCACTATCTCACCCTTAGACCCTCTCACTATCTCACCCTTAGAGCCTCTCACTATCTCACCCTTAGACCCTCTCACTATCTCACCCTTAGACCCTCTCACTATCACCCTCTCACTATCTCATCCTTAGACCCTCTCACTATCTCACCCTTAGACCCTCTCACTATCTCACCCTTAGACCGTCTCACTATCTCACCCTTAGACCCTCTCACTATCTCACCCTTAGACCCTCTCACTATCTCACCCTTAGACAATCTCACTATCTCACCCTTAGACCCTCTCACTATCTCACCCTTAGACCCTCTCACTATCTCACCCTTAGACAATCTCACTATCTCACCCTTAGACCCTCTCACTATCTCACCCTTAGATCCTCTCACTATCTCACCCTTAGACCCTCTCACTATCACCCTCTCACTATCTCATCCTTAGACCCTCTCACTATCTCACCCTTAGACCCTCTCACTATCTCACCCTTAGACCGTCTCACTATCTCACCCTTAGACCCTCTCACTATCTCACCCTTAGACAATCTCACTATCTCACCCTTAGACCCTCTCACTATCTCACCCTTAGACCCTCTCACTATCTCACCCTTAGACCCTCTCACTATCTCACCCTTAGACCCTCTCACTATCTCACCCTTAGACCCTCTCACTATCTCACCCTTAGACCCTCTCACTATCTCACCCTTAGACCCTCTCACTATCTCACCCTTAGACCTTCTCACTATCTCACCCTTAGACCCTCTCACTATCTCACCCATAGACCCTCTCACTATATCGCCCTTAGACCCTCTCACTATCTCACCCTTAGACCCTCTCACAATCTCACCCTTAGAGCCTCTCACTATCTCACCCTTAGACCCTCTCACTATCTCACCCTTAGACCCTCTCACTATCTCACCCTTAGACCCTCTCACTATCTCACCCTTAGACAATCTCACTATCTCTCCCTTAGACCCTCTCACTATCTCACCCTTAGACCCTCTCACTATCACCCTCTCACTATCTCATCCTTAGACCCTCTCACTATCTCACCCTTAGACCCTCTCACTATCTCACCCTTAGACCCTCTCACTATCTCACCCTTAGACCCTCTCACCATCTCACCCTTAGACCCTCTCACTATCTCACCCTTAGACCCTCTCACTATCTCACCCTTAGACCCTCTCACTATCTCACCCTTAGACCCTCTCACTATCTCAACTTTAGACCCTCTCACTATCTCACTCTTAGACCCTCTCACCATCTCACCCTTAGACCCTCTCACTATCACCCTCTCACTATCTCACCCTTAGACCCTCTCACTATCTCACCCTTAGACCCTCTCACTATCACCCTCTCACTATCTCACCCTTAGACCCTCTCACTATCTCACCCTTAGACCCTCTCACTATCTCACCCTTAACCCTTCTCACTATCTAACCCTTAGACCCTCTCACTATCTCACCCTTAGACCCTCTCACTATCTCACCCTTAGACCCTCTCACTATCTCACCCTTAGACCCTCTCACTCTCTCACCCTTAGACCCTCTCACTATCACCCTCTCACTATCTCACCCTTAGACCCTCTCACTATCTCACCCTTAGACCCTCTCACTATCTCACCCTTAGACCCTCTCACTATCTCACCCTTAGACCCTCTCACTATCTCACCCTTAGACCCTCTCGCTATCTCTACCTTAGACCCTCTCACTATCTCACCCTTAGACCCTCTCACTATCTCACCTTTAGACCCTCTCACTATCTCACCCTTAGACCCTCTCACTATCTCACCCTTAGACCCTCTCACTATCTCACCCTTAGACCCTCTCACTATCTCATCCTTAGACCCTCTCACCATCTCACCCTTAGACCCTCTCACTATCTCACCCTTAGACCCTCTTACTATCTCACCCTTAGACCCTCTCACTATCTCACCCTTAGACCCCCTCACTATCTCACCCTTAGACCCTCTCACTATCACCCTCTCACTATCTCACCCTTAGACCCTCTCACTATCTCACCCTTAGACCCTCTCACTATCTCACCCTTAGACCCTCTCACTATATCACCCTTAGAACCTATCATTATCTCACCCTTAGACCCTCTCACTATCTCACCCTTAGACCCTCTCACTATCTCACCCTTAGACCCTCTCACTATCTCACCCTTAGACCCTCTCACTATCTCACCCTTAGAGCCTCTCACTATCTCACCCTTAGACCCTCTCACTATCTCACCCTTAGACCCTCTCACTATCTCACCCTTAGACCCTCTCACTATCTCACCCTTAGACAATCTCACTATCTCTCCCTTAGACCCTCTCACTATCTCACCCTTAGACCCTCTCACTATCACCCTCTCACTATCTCATCCTTAGACCCTCTCACTATCTCACGCTTAGACCCTCTCACTATCTCACCCTTAGACCGTCTCACTATCTCACCCTTAGACCCTCTCACTATCTCACCCGTAGACCCTCTCACTATCTCACCCTTAGACAATCTCACTATCTCACCCTTAGACCCTCTCACTATCTCACCCTTAGACCCTCTCACTATCTCACCCTTAAACCCTCTCACTATCTCATCCTTAGACCCTCTCACTATCTCACCCTTAGAACCTCTCACTATCTCACCCTTAGACCCTCTCACTATCTCACCCTTAGACCCTCTCACTATCTCACCCTTAGACCCTCTCACTATCTCACCCTTAGACCCTCTCACTATCTCACCGTTAGACCCTCTCACTATCTCACCCTTAGACCCTCTCACCATCTCACCCTTAGACCCTCTCACTATCTCACCCTTAGACCCTCTCACTATCACCCTCTCACTATCTCACCCTTAGACCCTCTCACCATCTCACCCCTAGACCCTCTCACTATCTCACCCTTAGACCCTCTCAGTATCTCACCCTTAGACCCTCTCACTATCTCACCCTTAGACCCTCTCACCATCACCCTCTCACTGTCTCACCCTTAGACCCTCCCACTATCTCACCCTTAGACCCTCTCACTATCTCACCCTTAGAGCCTCTCACTATCTCACCCTTAGACCCTCTCACTATCTCACCCTTAGACCCTCTCACTATCTCACCCTTAGACCCGCTCACTATTACCCTGTCACTATCTCACCCTTAGACCCTCTCACCATCTCACCCTTAGACCCTCTCACTATCTCACCCTTAGACCCTCTCACCATCTCACCCTTAGACCCTCTCACTATCTCACCCTTAGACCCTCTCACTATCACCCTCTCACTATCTCACCCTTAGACCCTCTCACTATCTCACCCTTAGACCCTCTCACTATCTCACCCTTAGACCCTCTCACTATCTCACCCTCAGACCCTCTCGCTATCTCACCCTTAGACCCTCTCACTATCTCACCCTTAGACCCTCTCACTATCTCACCCTTAGACCCTCTCACTATCTCACCCTTAGACCCTCTCACCATCTCACCCTTAGACCCTCTCACTATCTCACCCTTAGACCCTCTCACTATCCCACCCTTAGACCCTCTCACTATCTCACCCTTAGACCCTCTCACTATCTCACCCTTAAACCCTCTCACTATCTCACCCTTAGACCCTCTCACTATCACCCTCTCACTATCTCACCCTTAGACCCTCTCACTATCTCACCCTTAAACCCTCTCACTATCTCACCCTTAGACCCTCTCACTATCTCACCCTTCGACCCTCTCACTATCTCACCCTTAGACCCTCTCACTATCTCACCCTTAGAGCCTCTCACTATCTCACCCTTAGACCCTCTCACTATCTCACCCTTAGACCCTCTCATTATCTCACCCTTAGACCCTCTCACTATCTCACCCTTAGACCCTCTCACTATCTCACCCGTAGACCCTCTCACTATCTCACCCTTAAACCCTCTCACTATCTCACCCTTAGACCCTCTCACTATCTCACCTTTAGACCCTCTCACTATCTCACCCTTAGACCCTCTCACTATCTCACCCTTAGACCCTCTCACTATCTCACCCTTAAACCCTCTCACTATCTCACCTTTAGACCCTCTCACTATCTCACCCTTAGACCCTCTCACTATCTCACCCTTAGACCCTCTCACTATCTCACCCTTAGACCCTCTCACTATCTCACCCTTAGACCCTCTCACCATCTCACCCTTAGACCCTCCCACTATCTCACCCTTAGACCCTCTCATTATCTCACCCTTAGACCCTCTCACTATCTCACCCTTAGACCCTCTCACTATCTCACCCTTAGACCCTCTCACTATCTCACCCTTAGACCCTCTCACTATCTCACCCTTAAACCCTCTCACTATCTCACCTTTAGACCCTCTCACTATCTCACCCTTAGACCCTCTCACTATCTCACCGTTAGACCCTCTCACTATCTCACCCTTAGACCCTCTCACTATCTCACCCTTAGACCCTCTCACTATATCACCCTTAGACCCTATCACTATCTCACCCTTAGCCCCTCTCACTATCTCACCCTTAGACCCTCTCACTATCTCACCCTTAGACCCTCTCACTATCTCACCCTTAGACCCTCTCATTATCTCACCCTTAGAGCCTCTCACTATCTCACCCTTAGACCCTCTCACTATCTCACCCTTAGACCCTCTCACTATCTCACCCTTAGACCCTCTCACTATCTCACCCTTAGACCCTCTCACTATCTCACCCTTAGACCCTCTCACCATCTCACCCTGTGACCCTCTCACTATCTCACCCTTAGACCCTCTTACTATCTCACCCTTAGACCCTCTCACTATCTCACCCTTAGACCCCCTCACTATCTCACCCTTAGACCCTCTCACTATCACCCTCTCACTATCTCACCCTTAGACCCTCTCACTATCTCACCCTTAGACCCTCTCACTATCTCACCCTTCGACCCTCTCACTATCTCACCCTTAGACCCTCTCACTATCTCACCCTTAGAGCCTCTCACTATCTCACCCTTAGACCCTCTCACTATCTCACCCTAAGACCCTCTCATTATCTCACCCTTAGACCCTCTCACTATCTCACCCTTAGACCCTCTCACTATCTCACCCTTAGACCCTCTCACTATCTCACCCTTAAACCCTCTCACTATCTCACCCTTAGACCCTCTCGCTATCTCACCCTTAGACCCTCTCACTATCTTACCCTTAGACCCTCTCACTATCTCACCCTTAGACCCTCTCACTATCTCACTCTTAGACCCTCTCACTATCTCACCCTTAGACCCTCTCACTATCTCACCCTTAGACCCTCTCACTATCTCACCCTTAGACCCTCTCACTATCTCACCCTTAGACCCTCTCACTATCTCACCCTTAGACCCTCTCACTATCTCACCCTTAGACCCTCTCACCATCTCACCCTTAGACCCTCTCACTATCTCACCCTTAGACCCTCTCACTATCTCACCCTTAGACCCTCTCACTATCACCCTCTCACTATCTCACCCTTAGACCCTCTCACTATCTCACCTTTAGACCCTCTCACCATCTTACTCTTAGACCCTCTCTTTTTATCTCACCCTTAGACCCTCTCACTATCTCACCCTTAGACCTTCTCACTATCTCACCCTTAGACCCTCTCACTATCTCACTCTTAGACCCTCTCACTATCTCACCCTTAGACCCTCTCACTATCTCACCCTTAGACCCTCTCACTATCTCACCCTTAGACCCTCTCACTATCTCACCCTTAGACCCTCTCACTATCTCACCCTTAGACCCTCTCACTATCTCACCCTTAGACCCTCTCACTATCACCCTCTCACCATCTCACCCTTAGAACCTCTCACTATCTAACCCTTAGACCCTCTCACTATCTCACCCTTAGACCCTCTCACTATCTCACCCTTAGACCCTCTCTTCATCTCACCCTTAGACCCTCTCACTATCTCACCCTTAGACCCTCTCACTATCTCACCCTTAGACCCTCTCACTATCTCACCCTTAGACCCTCTCACTATCTCACCCTTAGAACCTCTCACTATCTCACCCTTAGACCCTCTCACAATCTCACCCTTAGAATATCTCACTATCTCACCCTTAGACCCTCTCAGTATCTCACCCTTAGACCCTCTCACTATCTCACCCTTAGACCCTCTCACTATCTCACCCTTAGACCCTCTCACTGTCTCACCCTTAGACCCTCTCACTATCTAACCCTTAGACCCTCTCACTATCACCCTCTCACTATCTCACCCTTAGACCCTCTCACTATCTCACCCTTAGACCCTCTCACTATCTCACCCTTAGACCCTCTCACTATCTCACCCTTAGACCCTCTCACCATCTCATCTTTAGACCCTCTCACTATCTCACCCTTAGACCCTCTCACTATCTCACCCTTAGACCCTCTCACTATCTCAACCTAAGAACCTCTCACTATCTCACCCTTAGACCCTCTCACTATCTCACCCTTAGACCCTCTCACCATCTCACCTTTAGACCCTCTCACTATCTCACCCTTAGACCCTCTCACTATCTCACCCTTCGACCCTCTCACAATCTCACCCTTAGACCCTCTCACTATCTCACCCCTAGACCCTCTCACTATCACCCTCTCACTATCTCACCCTTAGACCCTCTCACTATCACCCTCTCACTATCTCACCCCTAGACCCTCTCACTATCTCACCCTTAGACCCTCTCACTTTCTCACCCTTAGACCCTCTCACTATCTCACCCTTAGACCCTCTCACTATCTCACCCTTAGACCCTCTCACTATATCACCCTTAGACCCTCTCACTATCACCCTCTCACTATCTCACCCTTAGACCCTCTCACTATCTCACCCTTAGACCCTCTCACTATCTCACCCTTAGACCCTCTCACAATCTCACCCTTAGACCCTCTCACTATCTCACCCTTAGACCCTCTCACTATCTCGCTCTTAGACCCTCTCACCATCTCACCCTTAGACCCTCTCACTATCACCCTCTCACTATCTCAACCTTAGACCCTCTCACTATCTCACCCTTAGACCCTCTCACCATCTCACCCTTAGACCCTCTCACTATCACCCTCTCACTATCTCCCCCTTAGACCCTCTCACTATCTCACCCTTAGACCCTCTCACTATCACCCTCTCACTATCTCATCCTTAGACCCTCTCACTATCTCACCCTTAGACCCTCTCACTATCTCACCCGTAGACCCTCTCACTATCTCACCCTTAGACCCTCTCACTATCTCACCCTTAGACCCTCTCACTATCTCACCCTTAGACCCTCTCACTATCTCACCCTTAGACCCTCTCACTCTCTCACCCTTAGACCCTCTCACTATCTCACCCTTAGACCTTCTCACTATCACCCTCTCACTATCTCACCCTTAGACCCTCTCACTATCTCACCCTTAGACCCTCTCACTATCTCACCCTTAGACCCTCTCACTATCTCACACTTAGACCCTCTCACTATCTCACCCTTAGACCCTCTCACTATCTCACCCTTAGACCCTCATTATCTCACCCTTAGACCCTCTCACTATCTCACCCTTAGACCCTCTCACTATCTCACCCTTAGACCCTCTCACTATCTCACGCTTAGACCCTCTCACTATCACCCTCTCACTATCTCACCCTTAGACCCTTTCACTATCTCACCCTTAGACCCTCTCACTATCTCACCCTTAGACCCTCTCACTATCTCACCCTTAGACCCTCTCACTATCTCACCCTTATACCCTCTCACTATCTCACCCTTAGACCCTCTCACTATCACCCTCTCACCATCTCACCCTTAGAACCTCTCACTATCTCACCCTTAGACCCTCTCACTATCTCACCCTTAGACCCTCTCACTATCTCACCCTTAGACCCTCTCTTCATCTCACCCTTAGACCCTCTCACTATCTCACCCTTAGACCCTCTCACTATCTCACCCTTAGACCCTCTCACTATCTCACCCTTAGACCCTCTCACTATCTCACCCTTAGAACCTCTCACTATCTCACCCTTAGACCCTCTCACAATCTCACCCTTAGACCCTCTCACTATCTCACCCTTAGACCCTCTCAGTATCTCACCCTTAGACCCTCTCACTATCTCACCCTTAGACCCTCTCACTATCTCACCCTTAGACCCTCTCACTGTCTCACCCTTAGACCCTCTCACTATCTCACCCTTAGACCCTCTCACTATCACCCTCTCACTATCTCACCCTTAGACCCTCTCACTATCTCACCCTTAGACCCTCTCACTATCTCACCCTTAGACCCTCTCACTATCTCACCCTTAGACCCTCTCACCATCTCACCTTTAGACCCTCTCACTATCTCACCCTTAGACCCTCTCACTATCTCACCCTTAGACCCTCTCACTATCTCACCCTAAGAACCTCTCACTATCTCACCCTTAGACCCTCTCACTATCTCACCCTTAGACCCTCTCACCATCTCACCTTTAGACCCTCTCACTATCTCACCCTTAGACCCTCTCACTATCTCACCCTTCGACCCTCTCACAATCTCACCCTTAGACCCTCTCACTATCTCACCCTTAGACCCTCTCACTATCACCCTCTCACTATCTCACCCTTAGACCCTCTCACTATCACCCTCTCACTATCTCACCCCTAGACCCTCTCACTATCTCACCCTTAGACCCTCTCACTATCTCACCCTTAGACCCTCTCACTATATCACCCTTAGACCCTCTCACTATCACCCTCTCACTATCTCACCCTTAGACCCTCTCACTATGTCACCCTTAGACCCTCTCACTATCTCACCCTTAGACCCTCTCACAATCTCACCCTTAGACCCTCTCACTATCTCACCCTTAGACCCTCTCACTATCTCACTCTTAGACCCTCTCACCATCTCACCCTTAGACCCTCTCACTATCACCCTCTCACTATCTCAACCTTAGACCCTCTCACTATCTCACCCTTAGACCCTCTCACCATCTCACCCTTAGACCCTCTCACTATCACCCTCTCACTATCTCCCCCTTAGACCCTCTCACTATCTCACCCTTAGACCCTCTCACTATCACCCTCTCACTATCTCATCCTTAGACCCTCTCACTATCTCACCCTTAGACCCTCTCACTATCTCACCCGTAGACCCTCTCACTATCTCACCCTTAGACCCTCTCACTATCTCACCCTTAGACCCTCTCACTATCTCACCCTTAGACCCTCTCACTATCTCACCCTTAGACCCTCTAACTCTCTCACCCTTAGACCCTCTCACTATCTCACCCTTAGACCCTCTCACTATCACCCTCTCACTATCTCACCCTTAGACCCTCTCACTATCTCACCCTTAGACCCTCTCACTATCTCACCCTTAGACCCTCTCACTATCTCACACTTAGACCCTCTCACTATCTCACCCTTAGACCCTCTCACTATCTCACCCTTAGACCCTCATTATCTCACCCTTAGACCCTCTCACTATCTCACCCTTAGACCCTCTCACTATCTCACCCTTAGACCCTCTCACTATCTCACCCTTAGACCCTCTCACTATCACCCTCTCACTATCTCACCCTTAGACCCTTTCACTATCTCACCCTTAGACCCTCTCACTATCTCATCCTTAGACCCTCTCACTATCTCACCCTTAGACCCTCTCACTATCTCACCCTTAGACCCTCTCACTACCTCACCCTTAGACCCTCTCACTATCTCACCCTTAGACCCTCTCACTATCTCACCCTTAGACCCTCTCACTATCTCACCCTTAGACCCTCGCACTAACTCACCCTTAGACCCTCTCACTATCTCACCCTTAGACCCTCTCACTATCTCACCCTTAGACCCTCTCACTATCTCACCCTTAGACCCTATCACTATCTCACCCTTAGACCCTCTCACTATCTCACCCTTAGACCCTCTCACTATCTCACCCTTAGACCCTCTCACTATCTCACCCTTAGACCCACTCACTATCTCACCCTTAGACCCTCTCACTATCTCACCCTTAGACCCTCTCACTATCTCACCCTTAGACCCTCTCACTATCTCACCCTTAGACCCTCTCACTATCTCACCCGTAGACCCTCTCACTATCTCACCCTTAGACCCTTTCACTATCTCACCCTTAGACCCTCTCACTATCTCACCCTTAGACCCTCTCACTATCTCACCCTTAGACCCTTTCACTATCTCACCCTTGGACCCTCTCACTACTCACCCTTAGACCCTCTCACTATCTCACCCTTAGACCCTCTCACTATCTCACCCTTCGACCCTCTCACAATCTCACCCTTAGACCCTCTCACTATCTCACCCTTAGACCCTCTCACTATCACCCTCTCACTATCTCACCCTTAGACCCTCTCACTATCACCCTCTCACTATCTCACCCCTAGACCCTCTCACTATCTCACCCTTAGACCCTCTCACTTTCTCACCCTTAGACCCTCTCACTATCTCACCCTTAGACCCTCTCACTATCACCCTCTCACTATCTCACCCTTAGACCCTCTCACTATCACCCTCTCACTATCTCACCCCTAGACCCTCTCACTATCTCACCCTTAGACCCTCTCACTTTCTCACCCTTAGACCCTCTCACTATCTCACCCTTAGACCCTCTCACTATCTCACCCTTAGACCCTCTCACTATATCACCCTTAGACCCTCTCACTATCACCCTCTCACTATCTCACCCTTAGACCCTCTCACTATCTCACCCTTAGACCCTCTCACTATCTCACCCTTAGACCCTCTCACAATCTCACCCTTAGACCCTCTCACTATCTCACCCTTAGACCCTCTCACTATCTCACTCTTAGACCCTCTCACCATCTCACCCTTAGACCCTCTCACTATCACCCTCTCACTATCTCAACCTTAGACCCTCTCACTATCTCACCCTTAGACCCTCTCACCATCTCACCCTTAGACCCTCTCACTATCACCCTCTCACTATCTCCCCCTTAGACCCTCTCACTATCTCACCCTTAGACCCTCTCACTATCACCCTCTCACTATCTCATCCTTAGACCCTCTCACTATCTCACCCTTAGACCCTCTCACTATCTCACCCGTAGACCCTCGCACTATCTCACCCTTAGACCCTCTCACTATCTCACCCTTAGACCCTCTCACTATCTCACCCTTAGACCCTCTCACTATCTCACCCTTAGACCCTCTCACTCTCTCACCCTTAGACCCTCTCACTATCTCACCCTTAGACCTTCTGACTATCACCCTCTCACTATCTCACCCTTAGACCCTCTGACTATCTCACCTTTAGACCCTCTCACTATCTCACCCTTAGACCCTCTCACTATCTCACACTTAGACCCTCTCACTATCTCACCCTTAGACCCTCTCACTATCTCACCCTTAGACCCTCATTATCTCACCCTTAGACCCTCTCACTATCTCACCCTTAGACCCTCTCACTATCTCACCCTTAGACCCTCTCACTATCTCACGCTTAGACCCTCTCACTATCACCCTCTCACTATCTCACCCTTAGACCCTTTCACTATCTCACCCTTAGACCCTCTCACTATCTCACCCTTAGACCCTCTCACTATCTCACCCTTAGACCCTCTCACTATCTCACCCTTATACCCTCTCACTATCTCACCCTTAGACCCTCTCACTATCACCCTCTCACCATCTCACCCTTAGAACCTCTCACTATCTCACCCTTAGACCCTCTCACTATCTCACCCTTAGACCCTCTCACTATCTCACCCTTAGACCCTCTCTTCATCTCACCCTTAGACCCTCTCACTATCTCACCCCTAGACCCTCTCACTATCTCACCCTTAGACCCTCTCACTATCTCACCCTTAGACCCTCTCACAATCTCACCCTTAGAACCTCTCACTATCTCACCCTTAGACCCTCTCACAATCTCACCCTTAGATCCTCTCACTATCTCACCCTTAGACCCTCTCAGTATCTCACCCTTAGACCCTCTCACTATCTCACCCTTAGAATCTCTCACTAACTCACCCTTAGACCCTCTCACTGTCTCACCCTTAGACCCTCTCACTATCTCACCCTTAGACCCTCTCACTATCACCCTCTCACTATCTCACCCTTAGACCCTCTCACTATCTCACCCTTAGACCCTCTCACTATCTCACCCTTAGACCCTCTCACTATCTCACCCTTAGACCCTCTCACCATCTCACCTTTAGACCATCTCACTATCTCACCCTTAGACCCTCTCACTATCTCACCCTTAGACCCTCTCACTATCTCACCCTAAGAACCTCTCACTATCTCACCCTTAGACCCTCTCACTATCACCCTCTCACTATCTCACCCTTAGAACCTCTCACTATCACCCTCTCACTATCTCACCCCTAGGCCCTCTCACTATCTCACCCTTAGACCCTCTCACATTCTCACCCTTAGACCCTCTCACTATCTCATCCTTAGACCCTCTCACTATCTCAACCTAAGAACCTCTCACTATCTCACCCTTAGACCCTCTCACTATCTCACCCTTAGACCCTCTCACCATCTCACCTTTAGACCCTCTCACTATCTCACCCTTAGACCCTCTCACTATCTCACCCTTCGACCCTCTCACAATCTCACCCTTAGACCCTCTCACTATCTCACCCTTAGACCCTCTCACTATCACCCTCTCACTATCTCACCCTTAGACCCTCTCACTATCACCCTCTCACTATCTCACCCCTAGACCCTCTCACTATCTCACCCTTAGACCCTCTCACTTTCTCACCCTTAGACCCTCTCACTATCTCACCCTTAGACCCTCTCACTATCTCACCCTTAGACCCTCTCACTATATCACCCTTAGACCCTCTCACTATCACCCTCTCACTATCTCACCCTTAGACCCTCTCACTATCTCACCCTTAGACCCTCTCACTATCTCACCCTTAGACCCTCTCACAATCTCACCCTTAGACCCTCTCACTATCTCACCCTTAGACCCTCTCACTATCTCACTCTTAGACCCTCTCACCATCTCACCCTTAGACCCTCTCACTATCACCCTCTCACTATCTCAACCTTAGACCCTCTCACTATCTCACCCTTAGACCCTCTCACCATCTCACCCTTAGACCCTCTCACTATCACCCTCTCACTATCTCCCCCTTAGACCCTCTCACTATCTCACCCTTAGACCCTCTCACTATCACCCTCTCACTATCTCATCCTTAGACCCTCTCACTATCTCACCCTTAGACCCTCTCACTATCTCACCCGTAGACCCTCTCACTATCTCACCCTTAGACCCTCTCACTATCTCACCCTTAGACCCTCTCACTATCTCACCCTTAGACCCTCTCACTATCTCACCCTTAGACCCTCTCACTCTCTCACCCTTAGATCCTCTCACTATCTCACCCTTAGACCTTCTCACTATCACCCTCTCACTATCTCACCCTTAGACCCTCTCATTATCTCACCCTTAGACCCTCTCACTATCTCACCCTTAGACCCTCTCACTATCTCACCCTTAGACCCTCTCACTGTCTCACCCTTAGACCCTCTCACTATCTAACCCTTAGACCCTCTCACTATCACCCTCTCACTATCTCACCCTTAGACCCTCTCACTATCTCACCCTTAGACCCTCTCACTATCTCACCCTTAGACCCTCTCACTATCTCACCCTTAGACCCTCTCACCATCTCACCTTTAGACCCTCTCACTATCTCACCCTTAGACCCTCTCACTATCTCACCCTTAGACCCTCTCACTATCTCAACCTAAGAACCTCTCACTATCTCACCCTTAGACCCTCTCACTATCTCACCCTTAGACCCCCTCACCATCTCACCTTTAGACCCTCTCACTATCTCACCCTTAGACCCTCTCACTATCTCACCCTTCGACGCTCTCACAATCTCACCCTTAGACCCTCTCACTATCTCACCCTTAGACCCTCTCACTATCACCCTCTCACTATCTCACCCTTAGACCCTCTCACTATCACCCTCTCACTATCTCACCCCTAGACCCTCTCACTATCTCACCCTTAGACCCTCTCACTTTCTCACCCTTAGACCCTCTCACTATCTCACCCTTAGACCCTCTCACTATCTCACCCTTAGACCCTCTCACTATATCACCCTTAGACCCTCTCACTATCACCCTCTCACTATCTCACCCTTAGACCCTCTCACTATCTCACCCTTAGACCCTCTCACTATCTCACCCTTAGACCCTCTCACAATCTCACCCTTAGACCCTCTCACTATCTCACCCTTAGACCCTCTCACTATCTCACTCTTAGACCCTCTCACCATCTCACCCTTAGACCCTCTCACTATCACCCTCTCACTATCTCAACCTTAGACCCTCTCACTATCTCACCCTTAGACCCTCTCACCATCTCACCCTTAGACCCTCTCACTATCACCCTCTCACTATCTCCCCCTTAGACCCTCTCACTATCTCACCCTTAGACCCTCTCACTATCACCCTCTCACTATCTCATCCTTAGACCCTCTCACTATCTCACCCTTAGACCCTCTCACTATCTCACCCGTAGACCCTCTCACTATCTCACCCTTAGACCCTCTCACTATCTCACCCTTAGACCCTCTCACTATCTCACCCTTAGACCCTCTCACTATCTAACCCTTAGACCCTCTCACTCTCTCACCCTTAGACCCTCTCACTATCTCACCCTTAGACCTTCTCAGTATCACCCTCTCACTATCTCACCCTTAGACCCTCTCACTATCTCACCCTTAGACCCTCTCACTATCTCACCCTTAGACCCTCTCACTATCTCACACTTAGACCCTCTCACTATCTCACCCTTAGACCCTCTCACTATCTCACCCTTAGACCCTCATTATCTCACCCTTAGACCCTCTCACTATCTCACCCTTAGACCCTCTCACTATCTCACCCTTAGACCCTCTCACTATCTCACGCTTAGACCCTCTCACTATCACCCTCTCACTCTCTCACCCTTAGACCCTTTCACTATCTCACCCTTAGACCCTCTCACTATCTCACCCTTAGACCCTCTCACTATCTCACCCTTAGACCCTCTCACTATCTCACCCTTATACCCTCTCACTATCTCACCCTTAGACCCTCTCACTATCACCCTCTCACCATCTCACCCTTAGAACCTCTCACTATCTCACCCTTAGACCCTCTCACTATCTCACCCTTAGACCCTCTCACTATCTCACCCTTAGACCCTCTCTTCATCTCACCCTTAGACCCTCTCACTATCTCACCCTTAGACCCTCTCACTATCTCACCCTTAGACCCTCTCACTATCTCACCCTTAGACCTTCTCACTATCTCACCCTTAGAACCTCTCACTATCTCACCCTTAGACCCTCTCACAATCTCACCCTTAGACCCTCTCACTATCTCACCCTTAGACCCTCTCAGTATCTCACCCTTAGACCCTCTCACTATCTCACCCTTAGACCCTCTCACTATCTCACCCTTAGACCCTCTCACTGTCTCACCCTTAAACCCTCTCACTATCTCACCCTTAGACCCTCTCACTATCACCCTCTCACTATCTCACCCTTAGACCCTCTCACTATCTCACCCTTAGACCCTCTCACTATCTCACCCTTAGACCCTCTCACCATCTCACCTTTAGACCCTCTCACTATCTCACCCTTAGACCCTCTCACTATCTCACCCTTAGACCCTCTCACTATCTCACCCTAAGAACCTCTCACTATCTCACCCTTAGACCCTCTCACTATCTCACCCTTAGACCCTCTCACCATCTCACCTTTAGACCCTCTCACTATCTCACCCTTAGACCCTCTCACTATCTCACCCTTCGACCCTCTCACAATCTCACCCTTAGACCCTCTCACTATCTCACCCTTAGACCCTCTCACTATCACCCTCTCACTATCTCACCCTTAGACCCTCTCACTATCACCCTCTCACTATCTCACCCCTAGACCCTCTCACTATCTCACCCTTAGACCCTCTCACTTTCTCACACTTAGACCCTCTCACTATCTCACCCTTAGACCCTCTCACTATCTCACCCTTAGACCCTCTCACTATATCACCCTTAGACCCTCTCACTATCACCCTCTCACTATCTCACCCTTAGACCCTCTCACTATGTCACCCTTAGACTCTCTCACTATCTCACCCTTAGACCCTCTCACAATCTCACCCTTAGACCCTCTCACTATCTCACCCTTAGACCCTCTCACTATCTCACCCTTAGACCCTCTCACTATCTCACCCTTAGACCCTCTCACTATCACCCTCTCACTATCTCACCCTTAGACCCTTTCACTATCTCACCCTTAGACCCTCTCACTATCTCATCCTTAGACCCTCTCACTATCTCACCCTTAGACCCTCTCACTATCTCACCCTTAGACCCTCTCACTATCTCACCCTTAGACCCTCTCACTATCTCACCCTTAGACCCTCTCACTATCTCATCCTTAGACCCTCTCACTATCTCACCCTTAGACCCTCGCACTAACTCACCCTTAGACCCTCTCACTATCTCACCCTTAGACCCTCTCACTATCTCACCCTTAGACCCTCTCACTATCTCACCCTTAGACCCTATCACTATCTCACCCTTAGACTCTCTCACTATCTCACCCTTAGACCCTCTCACTATCTCACCCTTAGACCCTCTCACTATCTCACCCTTAGACCCACTCACTATCTCACCCTTAGACCCTCTCACTATCTCACCCTTAGACCCTCTCACTATCTCACCCTTAGACCCTCTCACTATCTCACCCTTAGACCCTCTCACTATCTCACCCGTAGACCCTCTCACTATCTCACCCTTAGACCCTTTCACTATCTCACCCTTAGACCCTCTCACTATCTCACCCTTAGACCCTCTCACTATCTCACCCTTAGACCCTTTCACTATCTCACCCTTGGACCCTCTCACTACTCACCCTTAGACCCTCTCACTATCTCACCCTTAGACCCTCTCACTATCTCACCCTTAGACCCTCTCACTATCTCACCCTTAGACCCTCTCACTATCTCACCCTTAGACCCTCTCACTATCTCACCCTTAGACCCTCTCACCATCTCACCCATAGACCCTCTCACTATCTCACCCTTAGACCCTCTCACTATCTCACCCTTAGACCCTCTCACTATCTCACCCTTAGACCCTCTCACTATCTCACCCTTAGACCCTCTCACTATCTCACCCTTCGACCCTCTCACTATCTCACCCTTAGACCCTCTCACTATCTCACCCTTAGACCCTCTCACTATCTCACCCTTAGACCCTCTCACTATCTCACCCTTAGACCCTCTCACTATCTCACCCTTAGACCCTCTCACTATCTCACCCTTAGACCCTCTCACTATCTCACCCTTAGAACCTCTCACTATCTCACCCTTAGACCCTCTCACTAACTCACCCTTAGACCCTCTCACTATCTCACCCTTAGACCCTCTCACTATCTCACCCTTAGACCCTCTCACTATCTCACCCTTAGACCCTCTCACTATCTCACCATTAGACACTCTCACCATCTCACCTTTAGACCCTCTCACTATCTCACCCTTAGACCCTCTCACTATCTCACCCTTAGACCCTCTCACTATCTCACCCTTAGACCCTCTCACTATCTCACCCTTAGACCCCTTCACTATCTCACCCTTAGACCCTCTCACTATCTCACCCTTAGACCCTCTCACCATCTCACCCTTAGACCCTCTCACTATCTCACCCTTAGACCCTCTCGCTATCTCACCCTTAGACCCTCTCACTATCTTACCCTTAGACCCTCTCACTATCTCACCCTTAGACCCTCTCACTATCTCACCCTTAGACCGTCTCACTATCTCACCCTTAGACCCTCTCACAATCTCACCCTTAGACCCTCTCACTATCTCACCCTAAGACCCTCTCACTATCTCACCCTTTAACCCTCTCACTATCTCACCTTTAGACCCTCTCACTATCTCACCCTTAGACCCTCTCACTATCTCACCCTTAGACCCTCTCACTATCTCACTCTTAGACCCTCTCACTATCTCACCCTTAGACCCTCTCACCATCTCACCCTTAGACCCTCTCACTATCTCACCCTTAGACCCTCTTACTATCTCACCCTTAGACCCTCTCACTATCTCACCCTTAGACCCCCTCACTATCTCACCCTTAGACCCTCTCACTATCACCCTCTCACTATCTCATCCTTAGACCCTCTCACTATCTCACCCTTAGACCCTCTCACTATCTCACCCTTAGACCGTCTCACTATCTCACCCTTAGACCCTCTCACTATCTCACCCTTAGACCCTCTCACTATCTCACCCTTAGACAATCTCACTATCTCACCCTTAGACCCTCTCACTATCTCACCCTTAGACCCTCTCACTATCTCACCCTTAGACCCTCTCACTATCTCACCCTTAGACCCTCTCACTATCTCACCCTTAGACCCTCTCACTATCTCACTCTTAGACCCTCTCACTATCTCACCCTTAGACCCTCTCACCATCTCACCCTTAGACCCTCTCACTATCTCACCCTTAGACCCTCTTACTATCTCACCCTTAGACCCTCTCACTATCTCACCCTTAGACCCCCTCACTATCTCACCCTTAGACCCTCTCACTATCACCCTCTCACTATTTCACCCTTAGACCCTCTCACTATCTCACCCTTAGACCCTCTCACTATCTCACCCTTAGACCCTCTCACTATATCACCCTTAGACCCTATCACTATCTCACCCTTAGACCCTCTCACTATCTCACCCTTAGACCCTCTCACTATCTCACCCTTAGACCCTCTCACTATCTCACCCTTAGACCCTCTCACTATCTCACCCTTAGAGCCTCTCACTATCTCACCCTTAGACCCTCTCACTATCTCACCCTTAGACCCTCTCACTATCTCACCCTTAGACCCTCTCACTATCTCACCCTTAGACAATCTCACTATCTCTCCCTTAGACCCTCTCACTATCTCACCCTTAGACCCTCTCACTATCACCCTCTCACTATCTCATCCTTAGACCCTCTCACTATCTCACCCTTAGACCCTCTCACTATCTCACCCTTAGACGGTCTCACTATCTCACCCTTAGACCCTCTCACTATCTCACCCTTAGACCCTCTCACTATCTCACCCTTAGACAATCTCACTATCTCACCCTTAGACCCTCTCACTATCTCACCCTTAGACCCTCTCACTATCTCACCCTTAGACCCTCTCACTATCTCATCCTTAGACCCTCTCACTATCTCACCCTTAGACCCTCTCACTATCTCACCCTTAGACCCTCTCACTATCTCACCCTTAGACCCTCTCACTATCTCACCCTTAGACCCTCTCACTATCTCACCCTTAGACCCTCTCACTATCTCACCCTTAGACCCTCTCACTATCTCACCCTTAGACCCTCTCACCATCTCACCCTTAGACCCTCTCACTATCTCACCCTTAGACCCTCTCACTATCACCCTCTCACTATCTCACCCTTAGACCCTCTCACCATCTCACCCCTAGACCCTCTCACTATCTCACCCTTAGACCCTCTCACTATCTCACCCTTAGACCCTCTCACTATCTCACCCTTAGACCCTCTCACCATCACCCTCTCACTGTCTCACCCTTAGACCCTCCCACTATCTCACCCTTAGACCCTCTCACTATCTCACCCTTAGAGCCTCTCACTATCTCACCCTTAGACCCTCTCACTATCTCACCCTTAGTCCCTCTCACTATCTCACCCTTAGACCCCCTCACTATCACCCTGTCACTATCTCACCCTTAGACCCTCTCACCATCTCACCATTAGACCCTCTCACTATCTCACCCTTAGACCCTCTCACCATCTCACCCTTAGACCATCTCACTATCTCACCCTTAGACCCTCTCACTATCACCCTCTCACTATCTCACCCTTAGACCCTCTCACTATCTCACCCTTAGACCCTCCTACTATCTCAACCTTAGACCCTCTCACTATCTCACCCTTAGACCCTCTCACTATCTCACCCTTAGACCCTCTCACTATCTCACCCTCAGACCCTCTCGCTATCTCACCCTTAGACCCTCTCACTATCTCACCCTTAGACCCTCTCACTATCTCACCCTTAGACCCTCTCACTATCTCACCCTTAGACCCTCTCACCATCTCACCCTGAGACCCTCTCACTATCTCACCCTTAGACCCTCTCACTATCTCACCCTTAGACCCTCTCACTATCTCACCCTTAGACCCTCTCACTATCTCACCCTTAGACCCTCTCACTATCTCACCCTTAGACCCTCTCACTATCACCCTCTCACTATCTCACCCTTAGACCCTCTCACTATCTCACCCTTAAACCCTCTCACTATCTCACCCTTAGACCCTCTCACTATCTCACCCTTCGACCCTCTCACTATCTCACCCTTAGACCCTCTCACTATCTCACCCTTAGAGCCTCTCACTATCTCACCCTTAGACCCTCTCACTATCTCACCCTTAGACCCTCTCATTATCTCACCCTTAGACCCTCTCACTATCTCACCCTTAGACCCTCTCACTATCTCACCCTTAGACCCTCTCACTATCTCACCCTTAAACCCTCTCACTATCTCACCCTTAGACCCTCTCACTATCTCACCTTTAGACCCTCTCACTATCTCACCTTTAGACCCTCTCACTATCTCACCCTTAGACCCTCTCACTATTTCACCCTTAAACCCTCTCACTATCTCACCTTTAGACCCTCTCACTATCTCACCCTTAGACCCTCTCAACATCTCACCCTTAGACCCTCTCACTATCTCACCCTTAGACCCTCTCACTATCTCACCCTTAGACCCTCTCACCATCTCATCCTTAGACCCTCTCACTATCTCACCCTTAGACCCTCTCATTATCTCACCCTTAGACCCTCTCACTATCTCACCCTTAGACCCTCTCACTATCTCACCCTTAGACCCTCTCACTATCTCACCCTTAGACCCTCTCACTATCTCACCCTTAAACCCTCTCACTATCTCACCTTTAGACCCTCTCACTATCTCACCCTTAGACCCTCTCACTATCTCACCGTTAGACCCTCTCACTATCTCACCCTTAGACCCTCTCACTATCTCACCCTTAGACCCTCTCACCATCTCACCCTTAGACCCTCTCACTATCTCACCCTTCGACCCTCTTACTATCTCACCCTTAGACCCTCTCACTATCTCACCCTTAGACCCCCTCACTATCTCACCCTTAGACCCTCTCACTATCACCCTCTCACTATCTCACCCTTAGACCCTCTCACTATCTCACCCTAAGACCCTCTCACTATCTCACCCTTAGACCCTCTCACTATATCACCCTTAGACCCTATCACTATCTCACCCTTAGACCCTCTCACTATCTCACCCTTAGACCCTCTCACTATCTCACCCTTAGACCCTCTCACTATCTCACCCTTGGACCCTCTCACTATCTCACCCTTAGAGCCTCTCACTATCTCACCCTTAGACCCTCTGTCTATCTCACCCTTAGACCCTCTCACTATCTCACCCTTAGACCCTCTCACTATCTCACCCTTAGACAATCTCACTATCTCTCCCTTAGACCCTCTCACTATCTCACCCTTAGACCCTCTCACTATCACCCTCTCACTATCTCATCCTTAGACCCTCTCACTATCTCACCCTTAGACCCTCTCACTATCTCACCCTTAGACCGTCTCACTATCTCACCCTTAGACCCTCTCACTATCTCACCCTTAGACCCTCTCACTATCTCACCCTTAGACAATCTCACTATCTCACCCTTAGACCCTCTCACTATCTCACCCTTAGACCCTCTTACTATCTCACCCTTAGACCTTCTCACTATCTCATCCTTAGACCCTCTTACTATCTCACCCTTAGACCCTCTCACTATCTCACCCTTAGACCCTCTCACTATCTCACCCTTAGACCCTCTCACTATCTCACCCTTAGACCCTCTCACTATCTCACCCTTAGACCCTCTCACTATCTCACCCTTAGACCCTCTCACTATCTCACTCTTAGACCCTTAGACCCTCTCACCATCTCACCCTTAGACCCTCTCACTATCTCACCCTTAGACCCTCTCACTATCACCCTCTCACTATCTCACCCTTAGACCCTCTCACCATCTCACCCCTAGACCCTCTCACTATCTCACCCTTAGACCCTCTCACTATCTCACCCTTAGACCCTCTCACTATCTCACCCTTAGACCCTCTCACTATCACCCTCTCACTATCTCACCCTTAGACCCTCTCACTATCTCACCCTTAGACCCTCTCACTATCTCACCCTTAGACCCTCTCACTATCACCCTCTCACTATCTCACCCTTAGACCCTCTCACTATCTCACCCTTAGACCCTCCCACTATCTCACCCTTAGACCCTCTCACGATCTCACCCTTAGAGCCTCTCACTATCTCACCCTTAGACCCTCTCACTACCTCACCCTTAGACCCTCTCACTATCTCACCCTTAGACCCCCTCACTATCACCCTGTCACTATCTCACCCTTAGACCCTCTCACCATCTCACCCTTAGACCCTCTCACTATCTCACCCTTAGACCCTCTCACCATCTCACCCTTAGACCCTCTCACTATCTCACCCTTAGACCCTCTCACTATCACCCTCTCACTATCTCACCCTTAGACCCTCTCACTATCTCACCCTTAGACCCTCTCACTATCTCACCCTTAGACCCTCTCACTATCACCCTCTCACTATCTCACCCTTAGACCCTCTCGCTATCTCACCCTTAGACCCTCTCACTATCTCACCCTCAGACCCTCTCGCTATCTCACCCTTAGACCCTCTCACTATCTCACCCTTAGACCCTCTCACTATCTCACCCTTAGACCCTCTCACTATCTCACCCTTAGACCCTCTCACCATCTCACCCTTAGACCCTCTCACTATCTCACCCTTAGACCCTCTCACTATCTCACCCTTAGACCCTCTCACTATCTCACCCTTAGACCCTCTCACTATCTCACCCTTAGACCCTCTCACTATCTCACCCTTAGACCCTCTCACTATCACCCTCTCACTATCTCACCCTTAGACCATCTCACTATCTCACCCTTAAACCCTCTCACTGTCTCACCCTTAGACCCTCTCACTATCTCACCCTTCGACCCTCTCACTATCTCACCCTTAGACCCTCTCACTATCTCACCCTTAGAGCCTCTCACTATCTCACCCTTAGACCCTCTCACTATCTCACCCTTAGACCCTCTCATTATCTCACCCTTAGACCCTCTCACTATCTCACCCTTAGACCCTCTCACTATCTCACCCTTAGACCCTCTCACTATCTCACCCTTAAACCCTCTCACTATCTCACCCTTAGACCCTCTCACTATCACCCTCTCACAATCTCACCTTTAGACCCTCTCACTATTTCACCATTAGACCCTCTCACTATCTCACCCTTAGACCCTCTCACTATCTCACCCTTAGACCCTCTCACTATCTCACCCTTAGACCCTCTCACTATCTCACCCTTAGACCCTCTCACTATCTCACCCTTAGACCCTCTCACTATCTCACCCTTAGACCCTCTCACTATCTCACCCTTAGACCCTCTCACTATCCCACCCATAGACCCTCTCACTATCTCGCCCTTAGACCCTCTCACTATCTCACCCTTAGACCGTCTCACTATCTCACCCTTAGACCCTCTCACTATCTCACCCTTAGACCCTCTCACTATCTCACCCTTAGACAATCTCACTATCTCACCCTTAGACCCTCTCACTATCTCACCCTTAGACCCTCTTACTATCTCACCCTTAGACCCTCTCACTATCTCATCCCTAGACCCTCTTACTATCTCACCCTTAGACCCTCTCACTATCTCACCCTTAGACCCTCTCACTATCTCACCCTTAGACCCTCTCACTATCTCACCCTTAGACCCTCTCACTATCTCACCCTTAGACCCTCTCACTATCTCACCCTTAGACCCTCTCACTATCTCACTCTTAGACCCTTAGACCCTCTCACCATCTCACCCTTAGACCCTCTCACTATCTCACCCTTAGACCCTCTCACTATCACCCTCTCACTATCTCACCCTTAGACCCTCTCACCATCTCACCCCTAGACCCTCTCACTATCTCACCCTTAGACCCTCTCACTATCTCACCCTTAGACCCTCTCACTATCTCACCCTTAGACCCTCTCACTATCACCCTCTCACTATCTCACCCTTAGACCCTCTCACTATCTCACCCTTAGACCCTCTCACTATCTCACCCTTAGACCCTCTCACTATCACCCTCTCACTATCTCACCCTTAGACCCTCTCACTATCTCACCCTTAGACCCTCCCACTATCTCACCCTTAGACCCTCTCACGATCTCACCCTTAGAGCCTCTCACTATCTCATCCTTAGACCCTCTCACTACCTCACCCTTAGACCCTCTCACTATCTCACCCTTAGACCCCCTCACTATCACCCTGTCACTATCTCACCCTTAGACCCTCTCACCATCTCACCCTTAGACCCTCTCACTATCTCACCCTTAGACCCTCTCACCATCTCACCCTTAGACCCTCTCACTATCTCACCCTTAGACCCTCTCACTATCACCCTCTCACTATCTCACCCTTAGACCCTCTCACTATCTCACCCTTAGACCCTCTCACTATCTCACCCTTAGACCCTCTCACTATCACCCTCTCACTATCTCACCCTTAGACCCTCTCGCTATCTCACCCTTAGACCCTCTCACTATCTCACCCTCAGACCCTCTCGCTATCTCACCCTTAGACCCTCTCACTATCTCACCCTTAGACCCTCTCACTATCTCACCCTTAGACCCTCTCACTATCTCACCCTTAGACCCTCTCACCATCTCACCCTTAGACCCTCTCACTATCTCACCCTTAGACCCTCTCACTATCTCACCCTTAGACCCTCTCACTATCTCACCCTTAGACCCTCTCACTATCTCACCCTTAGACCCTCTCACTATCTCACCCTTAGACCCTCTCACTATCACCCTCTCACTATCTCACCCTTAGACCATCTCACTATCTCACCCTTAAACCCTCTCACTGTCTCACCCTTAGACCCTCTCACTATCTCACCCTTCGACCCTCTCACTATCTCACCCTTAGACCCTCTCACTATCTCACCCTTAGAGCCTCTCACTATCTCACCCTTAGACCCTCTCACTATCTCACCCTTAGACCCTCTCATTATCTCACCCTTAGACCCTCTCACTATCTCACCCTTAGACCCTCTCACTATCTCACCCTTAGACCCTCTCACTATCTCACCCTTAAACCCTCTCACTATCTCACCCTTAGACCCTCTCACTATCACCCTCTCACAATCTCACCTTTAGACCCTCTCACTATTTCACCATTAGACCCTCTCACTATCTCACCCTTAGACCCTCTCACTATCTCACCCTTAGACCCTCTCACTATCTCACCCTTAGACCCTCTCACTATCTCACCCTTAGACCCTCTCACTATCTCACCCTTAGACCCTCTCACTATCTCACCCTTAGACCCTCTCACTATCTCACCCTTAGACCCTCTCACTATCTCACCCATAGACCCTCTCACTATCTCGCCCTTAGACCCTCTCACTATCTCACCCTTAGACCCTCTCACTATCTCACCCTTAGACCCTCTCACTATCTCACCCTTAGACCCTCTCGCTATCTCACCCTTAGACCCTCTCACTATCTCACCCTTAGACCTTCTCACTATCTCACCCTTAGACCCTCTCACTATCTCACCTTTAGACCCTCTCACCATCTCACCCTTAGACCCTCTCACTATCTCACCCTTAGACCCTCTCACTATCTCACCCTTAGACCCTCTCACTATCTCACCCTTAGACCCTCTCACCATCTCACCCTTAGACCCTCTCACTATCTCACCCTTAGACCCTCTCACTATCTCACCCTTAGACCCTCTCACTATCTCACCCTTAGACCCTCTCACTATCTCACCCTTAGACCCCCTCACTATCACCCTGTCACTATCTCACCCTTAGACCCTCTCACCATCTCACCCTTAGACCCTCTAACTATCTCACCCTTAGACCCTCTCACTATCACCCTCTCACTATCTCACCCTTAGACCCTCTCACTATCTCACCCTTAGACCCTCTCACTATCTCACCCTTAGACCCTCTCACTATCACCCTCTTACTATCTCACCCTTAGACCCTCTCACTATTTCACCCTTAGACCCTCTCACTATCTCACCCTTAGACAATCTCACTATCTCTCCCTTAGACCCTCTCACTATCTCACCCTTAGACCCTCTCACTATCTCACCCTTAAACCCTCTCACTATCTCACCTTTAGACCCTCTCACTATCTCACCCTTAGACCCTCTCACTATCTCACCGTTAGACCCTCTCACTATCTCACCCTTAGACCCTCTCACTATCTCACCCTTAGACCCTCTCACCATCTCACCCTTAGACCCTCTCACTATCTCACCCTTAGACCCTCTCACTATCTCACCCTTAGACCCTCTCACTATCTCACCCTTAGACCCTCTCACCATCTCATCCTTAGACCCTCTCACTATCTCACCCTTAGACCCCCTCACTATCTCACCCTTAGACCCTCTCACTATCACCCTCTCACTATTTCACCCTTAAACCCTCTCACTATCTCACCTTTAGACCCTCTCACTATCTCACCCTTAGACCCTCTCAACATCTCACCCTTAGACCCTCTCACTATCTCACCCTTAGACCCTCTCACTATCTCACCCTTAGACCCTCTCACCATCTCATCCTTAGACCCTCTCACTATCTCACCCTTAGACCCTCTCATTATCTCACCCTTAGACCCTCTCACTATCTCACCCTTAGACCCTCTCACTATCTTACCCTTAGACCCTCTCACTATCTCACCCTTAGACCCTCTCACTATCTCACCCTTAAACCCTCTCACTATCTCACCTTTAGACCCTCTCACTATCTCACCCTTAGACCCTCTCACTATCTCACCGTTAGACCCTCTCACTATCTCACCCTTAGACCCTCTCACTATCTCACCCTTAGACCCTCTCACCATCTCACCCTTAGACCCTCTCACTATCTCACCCTTCGACCCTCTTACTATCTCACCCTTAGACCCTCTCACTATCTCACCCTTAGACCCCCTCACTATCTCACCCTTAGACCCTCTCACTATCACCCTCTCACTATCTCACCCTTAGACCCTCTCACTATCTCACCCTTAGACCCTCTCACTATCTCACCCTTAGACCCTCTCACTATATCACCCTTAGACCCTATCACTATCTCACCCTTAGACCCTCTCACTATCTCACCCTTAGACCCTCTCACTATCTCACCCTTAGACCCTCTCACTATCTCACCCTTGGACCCTCTCACTATCTCACCCTTAGAGCCTCTCACTATCTCACCCTTAGACCCTCTGTCTATCTCACCCTTAGACCCTCTCACTATCTCACCCTTAGACCCTCTCACTATCTCACCCTTAGACAATCTCACTATCTCTCCCTTAGACCCTCTCACTATCTCACCCTTAGACCCTCTCACTATCACCCTCTCACTATCTCATCCTTAGACCCTCTCACTATCTCACCCTTAGACCCTCTCACTATCTCACCCTTAGACCGTCTCACTATCTCACCCTTAGACCCTCTCACTATCTCACCCTTAGACCCTCTCACTATCTCACCCTTAGACAATCTCACTATCTCACCCTTAGACCCTCTCACTATCTCACCCTTAGACCCTCTTACTATCTCACCCTTAGACCCTCTCACTATCTCATCCTTAGACCCTCTTACTATCTCACCCTTAGACCCTCTCACTATCTCACCCTTAGACCCTCTCACTATCTCACCCTTAGACCCTCTCACTATCTCACCCTTAGACCCTCTCACTATCTCACCCTTAGACCCTCTCACTATCTCACCCTTAGACCCTCTCACTATCTCACTCTTAGACCCTTAGACCCTCTCACCATCTCACCCTTAGACCCTCTCACTATCTCACCCTTAGACCCTCTCACTATCACCCTCTCACTATCTCACCCTTAGACCCTCTCACCATCTCACCCCTAGACCCTCTCACTATCTCACCCTTAGACCCTCTCACTATCTCACCCTTAGACCCTCTCACTATCTCACCCTTAGACCCTCTCACTATCACCCTCTCACTATCTCACCCTTAGACCCTCTCACTATCTCACCCTTAGACCCTCTCACTATCTCACCCTTAGACCCTCTCACTATCACCCTCTCACTATCTCACCCTTAGACCCTCTCACTATCTCACCCTTAGACCCTCCCACTATCTCACCCTTAGACCCTCTCACGATCTCACCCTTAGAGCCTCTCACTATCTCACCCTTAGACCCTCTCACTACCTCACCCTTAGACCCTCTCACTATCTCACCCTTAGACCCCCTCACTATCACCCTGTCACTATCTCACCCTTAGACCCTCTCACCATCTCACCCTTAGACCCTCTCACTATCTCACCCTTAGACCCTCTCACCATCTCACCCTTAGACCCTCTCACTATCTCACCCTTAGACCCTCTCACTATCACCCTCTCACTATCTCACCCTTAGACCCTCTCACTATCTCACCCTTAGACCCTCTCACTATCTCACCCTTAGACCCTCTCACTATCACCCTCTCACTATCTCACCCTTAGACCCTCTCGCTATCTCACCCTTAGACCCTCTCACTATCTCACCCTCAGACCCTCTCGCTATCTCACCCTTAGACCCTCTCACTATCTCACCCTTAGACCCTCTCACTATCTCACCCTTAGACCCTCTCACTATCTCACCCTTAGACCCTCTCACCATCTCACCCTTAGACCCTCTCACTATCTCACCCTTAGACCCTCTCACTATCTCACCCTTAGACCCTCTCACTATCTCACCCTTAGACCCTCTCACTATCTCACCCTTAGACCCTCTCACTATCTCACCCTTAGACCCTCTCACTATCACCCTCTCACTATCTCACCCTTAGACCATCTCACTATCTCACCCTTAAACCCTCTCACTGTCTCACCCTTAGACCCTCTCACTATCTCACCCTTCGACCCTCTCACTATCTCACCCTTAGACCCTCTCACTATCTCACCCTTAGAGCCTCTCACTATCTCACCCTTAGACCCTCTCACTATCTCACCCTTAGACCCTCTCATTATCTCATCCTTAGACCCTCTCACTATCTCACCCTTAGACCCTCTCACTATCTCACCCTTAGACCCTCTCACTATCTCACCCTTAAACCCTCTCACTATCTCACCCTTAGACCCTCTCACTATCACCCTCTCACAATCTCACCTTTAGACCCTCTCACTATTTCACCATTAGACCCTCTCACTATCTCACCCTTAGACCCTCTCACTATCTCACCCTTAGACCCTCTCACTATCTCACCCTTAGACCCTCTCACTATCTCACCCTTAGACCCTCTCACTATCTCACCCTTAGACCCTCTCACTATCTCACCCTTAGACCCTCTCACTATCTCACCCTTAGACCCTCTCACTATCTCACCCATAGACCCTCTCACTATCTCGCCCTTAGACCCTCTCACTATCTCACCCTTAGACCGTCTCACTATCTCACCCTTAGACCCTCTCACTATCTCACCCTTAGACCCTCTCACTATCTCACCCTTAGACAATCTCACTATCTCACCCTTAGACCCTCTCACTATCTCACCCTTAGACCCTCTTACTATCTCACCCTTAGACCCTCTCACTATCTCATCCCTAGACCCTCTTACTATCTCACCCTTAGACCCTCTCACTATCTCACCCTTAGACCCTCTCACTATCTCACCCTTAGACCCTCTCACTATCTCACCCTTAGACCCTCTCACTATCTCACCCTTAGACCCTCTCACTATCTCACCCTTAGACCCTCTCACTATCTCACTCTTAGACCCTTAGACCCTCTCACCATCTCACCCTTAGACCCTCTCACTATCTCACCCTTAGACCCTCTCACTATCACCCTCTCACTATCTCACCCTTAGACCCTCTCACCATCTCACTCCTAGACCCTCTCACTATCTCACCCTTAGACCCTCTCACTATCTCACCCTTAGACCCTCTCACTATCTCACCCTTAGACCCTCTCACTATCACCCTCTCACTATCTCACCCTTAGACCCTCTCACTATCTCACCCTTAGACCCTCTCACTATCTCACCCTTAGACCCTCTCACTATCACCCTCTCACTATCTCACCCTTAGACCCTCTCACTATCTCACCCTTAGACCCTCCCACTATCTCACCCTTAGACCCTCTCACGATCTCACCCTTAGAGCCTCTCACTATCTCATCCTTAGACCCTCTCACTACCTCACCCTTAGACCCTCTCACTATCTCACCCTTAGACCCCCTCACTATCACCCTGTCACTATCTCACCCTTAGACCCTCTCACCATCTCACCCTTAGACCCTCTCACTATCTCACCCTTAGACCCTCTCACCATCTCACCCTTAGACCCTCTCACTATCTCACCCTTAGACCCTCTCACTATCACCCTCTCACTATCTCACCCTTAGACCCTCTCACTATCTCACCCTTAGACCCTCTCACTATCTCACCCTTAGACCCTCTCACTATCACCCTCTCACTATCTCACCCTTAGACCCTCTCGCTATCTCACCCTTAGACCCTCTCACTATCTCACCCTCAGACCCTCTCGCTATCTCACCCTTAGACCCTCTCACTATCTCACCCTTAGACCCTCTCACTATCTCACCCTTAGACCCTCTCACTATCTCACCCTTAGACCCTCTCACCATCTCACCCTTAGACCCTCTCACTATCTCACCCTTAGACCCTCTCACTATCTCACCCTTAGACCCTCTCACTATCTCACCCTTAGACCCTCTCACTATCTCACCCTTAGACCCTCTCACTATCTCACCCTTAGACCCTCTCACTATCACCCTCTCACTATCTCACCCTTAGACCATCTCACTATCTCACCCTTAAACCCTCTCACTGTCTCACCCTTAGACCCTCTCACTATCTCACCCTTCGACCCTCTCACTATCTCACCCTTAGACCCTCTCACTATCTCACCCTTAGAGCCTCTCACTATCTCACCCTTAGACCCTCTCACTATCTCACCCTTAGACCCTCTCATTATCTCACCCTTAGACCCTCTCACTATCTCACCCTTAGACCCTCTCACTATCTCACCCTTAGACCCTCTCACTATCTCACCCTTAAACCCTCTCACTATCTCACCCTTAGACCCTCTCACTATCACCCTCTCACAATCTCACCTTTAGACCCTCTCACTATTTCACCATTAGACCCTCTCACTATCTCACCCTTAGACCCTCTCACTATCTCACCCTTAGACCCTCTCACTATCTCACCCTTAGACCCTCTCACTATCTCACCCTTAGACCCTCTCACTATCTCACCCTTAGACCCTCTCACTATCTCACCCTTAGACCCTCTCACTATCTCACCCTTAGACCCTCTCACTATCTCACCCATAGACCCTCTCACTATCTCGCCCTTAGACCCTCTCACTATCTCACCCTTAGACCCTCTCACTATCTCACCCTTAGACCCTCTCACTATCTCACCCTTAGACCCTCTCGCTATCTCACCCTTAGACCCTCTCACTATCTCACCCTTAGACCTTCTCACTATCTCACCCTTAGACCCTCTCACTATCTCACCTTTAGACCCTCTCACCATCTCACCCTTAGACCCTCTCACTATCTCACCCTTAGACCCTCTCACTATCTCACCCTTAGACCCTCTCACTATCTCACCCTTAGACCCTCTCACCATCTCACCCTTAGACCCTCTCACTATCTCACCCTTAGACCCTCTCACTATCTCACCCTTAGACCCTCTCACAATCTCACCCTTAGACCCTCTCACTATCTCACCCTTAGACCCCCTCACTATCACCCTGTCACTATCTCACCCTTAGACCCTCTCACCATCTCACCCTTAGACCCTCTAACTATCTCACCCTTAGACCCTCTCACTATCACCCTCTCACTATCTCACCCTTAGACCCTCTCACTATCTCACCCTTAGACCCTCTCACTATCTCACCCTTAGACCCTCTCACTATCACCCTCTTACTATCTCACCCTTAGACCCTCTCACTATTTCACCCTTAGACCCTCTCACTATCTCACCCTTAGAACCTCTTGCTATCTCACCCTTAGACCCTCTCACTATCTCACCCTTAGACCCTCTCACTATCTCACCCTTAGACCCTCTCACTATCTCACCCTTAGACCCTCTCTCCATCTCACCCTTAGACCCTCTCACTATCTCACCCTTAGACCCTCTCACTATCTCACCCTTAGACCCTCTCACTATCTCACCCTTAGACCCTCTCACTATCTCACCCTTAGACCCTCTCACTATCTCACCCTTAAACCCTCTCACTATCTCACCCTTAGACCCTCTCACTATCTCACCCTTCGACCCTCTCACTATCTCACCCTTAGACCCTCTCACTATCTCACCCTTAGAGCTTCTCACTATCTCACCCTTAGACCCTCTCACTATCTCACCCTTAGACCCTCTCATTATCTCACCCTTAGACCCTCTCACTATCTCACCCTTAGACCCTCTCACTATCTCACCCTTAGACCCTCTCACTATCTCACCGTTAGAACCTCTCACTATCTCACCCTTGGACCCTCTCACTATCACCCTCTCACAATCTCACCTTTAGACCCTCTCACTATCTCACCATTAGACCCTCTCACTATCTCACCCTTACACCCTCTCACTATCTCACCCTTAGACCCTCTCACCATCTCACCCTTAGACCCTCTCACTATCTCACCCTTAGACCCTCTCATTATCTCACCCTTAGACCCTCTCACTATCTCACCCTTAGACCCTCTCACTATCTCACCCTTAGACCCTCTCACTATCTCACCCTTAGACCCTCTCACTATCTCACCCTTAAACCCTCTCACTATCTCACCTTTAGACCCTCTCACTATCTCACCCTTAGACCCTCTCACTATCTCACCGTTAGACCCTCTCACTATCTCACCCTTAGACCCTCTCACTATCTCACCCTTAGACCCTCTCACCATCTCACCCTTAGACCCTCTCACTATCTCACCCTTAGACCCTCTCACCATCTCACCCTTAGACCCTCTCACTATCTCACCCTTCGACCCTCTTACTATCTCACCCTTAGACCCTCTCACTATCTCACCCTTAGACCCCCTCACTATCTCACCCTTAGACCCTCTCACTATCACCCTCTCACTATCTCACCCTTAGACCCTCTCACTATCTCACCCTTAGACCCTCTCACTATCTCACCCTTAGACCCTCTCACTATATCACCCTTAGACCCTATCACTATCTCACCCTTAGACCCTCTCACTATCTCACCCTTAGACCCTCTCACTATCTCACCCTTAGACCCTCTCACTATCTCACCCTTGGACCCTCTCACTATCTCACCCTTAGAGCCTCTCACTATCTCACCCTTAGACCCTCTGTCTATCTCACCCTTAGACCCTCTCACTATCTCACCCTTAGACCCTCTCACTATCTCACCCTTAGACCCTCTCACTATCTCACCCTTAGACCCTCTCACTATCTCACCCTTAGACCCTCTCACTATCTCACCCTTAAACCCTCTCACTATCTCACCTTTAGACCCTCTCACTATCTCACCCTTAGACCCTCTCACTATCTCACCGTTAGACCCTCTCACTATCTCACCCTTAGACCCTCTCACTATCTCACCCTTAGACCCTCTCACTATCTCACCCTTAGACCCTCTCACTATCTCACCCTTAGACCCTCTCACTATCTCACTCTTAGACCCTTAGACCCTCTCACCATCTCACCCTTAGACCCTCTCACTATCTCACCCTTAGACCCTCTCACTATCACCCTCTCACTATCTCACCCTTAGACCCTCTCACCATCTCACCCCTAGACCCTCTCACTATCTCACCCTTAGACCCTCTCACTATCTCACCCTTAGACCCTCTCACTATCTCACCCTTAAACCCTCTCACTATCTCACCTTTAGACCCTCTCACTATCTCACCCTTAGACCCTCTCACTATCTCACCGTTAGACCCTCTCACTATCTCACCCTTAGACCCTCTCACTATCTCACCCTTAGACCCTCTCACCATCTCACCCTTAGACCCTCTCACTATCTCACCCTTCGACCCTCTTACTATCTCACCCTTAGACCCTCTCACTATCTCACCCTTAGACCCCCTCACTATCTCACCCTTAGACCCTCTCACTATCACCCTCTCACTATCTCACCCTTAGACCCTCTCACTATCTCACCCTTAGACCCTCTCACTATCTCACCCTTAGACCCTCTCACTATATCACCCTTAGACCCTATCACTATCTCACCCTTAGACCCTCTCACTATCTCACCCTTAGACCCTCTCACTATCTCACCCTTAGACCCTCTCACTATCTCACCCTTAGACCCTCTCACTATCTCACCCTTAGACCCTCTCACTATCTCACCCTTAAACCCTCTCACTATCTCACCTTGAGACCCTCTCACTATCTCACCCTTAGACCCTCTCAACATCTCACCCTTAGACCCTCTCACTATCTCACCCTTAGACCCTCTCACTATCTCACCCTTAGACCCTCTCACCATCTCACCCTTAGACCCTCTCACTATCTCACCCTTAGACCCTCTCATTATCTCACCCTTAGACCCTCTCACTATCTCACCCTTAGACCCTCTCACTATCTCACCCTTAGACCCTCTCACTATCTCACCCTTAGACCCTCTCACTATCTCACCCTTAAACCCTCTCACTATCTCACCTTTAGACCCTCTCACTATCTCACCCTTAGACCCTCTCACTATCTCACCGTTAGACCCTCTCACTATCTCACCCTTAGACCCTCTCACTATGTCACCCTTAGACCCTCTCACCATCTCACCCTTAGACCCTCTCACTATCTCACCCTTCGACCCTCTTACTATCTCACCCTTAGACCCTCTCACTATCTCACCCTTAGACCCCCTCACTATCTCACCCTTAGACCCTCTCACTATCACCCTCTCACTATCTCACCCTTAGACCCTCTCACTATCTCACCCTTAGACCCTCTCACTATCTCACCCTTAGACCCTCTCACTATATCACCCTTAGACCCTATCACTATCTCACCCTTAGACCCTCTCACTATCTCACCCTTAGACCCTCTCACTATCTCACCCTTAGACCCTCTCACTATCTCACCCTTGGACCCTCTCACTATCTCACCCTTAGAGCCTCTCACTATCTCACCCTTAGACCCTCTGTCTATCTCACCCTTAGACCCTCTCACTATCTCACCCTTAGACCCTCTCACTATCTCACCCTTAGACAATCTCACTATCTCTCCCTTAGACCCTCTCACTATCTCACCCTTAGACCCTCTCACTATCTCATCCTTAGACCCTCTCACTATCTCACCCTTAGACCCTCTCACTATCTCACCCTTAGACCCTCTCACTATCTCACCCTTAGACAATCTCACTATCTCACCCTTAGACCCTCTCACTATCTCACCCTTAGACCCTCTTACTATCTCACCCTTACACCCTCTCACTATCTCATCCTTAGACCCTCTCACTATCTCACCCTTAGACCCTCTCACTATCTCACCCTTAGACCCTCTCACTATCTCACCCTTAGACCCTCTCACTATCTCACCCTTAGACCCTCTCACTATCTCACCCTTAGACCCTCTCACTATCTCACCCTTAGACCCTCTCACTATCTCACTCTTAGACCCTTAGACCCTCTCACCATCTCACCCTTAGACCCTCTCACTATCTCACCCTTAGACCCTCTCACTATCACCCTCTCACTATCTCACCCTTAGACCCTCTCACCATCTCACCCCTAGACCCTCTCACTATCTCACCCTTAGACCCTCTCACTATCTCACCCTTAGACCCTCTCACTATCTCACCCTTAGACCCTCTCACTATCACCCTCTCACTATCTCACCCTTAGACCCTCTCACTATCTCACCCTTAGACCCTCTCACTATCTCACCCTTAGACCCTCTCACTATCACCCTCTCACTATCTCACCCTTAGACCCTCTCACTATCTCACCCTTAGACCCTCCCACTATCTCACCCTTAGACCCTCTCACGATCTCACCCTTAGAGCCTCTCACTATCTCACCCTTAGACCCTCTCACTACCTCACCCTTAGACCCTCTCACTATCTCACCCTTAGACCCCCTCACTATCACCCTGTCACTATCTCACCCTTAGACCCTCTCACCATCTCACCCTTAGACCCTCTCACTATCTCACCCTTAGACCCTCTCACCATCTCACCCTTAGACCCTCTCACTATCTCACCCTTAGACCCTCTCACTATCACCCTCTCACTATCTCACCCTTAGACCCTCTCACTATCTCACCCTTAGACCCTCTCACTATCTCACCCTTAGCCCCTCTCACTATCTCACTCTTAGACCCTTAGACCCTCTCACCATCTCACCCTTAGACCCTCTCACTATCTCACCCTTAGACCCTCTCACTATCACCCTCTCACTATCTCACCCTTAGACCCTCTCACCATCTCACCCCTAGACCATCTCACTATCTCACTCTTAGACCCTCTCACTATCTCACCCTTAGACCCTCTCACTATCTCACCCTTAAACCCTCTCACTATCTCACCTTTAGACCCTCTCACTATCTCACCCTTAGACCCTCTCACTATCTCACCGTTAGACCCTCTCACTATCTCACCCTTAGACCCTCTCACTATCTCACCCTTAGACCCTCTCACCATCTCACCCTTAGACCCTCTCACTGTCTCACCCTTCGACCCTCTTACTATCTCACCCTTAGACCCTCTCACTATCTCACCCTTAGACCCCCTCACTATCTCACCCTTAGACCCTCTCACTATCACCCTCTCACTATCTCACCCTTAGACCCTCTCACTATCTCACCCTTAGACCCTCTCACTATCTCACCCTTAGACCCTCTCACTATATCACCCTTAGACCCTATCACTATCTCACCCTTAGACCCTCTCACTATCTCACCCTTAGACCCTCTCACTATCTCACCCTTAGACCCTCTCACTATCTCACCCTTAGACCCTCTCACTATCTCACCCTTAGACCCTCTCACTATCTCACCCTTAAACCCTCTCACTATCTCACCTTGAGACCCTCTCACTATCTCACCCTTAGACCCTCTCAACATCTCACCCTTAGACCCTCTCACTATCTCACCCTTAGACCCTCTCACTATCTCACCCTTAGACCCTCTCACCATCTCACCCTTAGACCCTCTCACTATCTCACCCTTAGACCCTCTCATTATCTCACCCTTAGACCCTCTCACTATCTCACCCTTAGACCCTCTCACCATCTCACCCTTAGACCCTCTCACTATCTCACCCTTAGACCCTCTCACTATCTCACCCTTAAACCCTCTCACTATCTCACCTTTAGACCCTCTCACTATCTCACCCTTAGACCCTCTCACTATCTCACCGTTAGACCCTCTCACTATCTCACCCTTAGACCCTCTCACTATGTCACCCTTAGACCCTCTCACCATCTCACCCTTAGACCCTCTCACTATCTCACCCTTCGACCCTCTTACTATCTCACCCTTAGACCCTCTCACTATCTCACCCTTAGACCCCCTCACTATCTCACCCTTAGACCCTCTCACTATCACCCTCTCACTATCTCACCCTTAGACCCTCTCACTATCTCACCCTTAGACCCTCTCACTATCTCACCCTTAGACCCTCTCACTATATCACCCTTAGACCCTATCACTATCTCACCCTTAGACCCTCTCACTATCTCACCCTAAGACCCTCTCACTATCTCACCCTTAGACCCTCTCACTATCTCACCCTTGGACCCTCTCACTATCTCACCCTTAGAGCCTCTCACTATCTCACCCTTAGACCCTCTGTCTATCTCACCCTTAGACCCTCTCACTATCTCACCCTTAGACCCTCTCACTATCTCACCCTTAGACAATCTCACTATCTCTCCCTTAGACCCTCTCACTATCTCACCCTTAGACCCTCTCACTATCACCCTCTCACTATCTCATCCTTAGACCCTCTCACTATCTCACCCTTAGACCCTCTCACTATCTCACCCTTAGACCGTCTCACTATCTCACCCTTAGACCCTCTCACTATCTCACCCTTAGACCCTCTCACTATCTCACCCTTAGACAATCTCACTATCTCACCCTTAGACCCTCTCACTATCTCACCCTTAGACCCTCTTACTATCTCACCCTTAGACCCTCTCACTATCTCATCCTTAGACCCTCTCACTATCTCACCCTTAGACCCTCTCACTATCTCACCCTTAGACCCTCTCACTATCTCACCCTTAGACCCTCTCACTATCTCACCCTTAGACCCTCTCACTATCTCACCCTTAGACCCTCTCACTATCTCACCCTTAGACCCTCTCACTATCTCACTCTTAGACCCTTAGACCCTCTCACCATCTCACCCTTAGACCCTCTCACTATCTCACCCTTAGACCCTCTCACTATCACCCTCTCACTATCTCACCCTTAGACCCTCTCACCATCTCACCCCTAGACCCTCTCACTATCTCACCCTTAGACCCTCTCACTATCTCACCCTTAGACCCTCTCACTATCTCACCCTTAGACCCTCTCACTATCACCCTCTCACTATCTCACCCTTAGACCCTCTCACTATCTCACCCTTAGACCCTCTCACAATCTCACCCTTAGACCCTCTCACTATCACCCTCTCACTATCTCACCCTTAGACCCTCTCGCTATCTCACCCTTAGACCCTCTCACTATCTCACCCTCAGACCCTCTCGCTATCTCACCCTTAGACCCTCTCACTATCTCACCCTTAGACCCTCTCACTATCTCACCCTTAGACCCTCTCACTATCTCACCCTTAGACCCTCTCACCATCTCACCCTTAGACCCTCTCACTATCTCACCCTTAGACCCTCTCACTATCTCACCCTTAGACCCTCTCACTATCTCACCCTTAGACCCTCTCACTATCTCACCCTTAGACCCTCTCACTATCTCACCCTTAGACCCTCTCACTATCACCCTCTCACTATCTCACCCTTAGACCATCTCACTATCTCACCCTTAAACCCTCTCACTGTCTCACCCTTAGACCCTCTCACTATCTCACCCTTCGACCCTCTCACTATCTCACCCTTAGACCCTCTCACTATCTCACCCTTAGAGCCTCTCACTATCTCACCCTTAGACCCTCTCACTATCTCACCCTTAGACCCTCTCATTATCTCACCCTTAGACCCTCTCACTATCTCACCCTTAGACCCTCTCACTATCTCACCCTTAGACCCTCTCACTATCTCACCCTTAAACCCTCTCACTATCTCACCCTTAGACCCTCTCACTATCACCCTCTCACAATCTCACCTTTAGACCCTCTCACTATTTCACCATTAGACCCTTTCACTATCTCACCCTTAGACCCTCTCACTATCTCACCCTTAGACCCTCTCACTATCTCACCCTTAGACCCTCTCACTATCTCACCCTTAGACCCTCTCACTATCTCACCCTTAGACCCTCTCACTATCTCAACCTTAGACCCTCTCACTATCTCACCCTTAGACCCTCTCACTATCTCACCCATAGACCCTCTCACTATCTCGCCCTTAGACCCTCTCACTATCTCACCCTTAGACCCTCTCACTATCTCACCCTTAGACCCTCTCACTATCTCACCCTTAGACCCTCTCGCTATCTCACCCTTAGACCCTCTCACTATCTCACCCTTAGACCTTCTCACTATCTCACCCTTAGACCCTCTCACTATCTCACCTTTAGACCCTCTCACCATCTCACCCTTAGACCCTCTCTTTATCTCACCCTTAGACCCTCTCACTATCTCACCCTTAGACCCTCTCACTATCTCACCCTTAGACCCTCTCACCATCTCACCCTTAGACCCTCTCACTATCTCACCCTTAGACCCTCTCACTATCTCACCCTTAGACCCTCTCACTATCTCACCCTTAGACCCTCTCACTATCTCACCCTTAGACCCCCTCACTATCACCCTGTCACTATCTCACCCTTAGACCCTCTCACCATCTCACCCTTAGACCCTCTAACTATCTCACCCTTAGACCCTCTCACTATCACCCTCTCACTATCTCACCCTTAGACCCTCTCACTATCTCACCCTTAGACCCTCTCACTGTCTCACCCTTAGACCCTCTCACTATCACCCTCTTACTATCTCACCCTTAGACCCTCTCACTATCTCACCCTTAGACCCTCTCACTATCTCACCCTTAGAACCTCTTGCTATCTCACCCTTAGACCCTCTCACTATCTCACCCTTAGACCCTCTCACTATCTCACCCTTAGACCCTCTCACTATCTCACCCTTAGACCCTCTCTCCATCTCACCCTTAGACCCTCTCACTATCTCACCCTTAGACCCTCTCACTATCTCACCCTTAGACCCTCTCACTATCTCACCCTTAGACCCTCTCACTATCTCACCCTTAGACCCTCTCACTATCTCACCCTTAGACCCTCTCACTATCACCCTCTCACTATCTCACCCTTAGACCCTCTCACTATCTCACCCTTAAACCCTCTCACTATCTCACCCTTAGACCCTCTCACTATCTCACCCTTCGACCCTCTCACTATCTCACCCTTAGACCCTCTCACTATCTCACCCTTAGAGCTTCTCACTATCTCACCCTTAGACCCTCTCACTATCTCACCCTTAGACCCTCTCATTATCTCACCCTTAGACCCTCTCACTATCTCACCCTTAGACCCTCTCACTATCTCACCCTTAGACCCTCTCACTATCTCACCGTTAGAACCTCTCACTATCTCACCCTTGGACCCTCTCACTATCACCCTCTCACAATCTCACCTTTAGACCCTCTCACTATCTCACCATTAGACCCTCTCACTATCTCACCCTTACACCCTCTCACTATCTCACCCTTAGACCCTCTCACTATCTCACCCTTAGACCCTCTCACTATCTCACCCTTATACCCTCTCACTATCTCACCCTTAGACCCTCTCACTATCTCACCCTTAGACCCTCTCACCATCTCACCCTTAGACCCTCTCACTATCTCACCCTTAGACCCTCTCACTATCACCCTCTCACTATCTCACCCTTAGACCCTCTCACTATCTCACCCTTAGACCCTCTCACTATCTCACCCTTAGACCCTCTCACTATCTCACCCTTAGACCCTCTCACTATCTCACCCTTAGACCCTCTCACCATCACCCTCTCACTGTCTCACCCTTAGACCCTCCCACTATCTCACCCTTAGACCCTCTCACTATCTCACCCTTAGAGCCTCTCACTATCTCACCCTTAGACCCTCTCACTGTCTCACCCTTAGACCCTCTCACTATCTCACCCTTAGACCCCCTCACTATCACCCTGTCACTATCTCACCCTTAGACCCTCTCACCATCTCACCCTTAGACCCTCTCACTATCTCACCCTTAGACCCTCTCACCATCGCACCCTTAGACCCTCTCACTATCTCACCCTTAGACCCTCTCACTATCACCCTCTCACTATCTCACCCTTAGACCCTCTCACTATCTCACCCTTAGACCCTCTCACTATCTCACCCTTAGACCCTCTCACTATCTCACCCTTAGACCCCCTCACTATCTCACCCTTAGACCCTCTCACTATCTCACCCTTAGACCCTCTCACTATCTCACCCTTAGACCCTCTCGCTATCTCACCCTTAGACCCTCTCACTATCTCACCCTTAGACCCTCTCACTATCTCACCCTTAGACCCTCTCACTATCTCACCCTTAGACCCTCTCACCATCTCACCCTTAGACCCTCTCACTATCTCACCCTTAGACCCTCTCACCATCTCACCCTTAGACCCTCTCACTATCTCACCCTTAGACCCTCTCACTATCTCACCCTTAGACCCTCTCACTATTTCACCCTTAGACCCTCTCACTATCACCCTCTCACTATCTCACCCTTAGACCCTCTCACTATCTCACCCTTAAACCCTCTCACTATCTCACCCTTAGACCCTCTCACTATCTCACCCTTCGACCCTCTCACTATCTCACCCTTAGACCCTCTCACTATCTCACCCTTAGAGCCTCTCACTATCTCACCCTTAGACCCTCTCACTATCTCACCCTTAGACCCTCTCATTATCTCACCCTTAGACCCTCTCACTATCTCACCCTTAGACCCTCTCACTATCTCACCCTTAGACCCTCTCACTATCTCACCCTTAGACCCTCTCACTATCTCACCCTTAGACCCTCTCACTATCAACCTCTCACAATCTCACCTTTAGAACCTCTCACTATCTCACCATTAGACCCTCTCACTATCTCACCCTTAGACCCTCTCACTATCTCACCCTTAGACCCTCTCACTATCTCACCCTTAGACCCTCTCACTATCTCACCCTTGGACCCTCTCACTATCTCACCCTTAGACCCTCTCACTATCTCACCCTTAGACCCTCTCACTATCTCACCCTTAGACCCTCTCACTATCTCACCCATAGACCCTCTCACTATCTCACCCTTAGACCCTCTCACTATCTCACCCTTAGACCCTCTCACCATCACCCTCTCACTGTCTCACCCTTAGACCCTCCCACTATCTCACCCTTAGACCCTCTCACTATCTCACCCTTAGACCCTCTCACTATCTCACCCTTAGACCCTCTCACTATCTCACCCTTAGACCCTCTCACTATCTCACCCATAGACCCTCTCACTATCTCACCCTTAGACCCTCTCACTATCTCACCCTTTGACCCTCTCACTATCTCACCCTTAGACCCTCTCACCATCACCCTCTCACTGTCTCACCCTTAGACCCTCCCACTATCTCACCCTTAGACCCTCTCACTATCTCACCCTTAGAGCTTCTCACTATCTCACCCTTAGACCCTCTCACTACCTCACCCTTAGACCCTCTCACTATCTCACCCTTAGACCCCCTCACTATCACCCTGTCACTATCTCACCCTTAGACCCTCTCACCATCTCACCCTTAGACCCTCTCACTATCTCACCCTTAGACCCTCTCACCATCTCACCCTTAGACCCTCTCACTATCTCACCCTTAGACCCTCTCACTATCACCCTCTCACTATCTCACCCTTAGACCCTCTCACTATCTCACCCTTAGACCCTCTCACTATCACCCTCTCACTATCTCACCCTTAGACCCTCTCACTATCTCACCCTTAGACCCTCTCACTATCTCACCCTCAGACCCTCTCGCTATCTCACCCTTAGACCCTCTCACTATCTCACCCTTAGACCCTCTCACTATCTCACCCTTAGACCCTCTCACTATCTCACCCTTAGACCCTCTCACCATCTCACCCTTAGACCCTCTCACTATCTCACCCTTAGACCCTCTCACTATCTCACCCTTAGACCCTCTCACTATCTCACCCTTAGACCCTCTCACTATCTCACCCTTAGACCCTCTCACTATCACCCTCTCACTATCTCACCCTTAGACCATCTCACTATCTCACCCTTAAACCCTCTCACTATCTCACCCTTAGACCCTCTCACTATCTCACCCTTCGACCCTCTCACTATCTCACCCTTAGACCCTCTCACTATCTCACCCTTAGAGCCTCTCACTATCTCACCCTTAGACCCTCTCACTATCTCACCCTTAGACCCTCTCATTATCTCACTCTTAGACCCTCTCACTACCTCACCCTTAGACCCTCTCACTATCTCACCCTTAGACCCTCTCACTATCTCACCCTTAAACCCTCTCACTATCTCACCCTTAGACCCTCTTTCTATCACCCTCTCACAATCTCACCTTTAGACCCTCTCACTATTTCACCATTAGACCCTCTCACTATCTCACCCTTAGACCCTCTCACTATCTCACCCTTAGACCCCCTCACTATCTCACCCTTAGACCCTCTCACTATCTCACCCTTAGACCCTCCCACTATCTCACCCTTAGACCCTCTCACTATCTCACCCTTAGACCCTCTCACTATCTCACCCTTAGACCCTCTCACTATCTCACCCATAGACCCTCTCACTATCTTGCCCTTAGACCCTCTCACTATCTCACCCTTAGACCCTCTCACTATCTCACCCTTAGACCCTCTCACTATCTCACCCTTAGACCCTCTCGCTATCTCACCCTTAGACCCTCTCACTATCTCACCCTTAGACCTTCTCACTATCTCACCCTTAGACCCTCTCACTATCTCACCTTTAGACCCTCTCACCATCTCACCCTTAGACCCTCTCACTATCTCACCCTTAGACCCTCTCACTATCTCACCCTTAGACCCTCTCACTATCTCACCCTTAGACCCTCTCACCATCTCACCCTTAGACCCTCTCACTATCTCACCCTTAGACCCTCTCACTATCTCACCCTTAGACCCTCTCACTGTCTCACCCTTAGACCCTCTCACTATCTCACCCTTAGACCCCCTCACTATCACCCTGTCACTATCTCACCCTTAGACCCTCTCACCATCTCACCCTTAGACCCTCTCACTATCTCACCCTTAGACCCTCTCACTATCACCCTCTCACTATCTCACCCTTAGACCCTCTCACTATCTCACCCTTAGACCCTCTCACTATCTCACCCTTAGACCCTCTCACTATCACCCTCTTACTATCTCACCCTTAGACCCTCTCACTATCTCACCCTTAGACCCTCTCACTATCTCACCCTTAGAACCTCTCGCTATCTCACCCTTAGACCCTCTCACTATCTCACCCTTAGACCCTCTCACTATCTCACCCTTAGACCCTCTCACTATCTCACCCTTAGAGCCTCTCACCATCTCACCCTTAGACCCTCTCACTATCTCACCCTTAGACCCTCTCACTATCTCACCCTTAGACCCTCTCACTATCTCACCCTTAGACCCTCTCACTATCTCACCCTTAGACCCTCTCACTATCTCACCCTTAGACCCTCTCACTATCACCCTCTCACTATCTCACCCTTAGACCCTCTCACAATCTCACCCTTAAACCCTCTCACTATCTCACCCTTAGACCCTCTCACTATCTCACCCTTCGACCCTCTCACTATCTCACCCTTAGACCCTCTCACTATCTCACCCTTAGAGCTTCTCACTATCTCACCCTTAGACCCTCTCACTATCTCACCCTTAGACCCTCTCATTATCTCACCCTTAGACCCTCTCACTATCTCACCCTTAGACCCTCTCACTATCTCACCCTTAGACCCTCTCACTATCTCACCGTTAGAACCTCTCACTATCTCACCCTTGGATCCTCTCACTATCACCCTCTCACAATCTCAGCTTTAGACCCTCTCACTATCTCACCATTAGACCCTCTCACTATCTCACCCTTACACCCTCTCACTATCTCACCCTTAGACCCTCTCACTATCTCACCCTTAGACCCTCTCACTATCTCACCCTTATATCCTCTCACTATCTCACCCTTAGACCCTCTCACTATCTCACCCTTAGACCCTCTCACCATCTCACCCTTAGACCCTCTCACTATCTCACCCTTAGACCCTCTCACTATCACCCTCTCACTATCTCACCCTTAGACCCTCTCACTATCTCACCCTTAGACCCTCTCACTATCTCACCCTTAGACCCTCTCACTATCTCACCCTTAGACCCTCTCACTATCTCACCCTTAGACCCTCTCACCATCACCCTCTCACTGTCTCACCCTTAGACCCTCCCACTATCTCACCCTTAGACCCTCTCACTATCTCACCCTTAGAGCCTCTCACTATCTCACCCTTAGACCCTCTCACTGTCTCACCCTTAGACCCTCTCACTATCTCACCCTTAGACCCCCTCACTATCACCCTGTCACTATCTCACCCTTAGACCCTCTCACCATCTCACCCTTAGACCCTCTCACTATCTCACCCTTAGACCCTCTCACCATCGCACCCTTAGACCCTCTCACTATCTCACCCTTAGACCCTCTCACTATCACCCTCTCACTATCTCACCCTTAGACCCTCTCACTATCTCACCCTTAGACCCTCTCACTATCTCACCCTTAGACCCTCTCACTATCTCACCCTTAGACCCTCTCACTATCTCACCCTTAGACCCTCTCACTATCTCACCCTTAGACCCTCTCACTATCTCACCCTTAGACCCTCTCGCTATCTCACCCTTAGACCCTCTCACTATCTCACCCTTAGACCCTCTCACTATCTCACCCTTAGACCCTCTCACTATCTCACCCTTAGACCCTCTCACCATCTCACCCTTAGACCCTCTCACTATCTCACCCTTAGACCCTCTCACCATCTCACCCTTAGACCCTCTCACTATCTCACCCTTAGACCCTCTCACTATCTCACCCTTAGACCCTCTCACTATCTCACCCTTAGACCCTCTCACTATCACCCTCTCACTATCTCACCCTTAGACCCTCTCACTATCTCACCCTTAAACCCTCTCACTATCTCACCCTTAGACCCTCTCACTATCTCACCCTTCGACCCTCTCACTATCTCACCCTTAGACCCTCTCACTATCTCACCCTTAGAGCCTCTCACTATCTCACCCTTAGACCCTCTCACTATCTCACCCTTAGACCCTCTCATTATCTCACCCTTAGACCCTCTCACTATCTCACCCTTAGACCCTCTCACTATCTCACCCTTAGACCCTCTCACTATCTCACCCTTAGACCCTCTCACTATCTCACCCTTAGACCCTCTCACTATCACCCTCTCACAATCTCACCTTTAGAACCTCTCACTATCTCACCATTAGACCCTCTCACTATCTCACCCTTAGACCCTCTCACTATCTCACCCTTAGACCTTCTCACTATCTCACCCTTAGACCCTCTCACTATCTCACCTTTAGACCCTCTCACTATCTCACCCTTAGACCCTCTCACTATCTCACCCTTAGACCCTCTCACTATCTCACCCTTAGACCCTCTCACTATCTCACCCTTAGACCCTCTCACCATCTCACCCTTAGACCCTCTAACTATCTCACCCTTAGACCCTCTCACTATCTCACCCTTAGACCCTCTCACTATCTCACCCTTAGACCCTCTCACTATCTCACCCTTAGACCCCCTCACTATCACCCTGTCACTATCTCACCCTTAGACCCTCTCACCATCTCACCCTTAGACCCTCTCACTATCTCACCCTTAGACCCTCTCACTATCTCACCCATAGACCCTCTCACTATCTCACCCTTAGACCCTCTCACTATCTCACCCTTAGACCCTCTCACTATCTCACCCTTAGACCCTCTCACCATCTCACCCTTAGACACTCTCACTATCTCACCCTTAGACCCTCTCACTATCACCCTCTCACTATCTCACCCTTAGACCCTCTCACTATCTCACCCTTAGACCCTCTCACTATCTCACCCTTAGACCCTCTCACTATCTCACCCTTAGACCCTCTCACTATCTCACCCTTAGACCCTCTCACCATCTCACCCTTAGACCCTCTCACTATCTCACCCTTAGACCCTCTCACTATCTCACCCTTAGACCCTCTCACCATCTCACCCTTAGACCCTCTAACTATCTCACCCTTAGACCCTCTCACTATCTCACCCTTAGACCCTCTCACTATCTCACCCTTAGACCCTCTCACTATCTCACCCTTAGACCCTCTCACTATCTCACCCTTAGACCATCTCACTATCTCACCCTTGGACCCTCTCACTATCTCACCCTTAGACCCTCTCACTATCTCACCCTTAGACCCTCTCACTATCTCACCCTTAGACCCTCTCACTATCTCACCCATAGACCCTCTCACTATCTCACCCTTAGACCCTCTCACTATCTCACCCTTAGACCCTCTCACTATCTCACCCTTAGACCCTCTCACTATCTCACCCTTAGACCCTCTCACTATCTCACCCTTAGACCCTCTCACTATCTCACCCTTAGACCTTCTCACTATCTCACCCTTAGACCCTCTCACTATCTCACCTTTAGACCCTCTCACTATCTCACCCTTAGACCCTCTCACTATCTCACCCTTAGACCCTCTCACTATCTCACCCTTAGACCTTCTCACTATCTCACCCTTAGACCCTCTAACTATCTCACCCTTAGACCCTCTCACTATCTCACCCTTAGACCCTCTCACTATCTCACCCTTAGACCCTCTCACTATCTCACCCTTAGACCCTCTCACCATCTCACCCTTAGACACTCTCACTATCTCACCCTTAGACCCTCTCACTATCACCCTCTCACTATCTCACCCTTAGACCCTCTCACTATCTCACCCTTAGACCTTCTCACTATCTCATCCTTAGACCCTCTCACTATCTCACCCTTAGACCTTCTCACTATCTCACCCTTAGACCCTCTCACTATCTCACCTTTAGACCCTCTCACTATCTCACCCTTAGACCCTCTCACTATCTCACCCTTAGACCCTCTCACTATCTCACCCTTAGACCCTCTCACTATCTCACCCTTAGACCCTCTCACCATCTCACCCTTAGACCCTCTAACTATCTCACCCTTAGACCCTCTCACTATCTCACCCTTAGACCCTCTCACTATCTCACCCTTAGACCCTCTCACTATCTCACCCTTAGACCCCCTCACTATCACCCTGTCACTATCTCACCCTTAGACCCTCTCACCATCTCACCCTTAGACCCTCTCACTATCTCACCCTTAGACCCTCTCACCATCTCACCCTTAGACACTCTCACTATCTCACCCTTAGACCCTCTCACTATCACCCTCTCACTATCTCACCCTTAGACCCTCTCACTATCTCACCCTTAGACCTTCTCACTATCTCACCCTTAGGCCCTCTCACTATCTCACCTTTAGACCCTCTCACTATCTCACCCTTAGACCCTCTCACTATCTCACCCTTAGACCCTCTCACTATCTCACCCTTAGACCCTCTCACTATCTCACCCTTAGACCCTCTCACCATCTCACCTTTAGACCCTCTCACTATCTCACCCTTAGACCCTCTCACTATCTCACCCTTAGACCCTCTCACTATCTCACCCTTAGACCCTCTCACTATCTCACCCTTAGACCCTCTCACCATCTCACCCTTAGACACTCTAACTATCTCACCCTTAGACCCTCTCACTATCTCACCCTTAGACCCTCTCATTATCTCACCCTTAGACCCTCTCACTATCTCACCCTTAGACCCTCTCACTATCTCACCCTTAGACCCTCTCACTATCTCACCCTTGGACCCTCTCACTATCTCACCCTTAGACCCTCTCACTATCTCACCCTTAGACCCTCTCACTATCTCACCCTTAGACCCTCTCACTATCTCACCCATAGACCCTCTCACTATCTCACCCTTAGACCCTCTCACTATCTCACCCTTAGACCCTCTCACTATCTCACCCTTAGACCCTCTCACTATCTCACCCTTAGACCCTCTCACTACCTCACCCTTAGACCCTCTCACTATCTCACCCTTAGACCTTCTCACTATCTCACCCTTAGACCCTCTCACTATCTCACCTTTAGACCCTCTCACTATCTCACCCTTAGACCCTCTCACTATCTCACCCTTAGACCCTCTCACTATCTCACCCTTAGACCCTCTCACTATCTCACCCTTAGACCCTCTCACCATCTCACCCTTAGACCCTCTAACTATCTCACCCTTAGACCCTCTCACTATCTCACCCTTAGACCCTCTCACTATCTCACCCTTAGACCCTCTCACTATCTCACCCTTAGACCCCCTCACTATCACCCTGTCACTATCTCACCCTTAGACCCTCTCACCATCTCACCCTTAGACCCTCTCACTATCTCACCCTTAGACCCTCTCACCATCTCACCCTTAGACACTCTCACTATCTCACCCTTAGACCCTCTCACTATCACCCTCTCACTATCTCACCCTTAGACCCTCTCACTATCTCACCCTTAGACCCTCTCACTATCTCACCCTTAGACCCTCTCACTATCTCACCCTTAGACCCTCTCACTATCTCACCCTTAGACCCTCTCACTATCTCACCCTTAGACCCTCTCACTATCTCACCCTTAGACCCTCTCGCTATCTCACCCTTAGACCCTCTCACTATCTCACCCTTAGACCCTCTCACTATCTCACTCTTAGACCCTCTCACTATCTCACCCTTAGACCCTCTCACCATCTCACCCTCAGACCCTCTCACTATCTCACCCTTAGACCCTCTCACTATCTCACCCTTAGACCCTCTCACTATCTCACCCTTAGACCCTCTCACTATCTCACCCTTAGACCCTCTCACTATCTCACCCTTAGACCCTCTCACTATCACCCTCTCACTATCTCACCATTAGACCCTCTCACTATCTCACCCTTAAACCCTCTCACTATCTCACCCTTAGACCCTCTCACTATCTCACCCTTCGACCCTCTCACTATCTCACCCTTAGACCCTCGCACTATCTCACCCTTAGAGCCTCTCACTATCTCACCCTTAGACCCTCTCACTATCTCACCCTTAGACCCTCTCATTATCTCACCCTTAGACCCTCTCACTATCTCACCCTTAGACCCTCTCACTATCTCACCCTTAGACCCTCTCACTATCACCCTCTCACAATCTCACCTTTAGACCCTCTCACTATCTCACCATTAGACCCTCTCACTATCTCACCCTTAGACCCTCTCACTATCTCACCCTTAGACCCTCTCACTATCTCACCCTTAGACCCTCTCACTATCTCACCCTTAGACCCTCTCACTATCTCACCCTTAGACCCTCTCACTATCTCACCCTTAGACCCTCTCACCATCTCACCCTTAGACCCTCTCACTATCTCACCCTTAGACCCTCTCACCATCTCACCCTTAGACCCTCTCACCATCTCACCCTTAGACCCTCTCACTATCTCACCCTTAGACCCTCTCACTATCTCACCCTTAGACCCTCTCACTATCTCACCCTTAGACCCTCTCACTATCTCACCCTTAGACCCTCTCACTATCTCACCCTTAGACCCTCTCACTATCTCACCCTTCGACCCTCTCACTATCTCACCCTTAGACCCTCTCACTATCTCACCCTTAGAGCCTCTCACTATCTCACCCTTAGACCCTCTCACTATCTCACCCTTAGACCCTCTCATTATCTCACCCTTAGACCCTCTCACTATCTCACCCTTAGACCCTCTCACTATCTCACCCTTAGACCCTCTCACTATCTCACCCTTAGACCCTCTCACTATCTCACCCTTAGACCCTCTCACTATCACCCTCTCACAATCTCACCTTTAGAACCTCTCACTATCTCACCATTAGACCCTCTCACTATCTCACCCTTAGACCCTCTCGCTATCTCACCCTTAGACCCTCTCACTATCTCACCCATAGACCCTCTCACTATCTCACCCTTAGACCCTCTCACTATCTCACCCTTAGACCCTCTCACTATCTCACCCTTAGACCCTCTCACTATCTCACCCTTAGACCCTCTCACTATCTCACCCATAGACCCTCTCACTATCTAACCCTTAGACCCTCTCACTATCTCACCCTTAGACCCTCTCACTATCTCACCCTTAGACCCTCTCACTATCTCACCCTTAGACCCTCTCACTATCTCACCCTTAGACCCTCTCACTATCTCACCCTTAGACCTTCTCACTATCTCACCCTTAGACCCTCTCACTATCTCACCTTTAGACCCTCTCACTATCTCACCCTTAGACCCTCTCACTATCTCACCCTTAGACCCTCTCACTATCTCACTCTTAGACCCTCTCACTATCTCACCCTTAGACCCTCTCACCATCTCACCCTTAGACCCTCTCACTATCTCACCCTCAGACCCTCTCACTATCTCACCCTTAGACCCTCTCACTATCTCACCCTTAGACCCTCTCACTATCTCACCCTTAGACCCCCTCACTATCACCCTGTCACTATCTCACCCTTAGACCCTCTCACCATCTCACCCTTAGACCCTCTCACTATCTCACCCTTAGACCCTCTCACCATCTCACCCTTAGACCCTCTCACTATCTCACCCTTAGACCCTCTCACTATCTCACCCTTAGACCCTCTCACTATCTCACCCTTAGACCCTCTCACTATCTCACCCTTAGACCCTCTCACTATCTCACCCTTAGACCCTCTCACTATCTCACCCTTAGACCCTCTCACTATCTCACCCTTAGACCCTCTCACTCTCTCACCCTTAGACCCTCTCACTATCTCACCCTTAGACCCTCTCGCTATCTCACCCTTAGACCCTCTCACTATCTCACCCTTAGACCCTCTCACTATCTCACCCTTAGACCCTCTCACTATCTCACCCTTAGACCCTCTCACCATCTCACCCTTAGACCCTCTCACTATCTCACCCTTAGACCCTCTCACTATCTCACCCTTAGACCCTCTCACTATCTCACCCTTAGACCCTCTCACTATCTCACCCTTAGACCCTCTCACTATCTCACCCTTAGACCCTCTCACTATCACCCTCTCACTATCTCACCCTTAGACCCTCTCACTATCTCACCCTTAAACCCTCTCACTATCTCACCCTTAGACCCTCTCACTATCTCACCCTTCGACCCTCTCACTATCTCACCCTTAGACCCTCTCACTATCTCACCCTTAGAGCCTCTCACTATCTCACCCTTAGACCCTCTCACTATCTCACCCTTAGACCCTCTCATTATCTCACCCTTAGACCCTCTCACTATCTCACCCTTAGACCCTCTCACTATCTCACCCTTAGACCCTCTCACTATCACCCTCTCACAATCTCACCTTTAGACCCTCTCACTATCTCACCATTAGACCCTCTCACTATCTCACCCTTAGACCCTCTCACTATCTCACCCTTAGACCCTCTCACTATCTCACCCTTAGACCCTCTCACTATCTCACCCTTAGACCCTCTCACTATCTCACCCTTAGACCCTCTCACTATCTCACCCTTAGACCCTCTCACTATCTCACCCTTAGACCCTCTCACTATCTCACCCTTAGACCCTCTCACTATCTCACCCTTAGACCCTCTCATTATCTCACCCTTAGACCCTCTCACTATCTCACCCTTAGACCCTCTCACTATCTCACCCTTAGACCCTCTCACTATCACCCTCTCACAATCTCACCTTTAGACCCTCTCACTATCTCACCATTAGACCCTCTCACTATCTCACCCTTAGACCCTCTCACTATCTCACCCTTAGACCCTCTCACTATCTCACCCTTAGACCCTCTCACTATCTCACCCTTAGACCCTCTCACTATCTCACCCTTAGACCCTCTCACTATCTCACCCTTAGACCCTCTCACTATCTCACCCTTAGACCCTCTCACTATCTCACCCTTAGACCCTCTCACTATCTCACCCTTAGACCCTCTCACTATTTATTTATTTATTTATTTATTTATTAATGTCCAAATCAACAGAACAAATCCAATTATAGATTAGACATAACAAAAAAGAAAACAAATATATATATATACAAAGAAAAAGAAAAATTAAAATTAAAATTAAGTTAAATTCAGAAAGGAAAAGTAATCAAAAGCAAAATCGACCAAAAACAAGATACAACAAAAAATTAAATTCTGACATATTTCATGTATCTGATAGAACGTTATTCTTTAAAATATTTTTAAACATTGCTAATGTTCGAGGCAGAGGACCAAGGTTAAGGTTATTATGCTGACGAGGCAAACGCAAAAGGGGAGAAAAGAAATAGGTGTCAGTACGGGCAAATGTAACGTTAAATTTAAAAAATGTTCTATTAGGAGGGCCCGAATCTCTAACAGAAAGGTGAATGCTGGGGTCCACGAATATACAGCCGTTGAAAAGTTTAAAGAGGAGGCACTCGTCGAGGAACACTCTTCGTGACTCAAGGGAAGGAATTTGAAGGATGGAAAGGCGCATACTGTAATCGCAATACGGAATACTGAACTTGTAGAACAATGAGCGGGTGAATCTGCGTTGCACGGATTCAACCGCATCAATCAAGTAACCGTAATGTGGACACCAAATTTGGCAACAGTATTCAAGAACACTACGAACGAAGGAAAAAAACAGATATAGAGGAGTGGAAAGATTAACAAAACGTTTAGAGGATCTAAGGATGAAGCCGGAAAAACGAGAAGCCTTGGCAGTGACGTGTAAAATATGCAAATCGAACTTCAACTTGTAATCGAAGATCACGCCAAGGTCCTTGAAACTAGCAACAACATTGAGAGGGGAGCCGAGGACTGAGTAGGAGAAGAGAAAAGGGGATGTTTTGTGGGTGAAAGACATTTGATGACACTTCGAAACATTCAAAGTGAGATAATTCGCTGCGCACCAGGTAGCCAAAGTATCCAAATCTTTCTGCAATAAGGAACAGTCACTAGCGGATTCTATCACTCGGAAAATTTTGAGATCATCAGCGTACAAAAGACAGGGTGAATTAAAGAGGGAAGGAAGATCGTTAGCAAACAAAAGGAACAATAAAGGACCAAGAATGGATCCTTGCGGAACTCCCGAGGTAGGAAAAAAGGGTGTAGAAGAGCAAGAGTTAACAATCACAACACAAGAACGATCACAAACGTAGGAGGAGAATCAAGAAAAGAGGAAACCAGAGAGACCAAACCCTGCTAACTTTGACAGAAGAACAACATGGTTCACAGAATCGAAAGCCTTGGCAAAGTCTGTATATAGGACATCTACTTGCTTTTGCTTGTCGATTGCGGAAGCAACGGTGTTTGTAAATGACAATAAGTTTGTAACCGTTGACTTACCTTTAACGAATCCATGTTGTTCACTGGCCAGCAAGGGCTGAATAAAAGGGTACACTCTATTGTAAACTACTCTTTCGAGGAGCTTACTAAAACATGGCAGAAGGGATATAGGACGGTAATTGGGGATGGAAGAAGTATCGCCAGCTTTATGAATGGGGAATATGTTGGCGGATTTCCAAAGGGCAGGAAAGGTACCGGTGGAGATGCTAATGTTGAAAATTATTGACAGAGGAACACACAAAGAGGAAGACAGTGATTTGGTAAAAAAATTCGGAATGCCGTCAGCACCGACGCTGGCACTTCCATCGAGGGACAACATTAATGATTCGACTTCCAAAGGATTAGTTAAAGCAGTGGAAAGGGTACGATCAGGCTTGGGAAAAATTGTTGAAGGCGAAGAGCTACTGAGATGGGAGGTAAAGGAAGAAAAAAATTGAGCAAAGAGCTCGCAGGAATCCTGAGGTGAGGACGCAGACTTATCATGAAGATACATGGGAGAAGGAATGCCAGAGGAGGTTTTAAGGGATTTTATATAAGACCAAAAAGGCTTAGGATTGTCGGAAGTAATAGAAGTTTCGACATGCTCCAGGTAGGCACGCATTGCGTCATTGGCTGCTTTTTTAGCAGCAGCCCGTAACCTTTGAAAATTCAAAAGGTCATTAGGAGAGCCAGACCTTTTGTATTTACTACGCGCCGCATCTTTGGCTCTAAGAGCAACCGCAACATCGACTGTGAACCATGGAGGGTCGGAACTTCTTTTACAGCGGAAGGAAGGAGTATGGCAGGAAATTAAGTTGGACAAAAGGGAATAACATTTTTCAAGAGCATCATCCACACTTAGCCCTCTGAAAAAATTATACCAGATAGTAGCATTGATTTCGTTGGACAAAGCGGAATAGTTAGCTTTTTACTAATGTTCGAAGAACATTAGTATTAAAATCGATTCGGCCGAAAATTCATATTTCTATATATATATATATATATATATATATATATATATATATATATATATATATATATATATATATATATATATATATATATATATATATATATATATATATATATATATAATCAAAAAATTTCAGTGAGATAATCTCGGGAACGCGTCATTCGATTGAGCTGAAACTTTCAGGATACATTGGTGTATATGCAGAATAGGTCCAGGTCTCTTTAACTGTCAGTTATTGTTAACCTTTTCGCGCCGGCGGGCATTTAAGTGATATTTTTAATATACCTATTATTTCGTGCACAAATGATTTTCGCAAAAATAAAGTGAACAAAATAAATTTCTAACGTGTTTTACATATGAATCGGATAATGCTTTGGAATTTTTTTAACCCTATGTGTGCGTTGGGTGCCTAAAAAGAGGACGGGAAAATTTGAAAATTTTTAAATTTCGATAACTTTTGACAGAGCTATTCAATCATTACGAAATTTTCAGGACATATTGATATTATTTAGTTGTACATTTATGTAGCTTTTAACGAGCGTGCTGGCAACCCTGTAGCTAGGGCAGGCACTGAAAGTGAAAACCTTCAAACCATCGTTTCTCTTGAAAAAATGCCGTTTCTTCAAAAATAAGCCTTTCATATGTAAATCTTGTGCTTTGTTTACATAATCAAAAAAAAAAAAAGATATGGTATAACGGGCACGCCTGGTAACCCTTGCCCAATTTACCTATATTTTTAGCATCAAAAACTTCTGTTCACGGAAACTCACGATCCGATGGGCAGAATTATTTGAAATTCACAGCATGTATTGGCCTTAAATAGGACCAGGTCTGAAAGAAGTGATTTTGAAATGCGGGCGATTCTGTGCCAGTGGTGCCATCTTGAAAAACCACTAAAAAAGATAACTGTTTTTAGCCCTATAAATTCTGATTGAATCGTTCGATTTTGACGAAACTTACACAATTGCTGGACCTTACTTTAAGCCACGTTTGGTAGAAATTTGGTTGAAAAATTCAGTTGGAGCTGCCAGCTATGATAATTTTGGTGTCTTCATTTTGAAAAAATAAAATTGGAAGTGAAAACATTCAAACCATCGAATATTCAAAAAAATGTCCGTTTCTTACAATAAAACCAATCTGTATATAAATCTTATATTTTATCTACACGTTCAAAATAAAACTTTGGAAATTTCATGTCGGACAAGAACGGTAACCCTCTCCCAGTTAACCTATATTTTTAGCATCAAAAATTTCTGTTCACGGAAACTCACGAACCAATAATCAGATACAGCTAAAATTTACAGAATGCATTGGACTCAAGTAAGACCAGATTTGATAGAAGCGATTTTGAATTGTGGGCAACTCTGTGCCAGTGGTGCCATCTTGAAAAATTACAAAGAAAAAAAAACTGCTTTTTGCCCTATGAAATGTGAATAAGTTACCAGATTTTCATGAAATTGATACAGAAGCTAAACCTAACTCTAATCTCTGTTTGGTGGAAATTTGGTTGAAAAATATGATTGGTGCTGCCAGCTATGGTAATTTTTGTGTCTTTGGTTTTGAAAATTCGCTCAGGAAAATAAAACTTTTTGCACTATAACTTCCAGTGCAGTCATGAAATCAATACGAATTTCATACAATTAATGAAACCTGTCATAAACATTATTCAAGCCAAATTTGGTTGAAAAGCCACGATAGGGTTGCCAGCTATTGTTGGTTTTGTGTTTAATTGCAATATCTTTATTAAGCGGTTTTATCGTAGAATTTTCAAATGGTAATGATATTGTAGTAACAATAAACAGCAAATATTAAGCTTTCCATCATTTGAAAAAACTCGCTGCAGGTAACCCTAAATTTCTTTATACTCCTATAACTTCGAATGTAATTAAACAACGTGAAGCAGATTTGATATATTCTTGGCTTTGATACTGGCGAAAGGTTGCCAGCACGAGTCGGTTGTGCTACTTTTGTATCAATAAATGCTTACAGTTAGTATTCATACCGGAAACATTTAAAATGAAAATAAATAACCGATGTTACAATTCGCAAAGTTCTGCAAATTTTTCGGATCGCAGCCCCAAACACCAACTTCAGTTACAGTGCTGCAGGCACTGAGCATTTTCTTCATTGATGTTATATGAGATGCTGCTTTCAAAATTATGTGAAATAAGCAACTGATAACGAATATAATTAACCCGTGTTTTGCTCTCATAAACGTTGAAATTCATGCCAGTGGTAATATCTGAAACCTTCTACCATATGAGTTATAATGCATTCTTGAGACAAAAGTAAAACATGGCATTTGAAACAATTTGGCCGTAATAAGCAGCGCATGTGGTGGAATATGCACTCAAAACCTGCACGATTCTTCTACTGTTCTTCGAACATTAGTGTTTCTAGCGGTTCAGGTGCGCTAGAGTTTTTTTTCTTTTTTTTTTCTCTGCATCAATTTTTGATTTGCTTTTTACTAGTCAATTTTAATTCTAGATTAATTAACTTTAGTTTTTTCTTCTTTCATTACTTTATCAAGTTTTTTTAAATAACAAAAAAAAAAACAACAAATCTTAAAAATGTTCTGACTGGATTCATGAAATTTTTGTATTTCGGTTCCGCCTTTTTTTCCGTATTCGAAAGAATTTGTTGCATATATGAACGCCTTGATTTTTTTTTCGCTTCGTTTAATAACTTATATCAAGACTTACTTGAAATTCCGTACAACTATTTTTTTCTCTGCCAACAGCTCCATATCCAAAAAAAAAACAGTTTCCGCCCACACCAATAAGTAATATACCGATCTATTTCCAGACTGTAGTTTCCGCCAATTCCAAAAAGTAATATACAGATCTATTTCCCAGAATGTAGTTTTCGCCAATTCCAAAAAAAGTAATATACAGATCTATTTCCCAGAATGTAGTTTTCGCCAATTCCAAAAAAAAGTAATATACAGATCTATTTCCCAGAATGTAGTTTTCGCCAATTCCAAAAAGTAATATACAGATGATAATTCAGCCTCAAAATTTTTATATGCAGCACCAATCACACAGTGATCAAATTTTCCTTCAAATATCACTGTTTGTAAATTTTACTTTTCACTTTTCCCTCTACCACTGTTCGTAATTTTGAATTTCACACTTCACTTTCTTTTATTTCAATTCTCAATTTAAACTGAACTTTTATTAGGTCTATTATTTCAAAGAAATTTTCCCACACTTTTCAAACTTGTGGCTGTTCGCTTGCACTGCTCGAAACTGAATGCCCTTTGTCTTCCCAACAAACAAAATTTTTTCCATTCCCCGTTTTTTTCAAAACCCCGTATCAACGGTCCGCCTTCTGACTAGCTTTTTTTCGAATTTCACTGGGGCAGTATTGTGAAGTGGACCCTGGGTTGGGATCTATGCTATGTGCTAAATTCACACTGCCCACTGACTCCATACAACAGCTGGATTCACATAACAGCTGAGTATTCCTAACAGCTGACCGAATGTAAATAGGTCATTCGGTCAGTCATGACATATATAGGTGTGATCGCGTATTACGATAGCCACAGGTATATCGTGCCGTTTTAATTCGTGTCGTTTCAAGTGAGAGGGTCTAAGGGTGAGATAGTGAGAGGGTCTAAGGGTGAGATAGTGAGAGGGTCTAAGGGTGAGATAGTGAGAGGGTCTAAGGGTGAGATAGTGAGAGGGTCTAAGGGTGAGATAGTGAGAGGGTCTAAGGGTGAGATAGTGAGAGGGTCTAAGGGTGAGATAGTGAGAGGGTCTAAGGGTGAGATAGTGAGAGGGTCTAAGGGTGAGATAGTGAGAGGATTTAAGGGTGAGATAGTGAGAGGGTCTAAGGGTGAGATAGTGAGAGGGTCTAAGGGTGAGATAGTGAGAGGGTTTAAGGGTGAGATAGTGAGAGGGTCTAAGGGTGAGATAGAGAGAGGGTCTAAGGGTGAGATAGTGAGAGGGTCTAAGGGTGAGATAGTGAGAGGGTCTAAGGGTGAGATAATGAGAGGGTCTAAGGGTGAGATAGTGAGAGGGTCTAAGGGTGAGATAGTGAGAGGCTCTAAGGGTGAGATAGTGAGAGGGTCTAAGGGTGAGATAGTGAGAGGGTCGAAGGGTGAGATAGTGAGAGGGTCTAAGGGTGAGATAGTGAGAGGGTTTAAGGGTGAGATAGTGAGAGGGTCTAAGGGTGAGATAGTGAGAGGGTGATAGTGAGAGGGTCTAAGGGTGAGATAGTGAGAGGGTCTAAGGGTGAGATAGTGAGAGGGTCTAAGGGTGAGATAGTGAGAGGGTCTAAGGGTGAGATGGTGAGAGGGTCTAAGGGTGAGATAGTGAGAGGGTCTAAGGGTGAGATAATGAGAGGGTCTAAGGGTGAGATAGTGAGAGGGTCTAAGGGTGAGATAGTGAGAGGGTCTAAGGGTGAGATAGTGAGAGGGTCAAAGGGTGAGATAGTGAGAGGGTTTAAGGGTGAGATAGTGAGAGGGTCTAAGGGTGAGATAGTAAGAGGGTCTAAGGGTGAGATAGTGAGAGGGTCTAAGGTTGAGATAGTGAGAAGATCAAAGGGTGAAATAGTGAGATGGTGATAGTGAGAATGTCTAAGGGTGAGATAGTGAGAGGGTCTAAGGGTGAGATGGTGAGAGGGTCTAAGGGTGAGATAGTGAGAGGGTCTAAGGATGAGACAGTGAGAGGGTGTTAGGGTGAGATAGTGAGAGGGTCTAAGGGTGAGATAGTGAGAGGGTCTAAGGGTGAGATAGTGAGAGGGTCTAAGGGTGAGATAGTGAGAGGGTCTAAGGGTGAGATAGTGAGAGGGTCTAAGCGTGAGATAGTGAGAGGGTCTAAGGGTGAGATAGTGAGAGGGTCTAAGGGTGAGATAGTGAGAGGGTCTACGGGTGAGATAGTGAGAGGGTCTAAGGGTGAGATAGTGAGAGGGTCTAAGGGTGAGATAGTGAGAGGGTCTAAGGGTGAGATAGTGAGAGGGTCTAAGGGTGAGATAGTGAGAGGGTCTAAGGGTGAGATAGTGAGAGGGTCTAAGGGTGAGATAGTGAGAGGGTCTAAGGGTGAGATAGTGAGAGGGTCTAAGGGTGAGATAGTGAGAGGGTCTAAGGGTGAGATAGTGAGAGGGTCTAAGGGTGAGATAGTGAGAGGGTCTAAGGGTGAGATAGTGAGAGGGTCTAAGGGTGAGATAGTTAGAGGGTCTAAGGGTGAGATAGTGAGAGGGTCTAAGGGTGAGATAGTGAGAGGGTCTAAGGGTGAGATAGTGAGAGGGTCTAAGGGTGAGATAGTGAGAGGGTCTAAGGGTGAGATAGTGAGAGGGTCTAAGGGTGAGATAGTGAGAGGGTCTAAGGTAGAGATAGCGAGAGGGTCTAAGGGTGAGATAGTGAGAGGGTCTAAGGGTGAGATAGTGAGAGGGTCTAAGGGTGAGATAGTGAGAGGGTCTAAGGGTGAGATAGTGAGAGGGTCTAAGGGTGAGATGGTGAGAGGGTCTAAGGGTGAGATAGTTAGAGGGTCTAAGGGTGAGATATTGATAGGGTCTAAGGGTGAGATAGTGAGAGGGTCTAAGGGTGAGATAGTGAGAGGGTCTAAGGGTGAGATTGTGAGAGGGTCTAAGGGTGAGATAGTGAGAGGGTCTAAGGGTGAGATAGTGAGAGGGTCTAAGGGTGAGATAGTGAGAGGGTCTAAGGGTGAGATAGTGAAAGGGTGATAGTGAGAGGGTCTAAGGGTGAGATAGTGAGAGGGTCTAAGGGTGAGATAGTGAGAGGGTCTAAGGGTGAGATAGTGAGAGGGTCTAAGGGTGAGGTAGTGAGTGGGTCTAAGGGTGAGATAGTGAGAGGGTCTAAGGGTGAGATAGTGAGAGGGTCTAAGGTTGAGATAGTGAGAGGGTCTAAGGGTGAGATAGTGAGAGGGTCTAAGGGTGAGATAGTGAGAGGGTCTAAGGGTGAGATAGTGAGAGGGTCTAAGGGTGAGATAGTGAGAGGGTCTAAGGGTGAGATAGTGAGAAAGTCTATGGGTGAGATAGTGAGAGGGTCTAAGGGTGAGATAGTGAGAGGGTCTAAGGGTGAGATTGTGAGAGGGTCTAAGGGTGAGATAGTGAGAGGGTCTAAGGGTGAGATAGTGAGAGGGTCTAAGGGTGAGATAGTGAGAAGGTCTAAGGGTGAGATAGTGAGAGGGTCCAAGGGTGAGATAGTGAGAAGGTCTAAGAGTGAGATAGTGAGAGGGTCTAAGGGTGAGATAGTGAGAGGGTCTAAGGGTGAGATAGTGAGAGGGTCTAATGGTTAGATAGTGAGAGGGTCTAAGGGTGAGATAGTGAGAGGGTCTAAGGGTGAGATAGTGAGAGGTTCTAAGGGTGAGATAGTGAGAGGGTCTAAGGGTGAGATAGTGAGAGGGTCTAAGGGTGAGATAGTGAGAGGGTCTAAGGGTGAGATAGTGAGAAGGTCTAAGGGTGAGATAGTGAGAGGGTCTAAGGGTGAGATAGTGAGAGGGTCTAAGAGTGAGATAGTGAGAGGGCCTAAGAATGAGATAGTGAGAGGGTCTAAGGGTGAGATAGTGAGAGGGTCTAAGGGTGAGATAGTGAGAGGGTCTAAGGGTGAGATAGTGAGAGGGTCTAAGGGTGAGATAGTGAGAGGCTCTAAGGGTGAGATAGTGAGAGGGTCTAAGGGTGAGTTAGTGCGAGGGTCTAAGGGTGAGATAGTGAGAGGGTCTAAGGGTGAGATAGTGAGAGGGTGATAGTGAGAAGGTCTAAGGGTGAGATAGAGAGAGGGTCTAAGGGTGAGATAGTGAGAGAGTCTAAGGGTGAGATAGTGAGAGGCTCTAAGGGTGAGATAGTGAGAGGGTCTAAGGGTGAGATAGTGAGAGGGTCTAAGGGTGAGATAGTGAGAGGGTCTAAGGGTGAGATAGTGAGAGGGTCTAAGGGTGAGATAGTGAGAGGGTCTAAGGGTGAGATAGTGAGAGGGTCTAAGGGTGAGATAGTGAGAGGGTCTAAGGGTGAGATAGTGAGAGGGTCTAAGGGTGAGATAGTGAGAGGGTCTGTGGGTGAGATGGTGAGAGGGTCTAAGGTGAGATAGTGAGAGGGTCTAAGGGTGAGATAGTGAGAGGGTCTAAGGGTGAGATAGTGAGAGGGTCTAAGGGTGAGATAGTGAGAGGGTCTAAGGGTGAGATAGTGAGAGGGTCTAAGGGTGGGATGGTGAGAGGGTCTAAGGGTGAGATAGTGAGATTGTCTAAGGGTGAGATAGTGAGAGGGTCTAAGGGTGAGATAGTGAGAGGGTCTAAGGGTGAGATAGTGTGAGGGTCTAAGGGTGAGATAGTGAGAGGGTCTAAGGGTGAGATAGTGAGAGGGTCTAAGGGTGAGATAGTGAGAGGGTCTAAGGGTGAGATAGTGAGAGGGTCTAAGGGTAAGATAGTGAGAGGGTCTAAGGGTGAGATAGTGAGAGGGTCTAAGGGTGAGATAGTGAGAGGGTCTAAGGTTGAGATAGTGAGAGGGTCTAAGGGTGAGATAGTGCGAGGGTCTAAGGGTGAGATAGTGAGAGGGTCTAAGGGTGAGATAGTGAGAGGGTCTAAGGGTGAGATAGTGAAAGGGTCTAAGGGTGAGATAGTGAGAGGGTCTAAGGGTGAGATAGTGAGAGGGTCTAAGGGTGAGATAGTGAGAGGGTCTAAGGGTGAGATAGTGAGAGGGTCTAAGTGTGAGATAGTGAGAGGGTCTAAGGGTGAGATAGTGAGAGGGTCTAAGGGTGAGATAGTCAGAGGGTCTAAGGGTGATATAGTGAGAGGGTCTAAGGGTGAGATAGTGAGAGGGTCTAAGGGTGAGATAGTGCGAGGGTCTAAGAGTGAGATAGTGAGAGGGTCTAAGGGTGAGATAGTGAGAGGGTCTGAGGGTGAGATAGTGAGAGGGTCTAAGGGTGAGATAGTGAGAGGGTCTAAGGGTGAGATAGTGAGAGGGTCTAAGGGTGAGATAGTGAGAGGGTCTAAGGGTGAGATAGTGAGAGGGTCTAAGGGTGAGATAGTGAGAGGGTCTAAGGGTGAGATAGTGAGAGGGTCTAAGGGTGAGATAGTGAGAGGGTCTAAGGGTGAGATAGTGAGAGGGTCTAAGGGTGAGATAGTGAGAGGGTCTAAGGGTGAGATAGTGAGAGGGTCTAAGGGTGAGATAGTGAGAGGGTCTAAGGGTGAGATAGTGAGAGGGTCTAAGGGTGAGATAGTGAGAGGGTCTAAGGGTGAGATAGTGCGAGGGTCTAAGGGTGAGATAGTGAGAGGGTCTAAGGGTGAGATAGTGAGAGGGTCTAATTGTGAGATAGTGAGAGGGTCTAAGGGTGAGATAGTGAGAGGGTGATAGTGAGAGGGTCTAAGGGTGAGATAGTGAGAGGGTCTAAGGGTGAGATAGTGAGAGGGTCTAAGGGTGAGATAGTGAGAGGGTGATGGTGACAGGGTCTAAGGGTAAGATAGTGAGAGGGTCTAAGGGTGAGATAGTGTGAGGGTCTAAGGGTGAGATAGTGAGAGGGTCTAAGGGTAAGATAGTGAGAGGGTCTAAGGGTGAGATAGTGAGAGGGTCTAAGGGTGAGATAGTGAGAGGGTCTAAGGGTGAGATAGTGAGAGGCTCTAAGGGTGAGATAGTGAGAAGGTCTAAGGGTGAGATAGTGAGAGGGTGATGGTGACAGGGTCTAAGGGTGAGATAGTGAGAGGGTCTAAGGGTGAGATAGTGTGAGGGTCTAAGGGTGAGATAGTGTGAGGGTCTAAGGGTGAGATAGTGAGAGGGTCTAAGGGTGAGATAGTGAGAGGGTCTAAGGGTGAGATAGTGAGACGGTTTAAGGGTGAGATAGTGAGAGGGTCTAAGGGTAAGATTGTGAGAGGGTCTAAGGGTGAGATAGTGAGAGGGTCTAAGGGTGAGATAGTGAGAGGGTCTAAGGGTGAGATAGTGAGAGGGTCTAAGGGTGAGATAGTGCGAGGGTCTAAGGGTGAGATAGTGAGAGGGTCTTAGGGTGAGATAGTGAGAGGGTCTAAGGGTGAGATAGTGAGAGGGTCTAAGGGTAAGATAGTGAGAGGGTCTAAGGGTGAGATAGTGAGAGGGTCTAAGGGTGAGATAGTGAGAGGGTCTAAGGGTGAGATAGTGAGAGGGTCTAAGGGTGAGATAGTGAGAGGGTCTAAGGGTAAGATAGTGAGAGGGTCTAAGGGTGAGATAGTGAGAGGGTCTAAGGGTGAGATAGTGAGAGGGTCTAAGGGTGAGATAGTGAGAGGGTCTAAGGGTGAGATAGTGCGAGGGTCTAAGGGTGAGATAGTGAGAGGGTGATAGTGAGAGGGTCTAAGGGTGAGATAGAGAGAGGGTCTAAGGGTGAGATAGTGAGAGGGTCTAAGGGTGAGATAGTGAGAGGGTCTAAGGGTGAAATAGTGAGAGGGTCTAAGGGTGAGATAGTGAGAGGGTCTAAGGGTGAGATAGTGAGAGGGTCTAAGGGTGAGATAGTGAGAGGGTCTAAGGGTGAGATAGTGAGAGGGTCTAAGGGTGAGATAGTGAGAGGGTCTAAGAGTGAGATAGTGAGAGGGTCTAAGGGTGAGATAGTGAGAGGGTCTAAGGGTAAGATAGTGAGAGAGTCTAAGGGTGAGATAGTGAGAGGGTCTAAGGGTGAGATAGTGAGAGGGTCTAAGGGTGTGATAGTGAGAGGGTCTAAGGGTGAGATAGTGAGACGGTCTAAGGGTGAGATAGTGAGAGGGTCTAAGGGTGAGATAGTGTGAGGGTCTAAGGGTGATAGAGTGAGAGGGTCTAAGGGTGAGATAGTGAGAGGGTCTAAGGGTGAGATAGTGAGAGGGTCTAAGGGTGAGATAGTGAGAGGGTCTAAGGGTGAGATAGTGAGAGGGTCTAAGGGTGAGATAGTCAGAGGGTCTAAGGGTGAGATGGTGAGAAGGTCTAAGGGTGAGATAGTGAGAAGGTGATAGGGAGAGGGTCTAAGGGTGAGATGGTGAAAGGGTGATAGTGAGAGGGTCTAAGGGTGAGATAGTGAGTGGGTCTAAGGGTGAGATAGTGAGTGGGTCTAAGGGTGAGATAGTGAGAATGTCTAAGGGTGAGATAGTGAGAGGGTCTAAGGGTGAGATAGTCAGAGGGTCTAAGGGTGAGATGGTGAGAAGGTCTAAGGGTGAGATAGTGAGAAGGTGATAGTGAGAGGGTCTAAGGGTGAGATGGTGAAAGGGTGATAGTGAGAGGGTCTAAGGGTGAGATAGTGAGAGGGTCTAAGGGTGAGATAGTGAGAGGGTCTAAGGGTGAGATAGTGAGAGGGTCTAAGGGTGAGATGGTGAGAGGGTGATAGTGAGAGGGTCTAAGGGTGAGATAGTGAGAGGGTCTAAGGGTGAGATAGTGAGAGGGTCTAAGGGTGAGATAGTGAGAGGGTCTAAGGGTGAGACAGTGAGAGGGTCTAAGGGTGAGATAGTGAGAGGGTCTAAGGTTAGATAGTGAGAGGGTCTAAGGGTGAGATAGTGAGAGGGTCTAAGGGTGAGATAGTGAGAGGGTCTAAGGGTGAGATAGTGAGAGGGTCTAAGGGTGAGATAGTGAGAGGGTCTAAGGGTGAGATAGTGAGAGGGTCTAAGGGTGAGATTGTGAGAGGGTCTAATAGTGAGATAGTGGGAGGGTCTAGGGGTGAGATAGTGAGAGGGTCTAAGGGTGAGATAGTGAGAGGGTCTAAGGGTGAGATAGTGAGAGGGTCTAAGGGTGAGATAGTGAGAGGGTCTAAGGGTGAGATAGTGAGAGGGTGATAGTGAGAGGGTCTAAGGGTGAGATAGTGAGAGGGTCTAAGGGTGAGATAGCGAGAGGGTGATAGTGAGAGGGTCTAAGGGTGAGATAGTGAGAGGGTCTAAGGGTGAGATAGTGAGAGGGTCTAAGGGTGAGATAGTGAGAGGCTCTAAGGGTGAGATAGTGAGAGGGTCATAGTGAGAGGGTCTAAGGGTGAGATAGTGAAAGGGTCTAAGGGTGAGATAGTGAGAGGGTCTAAGGGTGAGATAGTGAGAGGGTCTAAGGGTGAGATAGTGAGAGGGTCTAAGGGTGAGATAGTGAGAGGGTCTAAGGGTGAGATAGTGAGAGGGTCTAAGGGTGAGATAGTGAGAGGGTCTAAGGGTGAGATAATGAGAGGGTGATAGTGAGAGGGTCTAAGGGTGAGATAGTGAGAGGGTGATAGTGAGAGGGTCTAAGGGTGAGATGGTGAGAGGGTGATACTGAGAGGGTCTAAGGGTGAGATAGTGAGAGGGTCTAAGGGTGAGATGGTGAGAGGGTCTAAGGGTGAGATTGTGAGAGGGTCTAAGGGTGAGATAGTGAGAGGGTCTAAGGGTGAGATAGTGAGAGGGTCTAAGGGTGAGATAGTGAGAGGGTCTAAGGGTGAGATAGTGAGAGGGTCTAAGGGTGAGATAGTGAGAGGGTCTAAGGGTGAGATAGTGAGAGGGTCTAAGGGTGAGATAGTGAGAGGGTCTAAGGGTGAGATAGTGAGAGGGTCTAAGGGTGAGATAGTGAGAGGGTCTAATGGTGAGATAGTGAGAGGGTCTAAGGGTGAGATAGTGAGAGGGTCTAAGGGTGAGATAGTGAGAGGGTCTAAGGGTGAGATAGTGAGAGGGTCTAAGGGTGAGATAGTGAGAGGGTCTAAAGGTGAGATAGTGAGAGGGTGATAGTGAGAGGGTCTAAGGGTGAGATAGTGAGACGGTCTAAGGGTGAGATAGTGAGAGGGTCTAAGGGTAAGATAGTGAGAGGGTCTAAGGGTGAGTTAGTGAGAGGGTCTAAGGGTGAGATGGTGAGAGGGTGATACTGAGAGGGTCTAAGGGTAAGATAGTGAGAGGGTCTAAGGGTGAGATAGTGAGAGGGTCTAAGGGTGAGATTGTGAGAGGGTCTAAGGGTGAGATAGTGAGAGGGTCTATGGGTGAGATAGTGAGAGGGTCTAAGGGTGAGATAGTGAGAGGGTCTAAGGGTGAGATAGTGAGAGGGTCTAAGGGTGAGATAGTGAGAGGGTCTAAGGGTGAGATAGTGAGAGGGTGATAGTGAGAGGGTCTAAGGGTGAGATAGTGAGAGGGTCTAAGGGTGAGATAGTGAGAGGGTCTAAGGGTGAAATAGTGAGAGGGTCTAAGGGTGAGATAGTGAGAGGGTGATAGTGAGAGGGTCTAAGTGTGAGATAGTGAGAGGGTGATAGTGAGAGGGTCTAAGGGTGATATAGTGAGAAGTTGATAGTGAGAGGGTCTAAGGGTGAGATAGTGAGAGGATCTAAGGGTGAGATAGTGAGAGGGTCTAAGGGTGAGATAGTGAGAGGGTCTTAGGGTGAGATAGTGAGAGGGTCTAAGGGTGAGATAGTGAGAGGGTCTAAGGGTGAGATAGTGAGAGGGTGATACTGAGATGGTCTAAGGGTAAGATAGTGAGAGGGTCTAAGGGTGAGATAGTGAGAGGGTCTAAGGGTGAGATAGTGAGAGGGTCTAAGGGTGAGATAGTGAGATGGTCTAAGGGTGAGATAGTGAGAGGGTCTAAGGATGAGATAGTGAGAGGGTCTAAGGGTGAGATAGTGAGAGGGTCTAAGGGTGAGATAGTGAGAGGGTCTAAGGGTGAGATAGTGAGAGGGTCTAAGGGTGAGATAGTGAGAGGGTCTAATGGTGAGATAGTGAGAGGAACTAAGGGTGAGATAGTGAGAGGGTCTAAGGGTGAGATAGTGAGAGGGTCTAAGGGTGAGATAGTGAGAGGGTCTAAGGGTGAGATAGTGAGAGGGTCTAAAGGTGAGATAGTGAGAGGGTGATAGTGAGAGGGTCTAAGGGTGAGATAGTGAGAGGGTCTAAGGGTGAGATAGTGAGAGGGTCTAAGGGTGAGATAGTGAGAGGGTCTAAGGGTGAGATAGTGAGAGGGTCTAAGGGTGAGATAGTGAGAGGGTCTAAGGGTGAGATAGTGAGAGGGTCTAAGGGTGAGATAGTGAGAGGGTCTAAGGGTGAGATAGTGAGAAGGTCTAAGGGTGAGATAGTGAGAGGGTCTAAGGTTGAGATAGTGAGAGGTTCTAAGGTTGAGATAGTGAGAGGTTCTAAGGGTGAGATAGTGAGAGGGTCTAAGGGTGAGATAGTGAGAGGGTCTAAGGGTGAGATAGTGAGAGGGTCTATGGGTGAGATAGTGAGAGGGTCTAAGGGTGAGATAGTGAGAGGGTCTAAGGGTGAGATAGTGAGAGGGTCTAAGGTTGAGATAGTGAGAGGGTCTAAGGGTGAGATAGTGAGAGGGTCTAAGGGTGAGATAGTGAGAGGGTCTAAGGGTGAGATAGTTAGAGGGTCTAAGGTTGATATAGTGAGAGGGTCTAAGGGTGAGATAGTGAGAGGGTCTAAGGGTGAGATAGTGAAAGGGACTAGGGGTGAGATAGTGAGAGGGTCTAAGGGTGAGATAGTGAGAGGGTCTAAGGGTGAGATAGTGAGCGGGTCTAAGGGTGAGATAGTGAGAGGGTCTAAGGGTGAGATAGTGAGAGGGTCTAAGGGTGAGATAGTGAGAGGGTCTAAGTTTGAGATAGTGAGAGGGTCTAAGGGTGAGATAGTGAGAGGGTCTAAGGGTGAGATAGTGAGAGGGTCTAAGGGTGAGATAGTGAGAGGGTCTAAGGGTGGGATAGTGAGAGGGTCTAAAGGTGAGATAGTAAGAGGGTCTAAGGGTGAGATAGTGAGAGGGTCTAAGGGTGAGATAGTGAGAGGGTCTAAGGGTGAGATGGTGAGAGGGTCTAAGGGTGAGATAGTGAGAGGGTCTAAGGGTGAGATAGTGAGAGGGTCTAAGGGTGAGATAGTGAGAGGGTCTAAGGATGAGATAGTGAGAGGGTCTAAGGGTGAGATAGTGAGAGGGTCTAAGGGTGAGATAGTGAGAGGGTCTGAGGGTGAGATAGTGAGAGGGTCTAAGGGTGCGATACTGAGAGGGTCTAAGGTTGAGATAGTGAGAGGGTCTAAGGGTGAGATAGTGAGACGGTCTAAGGGTGAGATAGTGAGAGGGTCTAAGGGTGAGATAGTGAGAGGGTCTAATGGTGAGATAGTGAGAGGGTCTAAGGGTGAGATGGTGAGAGGGTCTAAGGGTGAGATAGTGAGAGGGTGATAGTGAGAGGGTATAAGGGTGAGATAGTGAGAGGGTCTAAGGGTGAGATAGTGAGAGGGTCTAAGGGTGAGATAGTGAGAGGGTCTAAGGGTGAGATAGTGAGAGGGTCTAAGGGTGAGATAGTGAGAGGGTCTAAGGATGAGATAGTGAGAGGGTCTAAGGGTGGGATAGTGAGAGGGTCCAAAGGTGAGATAGTAAGAGGGTCTAAGGGTGAGATAGTGAAAGGGTCTAAGGGTGAGATAGTGAGAGGGTCTAAGGGTGAGATGGTGAGAGGGTCTAAGGGTGAGATAGTGAGAGGGTCTAAGGGTGAGATAGTGAGAGGCTCTAAGGGTGAGATAGTGAGAGGGTCTAAGGGTGAGATAGTGAGAGGGTCTAAGGGTGAGATAGTGAGAGGGTCTATGGGTGAGATAGTGAGAGGGGCTAAGGGTGAGATAGTGAGAGGGTGATAGTGAGAGAGTCTAAGGGTGAGATAGTGAGAGGGTCTAAGGGTGAGATGGTGAGAGGGTCTAAGGGTGAGATAGTGAGAGCGTCTAAGGGTGAGATAGTGAGAGGGTCTAAGGCTGAGATAGTGAAAGGGTCTAAGGCTGAGATAGTGAGAGGGTCTAAGGGTGAGATAGTGAGAGGGTCTAACGATGAGATAGTAAGAGGGTCTAAGGGTGAGATAGTGAGAGGGTCTAAGGGTGAGATAGTGAGAGGGTCTAAGGGTGAGATAGTGAGAGGGTCTAAGGGTGAGATAGTGAGAGGGTCTAAGGGTGAGATAGTGAGAGGGTCTAAGGGTGAGATAGTGAGAGGGTCTAAGGGTGAGATAGTGAGAGGGTCTAAGGGTGAGATAGTGAGAGGGTCTAAGGGTGAGATAGTGAGAGGGTCTTAGGGTGAGATAGTGAGAGGGTCTAAGGGTGAGATTGTGAGAGGGTCTAAGGGTGAGATAGTGAGAGGGTCTAAGGGTAAGATAGTGAGAGGGTCTAAGGGTAAGATAGTGAGAAGGTCTAAGGGTGAGATGGTGAGAGGGTGATACTGAGAGGGTCTAAGGGTAAGATAGTGAGAGGGTCTAAGGGTGAGATAGTGAGAGGGTCTAAGGGTGAGATTGTGAGAGGGTCTAAGGGTGAGAGAGTGAGAGGGTCTAAGGGTGAGATAGTGAGAGGGTCTAAGGGTGAGACAGTGAGAGGGTCTAAGGGTGAGATAGTGAGAGGGTCTAAGGGTGAGATAGTGAGAGGGTCTAAGGGTGAGATAGTGAGAGGGTGATAGTGAGAGGGTCTAAGGGTGAGATAGTGAGAGGGTCTAAGGGTGAGATAGTGAGAGGGTCTAAGGGTGAAATAGTGAGAGGGTCTAAGGGTGAGATAGTGAGAGGGTGATAGTGAGAGGGTCTAAGTGTGAGATAGTGAGAGGGTGATAGTGAGAGGGTCTAAGGGTGATATAGTGAGAAGTTGATAGTGAGAGGGTCTAAGGGTGAGATAGTGAGAGGATCTAAGGGTGAGATAGTGAGAGGGTCTAAGGGTGAGATAGTGAGAGGGTCTTAGGGTGAGATAGTGAGAGGGTCTAAGGGTGAGATAGTGAGAGGGTCTAAGGGTGAGATAGTGAGAGGGTGATACTGAGATGGTCTAAGGGTAAGATAGTGAGAGGGTCTAAGGGTGAGATAGTGAGAGGGTCTAAGGGTGAGATAGTGAGAGGGTCTAAGGGTGAGATAGTGAGATGGTCTAAGGGTGAGATAGTGAGAGGGTCTAAGGGTGAGATAGTGAGAGGGTCTAAGGGTGAGATAGTGAGAGGGTCTAAGGGTGAGATAGTGAGAGGGTCTAAGGGTGAGATAGTGAGAGGGTCTAATGGTGAGATAGTGAAAGGTTCTAAGGGTGAGATAGTGAGAGGGTCTAAGGGTGAGATAGTGAGAGGGTCTAAGGGTGAGATAGTGAGAGGGTCTAAGGGTGAGATAGTGAGAGGGTCTAAAGGTGAGATAGTGAGAGGGTGATAGTGAGAGGGTCTAAGGGTGAGATAGTGAGAGGGTCTAAGGGTGAGATAGTGAGAGGGTCTAAGGGTGAGATAGTGAGAGGGTCTAAGGGTGAGATAGTGAGAGGGTCTAAGGGTGAGATAGTGAGAGGGTCTAAGGGTGAGATAGTGAGAGGGTCTAAGGGTGAGATAGTGAGAAGGTCTAAGGGTGAGATAGTGAGAGGGTCTAAGGGTGAGATAGTGAGAGGGTCTAAGGTTGAGATAGTGAGAGGTTCTAAGGGTGAGATAGTGAGAGGGTCTAAGGGTGAGATAGTGAGAGGGTCTAAGGGTGAGATAGAGAGAGGGTCTATGGGTGAGGTAGTGAGAGAGTCTAAGGGTGAGATAGTGAGAGGGTCTAAGGGTGAGATAGTGAGAGGGTCTAAGGTTGAGATAGTGAGAGGGTCTAAGGGTGAGATAGTGAGAGGGTCTAAGGGTGAGATAGTGAGAGGGTCTAAGGGTGAGATAGTTAGAGGGTCTAAGGGTGATATAGTGAGAGGGTCTAAGGGTGAGATAGTGAGAGGGTCTAAGGGTGAGATAGTGAAAGGGACTAGGGGTGAGATAGTGAGAGGGTCTAAGGGTGAGATAGTGAGAGGGTCTAAGGGTGAGATAGTGAGCGGGTCTAAGGGTGAGATAGTGAGAGGGTCTAAGGGTGAGATAGTGAGAGGGTCTAAGGGTGAGATAGTGAGAGGGTCTAAGTTTGAGATAGTGAGAGGGTCTAAGGGTGAGATAGTGAGAGGGTCTAAGGGTGAGATAGTGAGAGGGTCTAAGGGTGAGATAGTGAGAGGGTCTAAGGGTGGGATAGTGAGAGGGTCTAAAGGTGAGATAGTAAGAGGGTCTAAGGGTGAGATAGTGAGAGGGTCTAAGGGTGAGATAGTGAGAGGGTCTAAGGGTGAGATGGTGAGAGGGTCTAAGGGTGAGATAGTGAGAGGGTCTAAGGGTGAGATAGTGAGAGGGTCTAAGGGTGAGATAGTGAGAGGGTCTAAGGATGAGATAGTGAGAGGGTCTAAGGGTGAGATAGTGAGAGGGTCTAAGGGTGAGATAGTGAGAGGGTCTGAGGGTGAGATAGTGAGAGGGTCTAAGGGTGCGATAGTGAGAGGGTCTAAGGGTGCGATAGTGAGAGGGTCTAAGGGTGAGATAGTGAGACGGTCTAAGGGTGAGATAGTGAGACGGTCTAAGGGTGAGATAGTGAGAGGGTCTAAGGGTGAGATAGTGAGAGGGTCTAAGGGTGAGATGGTGAGAGGGTCTAAGGGTGAGATAGTGAGAGGGTGATAGTGAGAGGGTATAAGGGTGAGATAGTGAGAGGGTCTAAGGGTGAGATAGTGAGAGGGTCTAAGGGTGAGATAGTGAGAGGGTCTAAGGGTGAGATAGTGAGAGGGTCTAAGGGTGAGATAGTGAGAGGGTCTAAGGGTGAGATAGTGAGAGGGTCTAAGGGTGGGATAGTGAGAGGGTCTAAAGGTGAGATAGTAAGAGGGTCTAAGGGTGAGATAGTGAGAGGGTCTAAGGGTGAGATAGTGAGAGGGTCTAAGGGTGAGATGGTGAGAGGGTCTAAGGGTGAGATAGTGAGAGGGTCTAAGGGTGAGATAGTGAGAGGCTCTAAGGGTGAGATAGTGAGAGGGTCTAAGGGTGAGATAGTGAGAGGGTCTAAGGGTGAGATAGTGAGAGGGTCTATGGGTGAGATAGTGAGAGGGGCTAAGGGTGAGATAGTGAGAGGGTGATAGTGAGAGAGTCTAAGGGTGAGATAGTGAGAGGGTCTAAGGGTGAGATGGTGAGAGGGTCTAAGGGTGAGATAGTGAGAGCGTCTAAGGGTGAGATAGTGAGAGGGTCTAAGGCTGAGATAGTGAGAGGGTCTAAGGCTGAGATAGTGAGAGGGTCTAAGGGTGAGATAGTGAGAGGGTCTAACGATGAGATAGTAAGAGGGTCTAAGGGTGAGATAGTGAGAGGGTCTAAGGGTGAGATAGTGAGAGGGTCTAAGGGTGAGATAGTGAGAGGGTCTAAGGGTGAGATAGTGAGAGGGTCTAAGGGTGAGATAGTGAGAGGGTCTAAGGGTGAGATAGTGAGAGGGTCTAAGGGTGAGATAGTGAGAGGGTCTAAGGGTGAGATAGTGAGAGGGTCTAAGGGTGAGATAGTGAGAGGGTCTTAGGGTGAGATGGTGAGAGGGTCTAAGGGTGAGATTGTGAGAGGGTCTAAGGGTGAGATAGTGAGAGGGTCTAAGGGTGAGATAGTGAGAGGTTCTAAGGGCGAGATAGTGAGAGGGTCTAAGGGTGAGATAGTGAGAGGGTCTAAGGGTGAGATAGTGAGAGGGTCTAAGGGTGAGATAGTGAGAGGGTCTAAGGGTGAGATAGTGAGAGGGTCTTAGGGTGAGATAGTGAGAGGGTCTAAGGGTGAGATTGTGAGAGGGTCTAAGGGTGAGATAGTGAGAGGGTCTAAGGGTGAGATAGTGAGAGGTTCTAAGGGTGAGATAGTGAGAGGGTCAAAGGGTGAGATAGTGAGAGGGTGCTAGTGAGAGGGACTAAGGGTGAGATAGTGAGAGGGTCTAAGGGTGAGATAGTGAGAGGGTCTAAGGGTGAGATAGTGAGAGGGTCTAAGGGTGAGATAGTGAGAGGGTCAAAGGGTGAGATAGTGAGAGGGTCTAAGGGTGAGATAGTGAGAGGGTCTAAGGGTGAGATGGTGAGAGGGTCTAAGGGTGAGATAGTGAGAGGGTCTAAGGGTGAGATAGTGAGAGGATCTAAGGTTGAGATAGTGAGAGGGTCTAAGGTTGAGATAGTGAGAGGGTCTAAGGGTGAGATAGTGAGAGGGTCTAAGGGTGAGATAGTGAAAGGGTCTAAGGGTGAGATAGTGAGAGGGTCTAAGGGTGAGATAGTGAGAGGGTCTTAGGGTGAGATAGTGAGAGGGTCTAAGGGTGAGATAGTGAGAGGGTCTAAGGGTGAGATAGTGAGAGGGTCTAAGTGTGAGATAGTGAGAGGGTCTAAGGGTGAGATAGTGAGAGGGTCTAAGGGGGAGATAGTGAGAGGGTCTAAGGGTGAGATAGTGAGAGGGTCTAAGGGTGAGATGGTGAGAGGGTCTAAGGGTGAGATAGTGAGAGGAAGATAGTGAGAGGGTCTAAGGGTGAGATAGTGAGAGGGTCTAAGGGTGAGATAGTGAGAAGGTCTAAGGGTGAGATGGTGAGAGGGTCTAAGGGTGAGATAGTGAGAGGATCTAAGGGTGAGATAGTGAGAGGGTCTAAGGGTGAGATAGTGAGAGGGTGATAGTGAGAGGGTCTAAGGGTGAGATAGTGAGAGGGTCTAAGGGTGAGATAGTGAGAGGGTCTAAGGGTGAGATAGTGAGAGGTTCTAAGGGTGAGATAGTGAGAGAGTCTAAGCGTGAGATGGTGAGAGGGTCTAAGAGTGAGATAGTGAGAGGGTGATAGTGAGAGGGTCTAAGAGTGAGATAGTGAGAGGGTCTAAGGGTGAGATAGTGAGAGGGTCTAAGGGTGAGATAGTGAGAGGGTCCAAGGGTGAGATAGTGAGAGGGTGATAGTGAGAGGGTCTAAGGGTGAGATAGTGAGAGGGTGATAGTGAGAGGGTCTAAGGGTGAGATAGTGAGAGGGTCTAAGGGTGAGATAGTGAGAGGGTCTAAGGGTGAGATAGTGAGAGGGTCTAAGGGTGAGATAGTGAGAGGGTCTAAGGGTGAGATAGTGAGAGGGTCTAAGGGTGAGATAGTGAGAGGGTGATAGTGAGAGGGTCTAAGGGTGAGATAGTGAGAGGGTCTAAGGGTGAGATAGTGAAAGGCTCTAAGGGTGAGATAGTGAGAGGATCAAAGGGTGAGATAGTGAGAGGGTCTAAGGGTGAGATAGTGAGAGGGTCTAAGGGTGAGATAGTGAGAGGGTCTAATGGTGAGATAGTGAGAGGGTCTAAGGGTGAGATAGTGAGAGGGTCTAAGAGTAAGATAGTGAGAGGGTCTAAGGGTGAGTTAGTGAGAGGGTCTAAGGGTGTGATAGTGAGAGGGTCTAAGGGTGAGATAGTGAGAGGGTCTAAGCGTGAGATGGTGAGAGGGTTTAAGGGTGAGATAGTGAGAGGGTCTAAGGGTGAGATAGTGAGAGGGTCTAAGGGTGAGATAGTGAGAGGGTCTAAGGGTGAGATGGTGAGAGGGTCTAAGGGTGAGATAGTGAGAGGGTCTAAGGGTGAGATAGTGAGAGGGTCTAAGGGTGAGATTGTGAGAGGGTCTAAGGGTGAGATAGTGAGAGGGTCTAAGGGTGAGATAGTGAGAGGGTCTAAGGGTGAGATAGTGAGAGGGTCTAAGGGTGAGATAGTGAGAGGGTCTAAGGGTGAGATAGTGAGAGGGTCTAAGGGTGAGATAGTGAGAGGGTCTAAGGGTGAGATAGTGAGAGGGTCTAAGGGTGAGATAGTGAGAGGGTCTAAGGGTGAGATAGAGAGAGGGTCTAAGGTTGAGATATTGAGATATTTTGAGGGTCTAAGGGTGAGATAGTGAGAGGGTCTAAGGGTCAGATAGTGAGAGGGTCTGAGGGGGAGATAGTGAGAGGGTCTAAGGGTGAGATAGTGAGAGGGTCTAAGGGTGAGACTGTGAGAGGGTCTAAGGGTGAGATAGTGAGAGGGTCTAAGGGTGAGATAGTGAGAAGGTCTAAGGGTGAGGTAGTGAGAGGGTTTAAGGGTGAGATAGTGAGAGGGTCTAAGGGTGAGATAGTGAGAGGGTCTAAGGGTGAGATAGTGAGAGGGTCTTAGGGTGAGATAGTGAGAGGGTCTAAGGGTGAGATAGTGAGAGGGTCTAAGGGTGAGATAGTGAGAGGGTCTAAGGGTGAGATAGTGAGAGGGTCTAAGGGTGAGATAGTGAGAGGGTCTAAGGGTGAGATAGTGAGAGGGTCTAAGGGTGAGATAGTGAGAAGGTCTAAGGGTGAGATAGTGAGAGGGTCTAAGGGTGAGATAGTGAGAGGGTCTAAGGGTGAGATAGTGAGAAGGTGATAGTGAGAGGGTCTAAGGGTGAGATAGTGAGAGGGTCTAAGGGTGAGATAGTGAGAGGGTCTAAGGGTGAGATAGTGAGAAGGTGATAGTGAGAGGGTCTAAGGGTGAGATAGTGAGAGGGTCTAAGGGTGAGATTGCTAGAGGGTCTAAGGGTGAGATAGTGAGAGGGTCTTAGGGTGAGATAGTGAGAGGGTCTAAGGGTGAGATAGAGAGAGGGTCTAAGGTTGAGATATTGAGATATTTTGAGGGTCTAAGGGTGAGATAGTGAGAGGGTCTAAGGGTCAGATAGTGAGAGGGTCTGAGGGGTAGATAGTGAGAGGGTCTAAGGGTGAGATAGTGAGAGGGTCTAAGGGTGAGACTGTGAGAGGGTCTAAGGGTGAGATAGTGAGAGGGTCTAAGGGTGAGATAGTGAGAAGGTCTAAGGGTGAGGTAGTGAGAGGGTTTAAGGGTGAGATAGTGAGAGGGTCTAAGGGTGAGATAGTGAGAGGGTCTAAGGGTGAGATAGTGAGAGGGTCTTAGGGTGAGATAGTGAGAGGGTCTAAGGGTGAGATAGTGAGAGGGTCTAAGGGTGAGATAGTGAGAGGGTCTAAGGGTGAGATAGTGAGAGGGTCTAAGGGTGAGATAGTGAGAGGGTCTAAGGGTGAGATAGTGAGAGGGTCTAAGGGTGAGATAGTGAGAGGGTGATAGTGAGAGGGTCTAAGGGTGAGATAGTGAGAGGGTGGTAGTGAGAGGGTCTAAGGGTGAGATAGTGAGAGGGTCTAAGGGTAAGATAGTGAGACGATCTAAGGTTGAGATAGTGAGAGGGTCTAAGGGTGAGATAGTGAGAGGGTCTAAGGGTGAGATAATGAGAGGGTGTAAGGGTGATATAGTGAGAGGGTCTAAGAGTGAGATAGTGAGAGGGTCTAAGGGTGAGATAGTGAGAGAGTGATAGTGAGAGGGTCTAAGGGTGAGATAGTGAGAGGGTCTAAGGGTGAGATGGTGAGAGGGTCTAAGGGTGAGATAGTGAGAGGGTCTAAGGGTAAGATAGTGAGAGGGTCTAAGGGTGAGATAGTGAGATGGTCTAAGGGTGAGATAGTGAGAGGGTCTAAGGGTGAGATAGTGAGAGGGTTATAGTGAGAGGGTCTAAGGGTGAGATAGTGGGAGGGTCTAAGGGTGAGATAGTGAGAGGGTCTAAGGGTGAGATAGTGAGAGGGTCTAAGGGTGAGATAGTGAGAGGGTCTAAGGGTGAGATAGTGAGAGGGTCTAAGTGTGAGATTGTGAGAGGGTCTAAGGGTGAGATAGTGAGAGGGTCTAAGGGTGAGATAGAGAGAAGGTCTAACGGTGAGATAGTGAGAGAGTCTAAGGGTGAGATAGTGAGAGGGTTATAGTGAGAGGGTCTAAGGGTGAGATAGTGAGAGGGTCTAAGGGTGAGATAGTGAGAGGGTCTAAGGGTGAGATAGTGAGAGGGTGATAGTGAGAGGGTCTTAGGGTGAGATAGTGAGAGGGTCTAAGGGTGAGATAGTGAGAGGGTCTAAGGGTGAGATAGTGAGAGGGTCTAAGGGTGAGATAGTGAGAGGGTCTAAGGGTGAGATAGTGAGAGGCTCTAAGGGTGAGATAGTGAGAGGGTCTAAGCGTGAGATATTGAGAGGTTCTAAGGATGAGATATTGAGAGGGTCTAAGGGTGAGATAGTGAGAGGGTCTAAGGGTGAGATAGTGAGAGGGTGATAGTGAGAGGGTCTAAGGGTGAGATAGTGAGAGGGTCGAAGGGTAAGATAGTGAGAGGGTCTAAGGTTGAGATAGTGAGAGGGTCTAAGGGCGAGATAGTGAGAGGGTCTAAGGGTGAGATAGTGAGAAGGTCTAAGGGTGATATAGTGAGAGGGTCTAAGAGTGAGATAGTGAGAGGGTCTAAGGGTGAGATAGTGAGAGGGGGATAGTGAGAGGGTCTAAGGGTGAGATAGTGAGAGGGTCTAAGGGTGAGATAGTGAGAGGGTCCAAGGGTGAGATAGTGAGAGGGTCTAAGGGTGAGATAGTGAGAGGGTCTAAGGGTGAGATAGTGAGAGGGTCTAAGGGTGAGAAAGTGAGAGTGTGATAGTGAGAGGGTCTAAGGGTGAGATAGTGAGAGGGTCTAAGGGTGAGATAGTGAGAGGGTCTAAGGGTGAGATAGTGAGAGGGTCTAAGGGTGAGATAGTGAGAGGGTCTAAGGGTGAGATAGTGAGAAGGTCTAAGGGTGAGATAGTGAGAGGGTCTTAGGGTGAAATAGTGAGAGGGTCTAAGGGTGAGATAGTGAGAGGGTCTAAAAGTGAGATAGTGAGAGGGTCTTAGGGTGAGAAAGTGAGAGTGTGATAGTGAGAGGGTCTAAGGGTGAGATAGTGAGAGGGTCTAAGGGTGAGATAGTGAGAGGGTCTAAGGGTGAGATAGTGAGAGGGTCTAAGGGTGAGATAGTGAGAGGGTCTAAGGGTGAGATAGTGAGAAGGTCTAAGGGTGAGATAGTGAGAGGGTCTAAGGGTGAGATAGTGAGAGGGTCTAAGGGTGAGATAGTGAGAAGGTGATAGTGAGAGGGTCTAAGGGTGAGATAGTGAGAGGGTCTAATGGTGAGATAGTGAGAGGGTCTAAGGGTGAGATAGTGAGAGGGTCTAAGGGTGAGATAGTGAGAGGGTCTAAGAGTGAGATAGGGAGAGGGTCTAAGGGTGAGATAATGAGAATATCTAAGGGTGAGATAGTGAGAGGGTCTCAGTGTGAGATAGTGAGAGGGTCTAAGGGTGAGATAGTGAGAGGGTCTCAGGGTGAGATAATGAGAGGGTGATAGTGAGAGGGTCTAAGGGTGAGATAGTGAGAGGTTCTAAGGGTGAGATAGTGAGAGGGTGATAGTGAGAGGGTCTAAGGGTGAGATGGTGAGAGGGTCTAAGGGTGAGATAGTGAGAGGGTCTAAGGGTGAGATAGTGAGAGGGTCTAAGGGTGAGATAGTGAGTGGGTCTAAGGGTGAGATGGTGAGAGGGTCTAAGGGTGAGATAGTGAGAGGGTCTAAGGGTGAGATAGTGAGATGGTCTAAGGGTGAGATAGTGAGAGGGTCTAAGGGTGAGATAGTGAGAGGGTCTAAGGGTGAGATAGTGAGAGGGTCTAAGGGTGAGCTAGTGAGAGGGTCTAAGGGTGAGATAGTGAGAGGGTCTAAGGGTGAGATACTGAGAGGGTCTAAGGGTGAGATAGTGAAAGGGTCTAAGGGTGAGATAGTGAGAAGGTCTAACGGTGAGATAATGAGAGGGTCTAAGGGTGAGATAGTGAGAGGGTCTAAGGGTGAGATAGTGAGAGGGTCTAAGGGTGAGATAGTGAGAGGGTCTAAGGGTGAGATAGTGAGAGGGTCTAAGGGTGAGATAGTGAGGGGGTCTAAGGGTGAGATAGTGAGAGGGTCTAAGGGTGATATAGTGAGAGGGTGATAGTGAGAGGGTCTAAGGGTTAGATAGTGAGAGGGTCTAAGGGTGAGATAGTGAGAGGGTCTAAGGGTGAGATAGTGAGAGGGTGATAGTGAGAGGGTCCAAAGGTGAGATAGTGAGAGGTTCTAAGGGTGAGATAGTGAGAGGATCTAAGGGTGAGATAGTGAGAGGGTCTAAGGGTGAGATAATGAGAGGGTCTAAGGGTGAGATGGTGAGAGGGTCTAAGGGTGAGATAGTGAGAGGGTCTAAGGGTGAGATAGTGAGAGGGTCTAAGGGTGAGATAGTGATAGGGTCTAAGGGTGAGATAGCGAGAGGGTCTAAGGGTGAGATAGTGAGAGGGTCTAAGGGTGAGATAGTGAGAGGGTCTAAGGGTGAGATAGTGAGAGGGTCTAAGGGTGAGATTGTGAGAGGGTCTAAGGGTGAGATAGTGAGAGGGTCTAAGGGTGAGATAGTGAGAGGGTGATAGTGAGAGGGTCTAAGGGTGAAATAGTGAGAGGGTCTAAGGGTGAGATAGTGAGAGGGTGATAGTGAGAGGGTCTAAGGGTGAGATAGTGAGAGGGTCTAAGGGTGAGATAGTGAGAGGGTCTAACTGTGAGATAGTGAGAGGGTCTAAGGGTGAGATGGTGAGAGGGTCTAAGGGTGAGATAGTGAGAGGGTCTAAGGGTGAGATAGTGAGAGGGTCTAAGGGTTAGATAGTGAGAGAGTCTAAGGGTGAGATAGTGAGAGGGTCTAAGGGTGAGATAGTGAGAGGGTCTAAGGGTGAGATAGTGAGAGGGTCTAAGGGTGAGATAGTGAGAGGGTGTAAGGGTGAGATAGTGAGAGGGTCTAAGGGTGAGATAGTGAGAGGGTCTAAGGGTGAGATAGTAAGAGGGTCTAAGGGTGAGATAGTGAGAGGGTGATAGTGAGAGGGTCTAAGGGTGAGATAGTGAGAGGGTCTAAGGGTGAGATAGTGAGGGGGTCTAAGGGTGAGATAGTGAGAGGGTCTATGGGTGAGATAGTGAGAGGGTCTAAGGGTAAGATAGTGAGGGGGTCTAAGGGTGAGATAGTGAGAGGGTCTAAGGGTGAGACAGTGAGAGGGTCTAAGGGTGAGATAGTGAGAGGTTCTAAGGGTGAGATAGTGAGAGGGTCTAAGGGAGAGATAGTGAGAGGGTCAAAGGGTGAGATAGTGAGAGGGTCTAAGGGTGAGATGGTGAGAGGGTCTAAGGGTGAGATAGTGAGAGGGTCCAAGGGTGATATAGTGAGATTGTCAAAGGGTGAGATAGTGAGAGGGTCTAAGGGTGAGATAGTGAGAGGGTTTAAGGGTGAGATAGTGAGAGGGTCTAAGGGTGAGATAGTGAGAGGCTCTAAGGGTGAGATTGTGAGAGGGTCTAGAGGTGAGATAGTGAGAGGGTCTAAGGGTGAGATAGTGAGAGGGTCTAAGGGTGAGATAGTGAGAGGGTCTAAGGGTGAGATAGTGAGAGGGTCTAAGGGTGAGATAGTGAGAGGGTCTAAGGGTGAGATAGTGAGAGGGTCTTAGGGTGAGATAGTGAGAGGGTCTTAGGGTGAGATAGTGAGAGGCTCTAAGGGTGAGATTGTGAGAGGGTCTAAGGGTGAGATTGTGAGAGGGTCTAAGGGTGAGATAGTGAGAGGGTCTAAGCGTGAGATAGTGAGAGGGTCTAAGGGTGAGATGGTGAGAGGGTCTAAGGGTGAGATAGTGAGAGGGTCTAAGGGTGAGATAGTGAGAGGGTCTAAGGGTGAGATTGTGAGAGGGTCTAAGGGTGAGATAGTGAGAGGGTCTAAGGGTGAGATAGTGAGAGGGTCTAAGGTTGAGATAGAGAGAGGGCCTAAGGGTTAGATAGTGAGAGGGTCTAAGGGTGAGATAGTGAGAGGGTCTAAGGGTGAGATAGTGAGAGGGGGATAGTGAGAGGGTCTAAGGGTGAGATAGTGAGAGGGTCTAAGGGTGAGATAGTGAGAGGGTCTAAGGGTGAGATAGTGAGAGGGTCTCAGTGTGAGATAGTGAGAGGGTCTAAGGGTGAGATAGTGAGAGGGTCTAAGGGTGAGATGGTGAGAGGGTCCAAGGGTGAGATAGTGAGAGGGTCTAAGGGTGAGATAGTGAGAGGGTCTAAGGGTGAGATAGTGAGAGGGTCTAAGGGTGAGATAGTGAGAGGGTCTAAGGGTGAGATAGTGAGAGGGTCTAAGGGTGAGATAGTGAGAGGGTCTAAGGGTGAGATAGTGAGAGGGTCTAAGGGTGAGAAAGTGAGAGGGTGATAGTGAGAGGGTCTAAGGGTGAGATAGTGAGAGGGTCTAAGGGTGAGATAGTGAGAGGGTCTAATGGTGGGATAGTTAGAGGGTCTAAGGGTGAGATAGTGAGAGGGTCTAAGGGTGAGATAGTGAGAGGGTCTAAGGGTGAGATAGTGAGAGGATGATAGTGAGAGGGTCTACGGGTGAGATAGTGAGAGGGTCTAAGGGTGAGATAGTGGGAGGGTCTAAGGGTGAGATAGTGAGAGGGTCTAAGGGTGAGATAGTGAGAGGGTGATAGTGAGAGGGTCTAAGGGTGAGATAGTGAGAGGGTCTAAGGGTGAGATAGTGAGAGGGTGATAGTGAGAGGGTCTAAGGGTGAGATAGTGAGAGGGTCTAAGGGTGAGAAAGTGAGAGGGTCTAAGGGTGAGATAGTGAGAATGTCTAAGCGTGAGATAGTGAGAGGGTCTAAGGGTGAGATAGTGAGAGGGTCTAAGGGTGAGATGGTGAGAGGGTTCAAGGGTGAGATAGTGAGAGGGTCTAAGGGTGAGATAGTGAGAGGGTCTAAGGGTGAGATAGTGAGAGGGTCTAAGGGTGAGATAGTGAGAGGGTCTAAGGGTGAGATAGTGAGAGGGTCTAAGGGTGAGATAGTGAGAGGGTGTAAGGGTGAGATAGTGAGAGGGTCTAAGGGTGAGAAAGTGAGAGGGTGATAGTGAGAGGGTCTAAGGGTGAGATAGTGAGAGGGTCTAAGGGTGAGATAGTGAGAGGGTCTAATGGTGAGATAGTGAGAGGGTCTAAGGGTGAGATAGTGAGAGGGTCTAAGGGTGAGTTAGTGAGAGGGTCTAAGGGTGAGATAGTGAGAGGGTGATAGTGAGAGGGTCTACGGGTGAGATAGTGAGAGGGTCTAAGGGTGAGATAGTGGGAAAGTCTAAGGGTGAGATAGTGAGAGGGTCTAAGGGTGAGATAGTGAGAGGGTCTAAGGGTGAGATAGTGAGAGGGTGATAGTGAGAGAGTCTAAGGGTGAGATAGTGAGAGGGTCTTAGGGTGAGATAGTGAGAGGGTCTAAGGGTGAGATAGTGAGAGGGTCTAAGGGTGAGATAGTGAGAGGGTGATAGTGAGAGGGTCTAAGGGTGAGATAGTGAGAGGGTCTAAGGGTGAGATAGTGAGAGGGTCTAAGGGTGAGATAGTGAGAGGGTCTGAGGGTGAGATAGTGAGAGGCTCTAAGGGTGAGATTGTGAGAGGGTCTAAGGGTGAGATAGTGAGAGGGTCTAAGGGTGAGATAGTGAGAGGGTCTAAGGGTGAGTTAGTGAGAGGGTCTAAGGGTGAGATAGTGAGAGGGTCTAAGGGTGAGATAGTGAGAGGGTCTAAGGGTGAGATAGTGAGAGGGTCTAAGGGTGAGATAGTGAGAGGGTCTAAGGGTGAGATAGTGAGAGGCTCTAAGGGTGAGATTGTGAGAGGGTCTAAGGGTGAGATTGTGAGAGGGTCTAAGGGTGAGATAGTGAGAGGGTCTAAGGGTGAGTTAGTGAGAGGGTCTAAGGGTGAGATAGTGAGAGGGTCTAAGGGTGAGATAGTGAGAGGCTCTAAGGGTGAGATTGTGAGAGGGTCTAAGGGTGAGATAGTGAGAGGGTCTAAGGGTGAGATAGTGAGAGGCTCTAAGGGTGAGATTGTGAGAGGGTCTAAGGGTGAGATTGTGAGAGGGTCTAAGGGTGAGATAGTGAGAGGGTCTAATCGTGAGATAGTGAGAGGGTCTAAGGGTGAGATGGTGAGAGGGTCTAAGGGTGAGATAGTGAGAGGGTCTAAGGGTGAGATAGTGAGAGGGTCTCAGTGTGAGATAGTGAGAGGGTCTAAGGGTGAGATAGTGAGAGGGTCTAAGGGTGAGATGGTGAGAGGGTCCAAGGGTGAGATAGTGAGAGGGTCTAAGGGTGAGATAGTGAGAGGGTCTAAGGGTGAGATAGTGAGAGGGTCAAAGGGTGAGATAGTGAGAGGGTCTAAGGGTGAGATGGTTAGAGGGTCTAAGGGTGAGATAGTGAGAGGGTGATAGTGAGAGGGTCTACGGGTGAGATAGTGAGAGGGTCTAAGGGTGAGATAGTGGGAGGGTCTAAGGGTGAGATAGTGAGAGGGTCTAAGGGTGAGATAGTGAGAGGGTCTAAGGGTGAGATAGTGAGAGGGTCTCAGTGAGAGATAGTGAGAGGGTCTAAGGGTGAGATAGTGAGAGGGTCTAAGGGTGAGATGGTGAGAGGGTCCAAGGGTGAGATAGTGAGAGGGTCTAAGGGTGAGATAGTGAGAGGGTCTAAGGGTGAGATAGTGAGAGGGTCTAAGGGTGAGATAGTGAGAGGGTCTCAGTGTGAGATAGTGAGAGGGTCTAAGGGTGAGATAGTGAGAGGGTCTAAGGGTGAGATGGTGAGAGGGTCCAAGGGTGAGATAGTGAGAGGGTCTAAGGGTGAGATAGTGAGAGGGTCTAAGGGTGAGATAGTGAGAGGGTCTAAGGGTGAGATAGTGAGAGGGTCTAAGGGTGAGATAGTGAGAGGGTCTAAGGGTGAGATAGTGAGAGGGTCTAAGGGTGAGATAGTGAGAGGGTCTAAGGGTGAGAAAGTGAGAGGGTGATAGTGAGAGGGTCTAAGGGTGAGATAGTGAGAGGGTCTAAGGGTGAGATAGTGAGAGGGTCTAAGGGTGAGATAGTGAGAGGGTCTAAGGGTGAGATAGTGAGAGGGTCTCAGTGTGAGATAGTGAGAGGGTCTAAGGGTGAGATAGTGAGAGGGTCTAAGGGTGAGATGGTGAGAGGGTCCAAGGGTGAGATAGTGAGAGGGTCTAAGGGTGAGATAGTGAGACGGTCTAAGGGTGAGATAGTGAGAGGGTCTAAGGGTGAGATAGTGAGAGGGTCTAAGGGTGAGATAGTGAGAGGGTCTAAGGGTGAGATAGTGAGAGGGTCTAAGGGTGAGATAGTGAGAGGGTCTAAGGGTGAGAAAGTGAGAGGGTGATAGTGAGAGGCTCTAAGGGTGAGATAGTGAGAGGGTCCAAGGGTGAGATAGTGAGAGGGTCTAATGGTGAGATAGTGAGAGGGTCAAAGGGTGAGATAGTGAGAGGGTCTAAGGGTGAGATGGTGAGAGGGTCTAAGGGTGAGATAGTGAGAGGGTGATAGTGAGAGGGTCTACGGGTGAGATAGTGAGAGGGTCTAAGGGTGAGATAGTGGGAGGGTCTAAGGGTGAGATAGTGAGAAGGTCTAAGGGTGAGATAGTGTGAGGGTCTTAGGGTGAGATAGTGAGAGGGTCTAAGGGTGAGATAGTGAGAGGGTCTAAGGGTGAGATAGTGAGAGGGTGATAGTGAGAGGGTCTAAGGGTGAGATAGTGAGAGGGTCTAAGGGTGAGATAGTGAGAGGGTCTAAGGGTGAGATAGTGAGAGGGTCTAAGGGTGAGATAGTGAGAGGGTCTAAGGGTGAGATAGTGAGAGGGTCTAAGGGTGAGATAGTGGGAGGGTCTAAGGGTGAGATAGTGAGAGGGTCTAAGGGTGAGATAGTGAGAGGGTCTAAGGGTGAGATAGTGAGAGGGTCTAAGGGTGAGATATTGAGAGGGTCTAAGGGTGAGAAAGTGAGAGGGTGATAGTGAGAGGGTTTAAGGGTGAGATAGTGAGAGGGTCTAAGGGTGAGATAGTGAGAGGGGCTAATGGTGAGATAGTTAGAGGGTCTAAGGGTGAGATAGTGAGTGGGTTTAAGGGTGAGATAGTGAGAGGCTCTAAGGGTGAGATAGTGAGAGGGTCTAAGGGTGAGATAGTGAGAGGGTCTAAGGGTGAGATAGTGAGAGGGTCTCAGTGTGAGATAGTGAGAGGGTCTAAGGGTGAGATAGTGAGAGGGTCTAAGGGTGAGATGGTGAGAGGGTCCAAGGGTGAGATAGTGATAGGGTCTAAGGGTGAGATAGTGAGAGGGTCTAAGGGTGAGATAGTGAGAGGGTCTAAGGGTGAGATAGTGAGAGGGTCTAAGGGTGAGATAGTGAGAGGGTCTAAGGGTGAGATAGTGAGAGGGTCTTAGGGTGAGATAGTGAGAGGGTCTAAGGGTGAGAAAGTGAGAGGGTGATAGTGAGAGGGTCTAAGGGTGAGATAGTGAGAGGGTCTAAGGGTGAGATAGTGAGAGGGTCTAATGGTGAGATAGTGAGAGGGTCAAAGGGTGAGATAGTGAGAGGGTCTAAGCTTGAGATGGTGAGAGGGTCTAAGGGTGAGATAGTAAGAGGGTGATAGTGAGAGGGTCTACGGGTGAGATAGTGAGAGGGTCTAAGGGTGAGATAGTGGGAGGGTCTAAGGGTGAGATAGTGGAGGGTCTAAGGGTGAGATAGTGAGAGGGTCTTAGGGTGAGATAGTGAGAGGGTCTAAGGGTGAGATAGTGAGAGGGTCTAAGAGTGAGATAGTGAGAGGGTGATAGTGTGAGGGTCTAAGGGTGAGATAGTGAGAGGGTCTAAGGGTGAGATAGTGAGAGGGTCTAAGGGTGAGATAGTGAGAGGGTCTAAGGGTGAGATAGTGAGAGGGTCTAAGGGTGAGATGGTCAGAGGGTCTAAGGGTGAGGTAGTGAGAGGGTGATAGTGAGAGGGTCTAAGGGTGAGATAGTGAGAGGGTGATAGTGAAAGGGTCTAAGGGTGAGATAGTGAGAGGGTCTAAGGGTGAGATAGTGAGAGGTTGATAGTGAGAGGGTCTAAGGGTGAGATAGTGAGAGGGTCTAATGGTGAGATAGTGAGAGGGTCTAAGGGTGAGATAGTGAGAGGGTCTAAGGGTGAGATAGTGAGAGGGTCTAAGGGTGAGATAGTGAGAGGGTCTAAGGGTGAGATAGTGAGAGGGTCTAAGGGTGAGATAGTGAGAGGGTCTAAGGGTGAGAAAGTGAGTGGGTGATAGTGAGAGGGTCTAAGGGTGAGATAGTGAGAGGGTCTAATGGTGAGATAGTGAGAGGGTCTAATGGTGAGATAGTTAGAGGGTCTAAGGGTGAGATAGTGAGAGGGTCTAAGGGTGAGATAGTGAGAGGGTCTAAGGGTGAGATAGTGAGAGGATGATAGTGAGAGGGTCTACGGGTGAGATAGTGAGAGGGTCTAAGGGTGAGATAGTGGGAGGGTCTAAGGGTGAGATAGTGAGAGGGTCTAAGGGTGAGATAGTGAGAGGGTGATAGTGAGAGGGTCTAAGGGTGAGATAGTGAGAGGGTCTAAGGGTGAGATAGTGAGAGGGTCTTAGGGTGAGATAGTGAGAGGGTCTAAGGGTGAGATAGTGAGAGGGTCTAAGGGTGAGATAGTGAGAGGGTGATAGTGAGAGGGTCTAAGGGTGAGATAGTGAGAGGGTCTAAGGGTGAGATAGTGAGAGGGTCTAAGGGTGAGATAGTGAGAGGGTCTAAGGGTGAGATAGTGAGAAGCTCTAAGGGTGAGATTGTGAGAGGGTCTAAGGGTGAGATAGTGAGAGGGTCTAAGGGTGAGATAGTGAGAGGGTCTAAGGGTGAGATAGTGAGAGGGTCTAAGGGTGAGATAGTGAGAGGGTCTAAGGGTGAGATAGTGAGAGGGTCTAAGGGTGAGATAGTGAGAGGGTCTAAGGGTGAGATAGTGAGAGGGTCTTAGTGTGAGATAGTGAGAGGGTCTAAGGGTGAGATAGTGAGAGGGTCTAAGGGTGAGATAGTGAGAGGGTTATAGTGAGAGGGTCTAAGGGTGAGATAGTGAGAGGGTCTAAGGGTGAGATAGTGAGAGGGTCTAAGGGTGAGATAGTGAGAGGGTCTAAGGGTGAGATAGTGAGAGGGTCTAAGCGTGAGATAGTGAGAGGGTCTAAGGGTGAGATAGTGAGAGGTTCTAAGGGTGAGATGGTGAGAGGGTCCAAGGGTGAGATAGTGAGAGGGTCTAAGGGTGAGATAGTGAGAGGGTCTAAGGGTGAGATAGTGAGAGGGTGATAGTGAGAGGGTCTACGGGTGAGATAGTGAGAGGGTCTAAGGGTGAGATAGTGGGAAAGTCTAAGGGTGAGATAGTGAGAGGGTCTAAGGGTGAGATAGTGAGAGGGTGATAGTGAGAGGGTCTAAGGGTGAGATAGTGAGAGGGTCTAAGGGTGAGATAGTGAAAGGGTCTTAGGGTGAGATAGTGAGAGGGTCTAAGGGTGAGATAGTGAGAGGGTCTAAGGGTGAGATAGTGAGAGGGTCTAAGGGTGAGATAGTGAGAGGGTCTAAGGGTGAGATAGTGAGAGGGTCTAAGGGTGAGATAGTGAGAGGGCCTGAGGGTGAGATAGTGAGAGGCTCTAAGGGTGAGATTGTGAGAGGGTCTAAGGGTGAGATAGTGAGAGGGTCTAAGGGTGAGATAGTGAGAGGGTCTAAGGGTGAGATAGTGAGAGGGTCTAAGGGTGAGATAGTGAGAGGGTCTAAGGGTGAGATAGTGAGAGGGTCTAAGGGTGAGATAGTGAGAGGGTCTAAGGGTGAGATAGTGAGAGGGTCTAAGGGTGAGATAGTGAGAGGCTCTAAGGGTGAGATTGTGAGAGGGTCTAAGGGTGAGATTGTGAGAGGGTCTAAGGGTGAGACAGTGAGAGGGTCTAAGCGTGAGATAGTGAGAGGGTCTAAGGGTGAGATGGTGAGAGGGTCTAAGGGTGAGATAGTGAGAGGGTCTAAGGGTGAGATAGTGAGAGGGTCTAAGGGTGAGATTGTGAGAGGGTCTAAGGGTGAGATAGTGAGAGGGTCTAAGGGTGAGATAGTGAGAGGGTCTAAGGTTGAGATAGTGAGAGGGCCTAAGGGTTAGATAGTGAGAGGGTCTAAGGGTGAGATAGTGAGAGGGTCTAAGGGTGAGATAGTGAGAGGGTGATAGTGAGAGGGTCTAAGGGTGAGATAGTGAGAGGGTCTAAGGGTGAGATAGTGAGAGGGTCTAAGGGTGAGATAGTGAGAGGGTCTCAGTGTGAGATAGTGAGAGGGTCTAAGGGTGAGATAGTGAGAGGGTCTAAGGGTGAGATGGTGAGAGGGTCCAAGGGTGAGATAGTGAGAGGGTCTAAGTGTGAGATAGTGAGAGGGTCTAAGGGTGAGATAGTGAGAGGGTCTAAGGGTGAGATAGTGAGAGGGTCTAAGGGTGAGATAGTGAGAGGGTTTAAGGGTGAGATAGTGAGAGGGTCTAAGCGTGAGATAGTGAGAGGGTCTAAGGGTGAGAAAGTGAGAGGGTGATAGTGAGAGGGTCTAAGGGTGAGATAGTGAGAGGGTCTAAGGGTGAGATAGTGAGAGGGTCTAATGGTGAGATAGTGAGAGGGTCAAAGGGTGAGATAGTGAGAGGGTCTAAGGGTGAGATGGTGAGAGGGTCTAAGGGTGAGATAGTGAGAGGGTGATAGTGAGAGGGTCTACGGGTGAGATAGTGAGAGGGTCTAAGGGTGAGATAGTGGGAGGGTCTAAGGGTGAGATAGTGAGAGGGTCTAAGGGTGATATAGTGAGAGGGTCTTAGGGTGAGATAGTGAGAGGGTCTAAGGGTGAGATAGTGAGAGGGTCTAAGGGTGAGATAGTGAGAGGGTCTAAGGGTGAGATAGTGAGAGGGTGATAGTGAGAGGGTCTAAGGGTGAGATAGTGAGAGGGTCTAAGGGTGAGATAGTGAGAGGGTCTAAGGGTGAGATAGTGAGAGGGTCTAAGGGTGAGATGGTGAGAGGGTCTAAGGGTGAGGTAGTGAGAGGGTGATAGTGAGAGGGTCTAAGGGTGAGATAGTGAGAGGGTGATAGTGAGAGGGTCTAAGGGTGAGATAGTGAGAGGGTCTAAGGGTGAGATGGTGAGAGGGTCTAAGGGTGAGATAGTGAGAGGGTCTAAGGGTGAGATAGTGAGAGGGTCTAAGGGTGAGATAGTGAGAGGGTCTAAGGGTGAGATAGTGAGAGGGTCTAAGGGTGAGATAGTGAGAGGGTCTAAGGGTGAGATAGTGAGAGGGTCTAAGGGTGAGATAGTGAGAGGGTGATAGAGAGAGGGTCTAAGGGTGAGATAGTGAGAGGGTCTAAGGGTGAGATAGTGAGAGGGTCTAAGGGTGAGATAGTGAGAGGGTCTAAGGGTGAGATAGTGAGAGGGTCTAAGGGTGAGATAGTGAGAGGGTCTAAGGGTGAGATAGTGAGAGGGTCTAAGGGTGAGATAGTGAGAGGGTGATAGTGAGAGGGTCTAAGGGTGAGATAGTGAGAGGGTCTAAGGGTGAGATAGTGAGAGGGTCTAAGGGTGAGATTGTGAGAGGGTCTAAGGGTGAGATAGTGAGAGGGTCTAACGGTGAGATAGTGAGAGGGTCTAAGGGTGAGATAGTGAGAGGGTCTAAGGGTGAGATAGTGAGAGGGTGTAAGGGTGAGATAGTGAGAGGGTCTAAGGGTGAGATAGTGAGAGGGTTTAAGGGTGAGATAGTGAGAGGGTCTAAGGGTGAGATAGTGAGAGGGTGATAGTGAGAGGGTCTAAGGGTGAGATAGTGAGAGGGTCTAAGGGTGAGATAGTCAGAAGGTCTAAGGGTGAGATAGTGAGAGGGTGATAGTGAGAGGGTCTAAGGGTGAGATAGTGAGAGGGTCTAAGTTTGAGATAGTGAGAGGGTCTAAGGGTGAGATAGTGAGAGGGTCTAAGGGTGAGATAGTGAGAGGGTCTAAGGGTGAGATAGTGAGAGGGTCTAAGGGTGAGATATTTAGAGGGTCTAAGGGTGATATAGTGAGAGGGTCTAAGGAAGAGATAGTGAGAGGCTCTAAGGGTGAGATAGTGAGAGGGACTAAGGGTGAGATAGTGAGAGGTTCTAAGGGTGAGATAGTGAGAGGTTCTAAGGGTGAGATAGTGAGAGGGTCTAAGGGTGAGATTAGTGAGAGGGTCTAAGGGTGAGATAGTGAGAGGGTCTAAGGGTGAGATAGTGAGAGGGTCTAAGGGTGAGATAGTGAGAGGGTCCAAGGGTGAAATAGTGAGAGGGTTTAAGGGTGAGATAGTTAGAGGGTCTAAGGGTGATATAGTGAGAGGGTCTAAGGGTGAGATAGTGAGAGGGTCTAAGGGTGAGATAGTGAGAGGGTCTAAGGGTGAGATATTTAGAGGGTCTAAGGGTGATATAGTGAGAGGGTCTAAGGGTGAGATAGTGAGAGGGTCTAAGGGTGAGATAGTGAGAGGGTCTAAGGGTGAGATTGTGAGAGGGTCTAAGGGTGAGATAGTGAGAGGGTCTAAGGGTGAGATAGTGAGAGGGTCTAAGGGTGAGATAGTGAGAGGGTCTAAGGGTGAGATAGTGAGAGGTTCTAAGGGTGAGATAGTGAGAGGGTCTAAGGGTGAGATAGTGAGAGGGTCTAAGGGTGAGATAGTGAGAGGGTCTAAGGGAGAGATAGTGAGAGGGTCTAAGGGTGAGATAGTGAGAGGGTCTTAGGGTGAGATAGTGAGAGGGTGATAGTGAGAGGGTCTAAGGGTGAGATAGTGAGAGGGTCTAAGGTTGAGATAGTGAGAGGGTCTAAGGGTGAGATAGTGAGAGGGTCTAAGGGTGAGATAGTGAGAGGGTCTAAGGGTGAGATGGTGAGAGGGTCTAAGGGTGAGACAGTGAGAGGGTCTAAGGGTGAGATGGTGAGAGGGTCTAAGGGTGAGATAGTGAGAGGGTGATAGTGAGAGGGTCTAAGGGTGAGATAGTGAGAGGGTCTAAGGGTGAGATAGTGAGAGGGTCTAAGGGTGAGATAGTGAGAGGGTCTAAGGGTGAGATAGTGAGAGGCTCTAAGGGTGAGATAGTGAGAGGGTCTAAGAGTGAGATAGTGAGAGGGTCTAAGGGTGAGATAGTGAGAGGGTCTATGGGTGAGATAGTGAGAGTGGCTAAGGGTGAGATAGTGAGAGGGTCTAAGGGTGAGATAGTGAGAGGGTCTAAGGGTGAGATAGTGAGAGGGTCTAAGGGTGAGATAGTGAGAGGGTCTAAGGGTGAGATTGTGAGAGGGTCTAAGGGTATGATAGTGCGAGGGTCTAAGGGTGAGAAAGTGAGAGGTTCTAAGGGTGAGATAGTGAGAGGGTCTAAGGGTGAGATAGTGAGAGGGTCTAAGGGTGAGATAGTGAGAGGGTGATAGTGAGAGGGTCTAAGGGTGAGATAGTGAGAGGGTCTAAGGGTGAGATAGTGAGAGGGTCTAAGGGTGAGATTGTGAGAGGGTCTAAGGGTGAGATGGTGAGACGGTCTAAGGGTGAGATAGTGAGAGGGTCTAAGGGTGAGATAGTGAGAGGGTCTAAGGGTGAGATAGTGAGAGGGTCTAAGGGTGAGATAGTGAGAGGGTCTAACGATGAGATAGTGAGAGGGTCTAAGGGTGAAATAGTGAGAGGGTCTAAGGGTGAGATAGTGAGAGGGTCTAAGGGTGAGATAGTGAGAGGGTCTAAGGGTGAGATAGTGAGAGGGTCTAAGGGTGAGATAGTGAGAGGGTCTAAGGGTGAGATGGTGAGAGGGTCTAAGGGTGAGATAGTGAGAGGGTCTAAGGGTGAGATTGTGAGAGGGTCTAAGGGTGAGATAGTGAGAGGGTCTAAGGGTGAGATAGTGAGAGGTTCTAAGGGTGAGATAGTGAGAGGGTCTAAGGGTGAGATAGTGAGAGGGTCTAAGGGTGAGATAGTGAGAGGGTGATAGTGAGAGGGTCTGAGGGTGAGATAGTGAGAGGGTCTAAGGGTGAGATAGTGAGAGGGTCAAAGGGTGAGATAGTGAGAGGGTGATAGTGAGAGGGTCTAAGGGTGAGATAGTGAGAGGCTCTAAGGGTGAGATAGTGAGAGGAGCTAAGGGTGAGATAGTGAGAGGGTCTAAGGGTGAGATAGTGAGAGGGTCTAAGGGTGAGATAGTGAGAGGGTCTAATGGTGAGATAGTGAGAGAGTCTAAGGGTGAGATAGTGAGGGGGTCTAAGGGTAAGATAGTGAGAGGGTCTAAGGGTGAGTTAGTGAGAGGGTCTAAGGGTGTGATAGTGAGAGGGTCTAAGGGTGAGACAGTGAGAGGGTCTAAGGGTGAGATGGTGAGAGGGTTTAAGGGTGAGATAGTGAGAGGGTCTAAGGGTGAGATAGTGAGAGGGTCTAAGGGTGAGATAGTGAGAGGGTCTAAGGGTGAGATAGTGAGAGGGTCTAAGGGTGAGATAGTGAGAGAGTCTAAGAGTGAGATTGTGAGAGGGTCTAAGGGTGAGATAGTGAGAGGGTCTAAGGGTGAGATAGTGAGAGGATCTAAGGGTGAGATAGTGAGAGGGTCTAAGGGTGAGATAGTGAGAGGGTCTAAGGGTGAGATAGTGAGAGGGTCTAAGGGTGAGATAGTGAGAGGGTCTAAGGGTGAGATAGTGAGAGGGTCTAAGGGTGAGATAGTGAGAGGGTCTAAGGGTGAGATAGTGAGAGGGTCTAAGGGTGAGATAGTGAGAGGGTCTAAGGGTGAGATAGTGAGAGGGTCTCAGGTTGAGATAGTGAGAGGGTCTAAGGGTGAGATATTTTGAGGGTCTAAGGGTGAGATAGTGAGAGGGTCTAAGGGTGAGATAGTGAGAGGGTCTGAGGCTGAGATAGTGAGAGGGTCTAAGGGTGAGATAGTGAGAGGGTCTTAGGGTGAGATAGTGAGATGTTTTAGGGTGAGATAGTGAGAGGGTCTAAGGGTGAGATAGTGAGAAGGTCTAAGGGTGAGATAGTGAGAGGGTCTAAGGGTGAGATAGTGAGAGGGTCTAAGGGTGAGATTGTGAGAGGGTCTAAGGGTGAGATAGTGAGAGGGTCTTAGGGTGAGATAGTGAGAGGGTCTAAGGGTGAGATAGTGAGAGGGTCTAAGGGTGAGATAGTGAGAGGGTGATAGTGAGAGGGTCTAAAGGTGAGATAGTGAGAGGGTCTAAGGGTGAGATAGTGATAGGGTCTAAGGGTGAGATAGTGAGAGGGTCTAAGGGTGTGATAGTGAGAGGGTCTAAGGGTGAGATAGTGAGAGGCTCTAAGGGTGAGATAGTGAGAGGGTCTAAGGGTGAGATAGTGAGAGGGTCTAAGGGTGAGATAGTGAGAGGGTCTAAGGGTGAGATAGTGAGAGGGTCTAAGGGTGAGATAGTGAGAGGGTGATAGTGAGATGGTCTAAGGGTGAGATAGTGAGAGGGTCTAAGGGTAAGATAGTGAGAGGGTCTAAGGTTGAGATAGTGAGAGGGTCTAAGGGTGAGATAGTGAGAGGGTGTAAGGGTGAGATAGTGAGAGGGCCTAAGGGTGATATATTGAGAGGGTCTAAGAGTGAGATAGTGAGAGGGTCTAAGGGTGAAATAGTGAGAGGGTGATAGTGAGAGGGTCTAAGGGTGAGATAGTGAGAGGGTCTAAGGGTGAGATAGTGAGAGGGTCTAAGGGTGAGATAGTGAGAGGGTCTAAGGGTGAGATAGTGAGAGGGTCTAAGGGTGAGATAGTGAGATGTTCTAAGGGTGAGATAGTGAGAGGGTCTAAGGGTGAGATAGTGAGAGGGTGATAGTGAGAGGGTCTAAGGGTGAGATAGTGGGAGGGTCTAAGGGTGAGATAGTGAGAGGGTCTAAGGGTGAGATAGTGAGAGGGTCTAAGGGTGAGATAGTGAGAGGGTCTAAGGGTGAGATAGTGAGAGGGTCTAAGGGTGAGATAGTGAGAGGGTCTAAGGGTGAGATTGTGAGAGGGTCTAAGGGTGAGATAGTGAGAGGGTCTAAGGGTGAGATAGTGAGAAGGTCTAAGGGTGAGATAGTGAGAGGGAGTAAGGGTGAGATAGTGAGAGGGTTATAGTGAGAGGGTCTAAGGGTGAGATAGTGAGAGGGTCTAAGGGTGAGATAGTGAGAGGGTCTAAGGGTGAGATAGTGAGAGGGTGATAGTGAGAGGGTCTAAGGGTGAGATAGTGAGAGGGTCTAAGGGTGAGATAGTGAGAGGGTCTAAGGGTGAGATAGTGAGAGGGTCTAAGGGTGAGATAGTGAGAGGGTCTAAGGGTGAGATAGTGAGAGGCTCTAAGGGTGAGATAGTGAGAGGGTCTAAGGGTGAGATAGTGAGAGGGTCTAAGGGTGAGATAGTGAGAGGGTCTAAGGGTGAGATAGTGAGAGGGTCTAAGGGTGAGATAGTGAGAAGGTCTAAGGGTGATATAGTGAGAGGGTCTAAGAGTGAGATAGTGAGAGGGTCTAAGGGTGAGATAGTGAGAGGGTCTAAGGGTGAGATAGTGAGAAGGTCTAAGGGTGAGATAGTGAGAGGGTCTAAGGGTGAGATAGTGAGAGGGTCTAAGGGTGAGATAGTGAGAGGGTCTAAGAGTGAGATAGTGAGTGGGTCTAAGGGTGAGAAAGTGAGAGTGTGATAGTGAGAGGGTCTAAGGGTGAGATAGTGAGAGGGTCTAAGGGTGAGATAGTGAGAGGGTCTAAAGGTGAGATAGTGAGAGGGTCTAAGGGTGAGATAGTGAGAGCTTCTAAGGGTGAGATTGTGAGAGGGTGATAGTGAGAGGGTCTAAGGGTGAGATACTGAGAAGGTCTAAGGGTGAGATAGTGAGAGGGTCTAAGGGTGAGATAGTGAGAGGGTCTATGGGTGAGATAGTGAGAGGGTCTAAGGGTGAGATAGTGAGAGGGTCTAAGGGTGAGATAGTGAGAGGTTCTAAGGGTGAGATAGTGAGAGGGTCTAAGGGTGAGATAGTGAGAGGGTCTAAGGGTGAGATAGTGAGAGGGTCTAAGGGTGAGATAATGAGAGGGTTTAAGGGTGAGATAGTGAGAGGGTCTAAGGGTGAGATAGTGAGAGGGTGATGGTGAGAGGGTCTAAGGGTGAGATAGTGAGTTGGTCTAAGGGTGAGATAGTGAGAGGGTGATAGTGAGAGGGTCTAAGGGTGAGAAAGTGAGAGGGTCTAAGGGTGAGATAGTGAGAGGGTCTAAGGGTGAGATAGTGAGAGGGTCTAAGGGTGAGATAGTGAGAGGGTCTAAGGGTGAGAGTGTGAGAGGGTCTAAGGGTGAGATAGTGAGAGGGTCTAAGGGTGAGATAGTGAGAGGGTGATAGTGAGAGGGTCTAAGGGTGAGATAGTGAGAGGGTCTTAGGGTGAGATAGTGAGAGGGTGATAGTGAGAGGGTCTAAGGGTGAGATAGTGAGAGGGTCTAAGGGTGAGATAGTGAGAGGGTCTAAGGGTGAGATAGTGAGAGGGTCTAAGGGTGAGATAGTGAGAGGGTCTAAGGGTGAGATAGTGAGAGGGTCTAAGGGTGAGATAGTGAGAGGGTCTAAGGGTGAGATAGTGAGAGGGTCTAAGGGTGAGATAGTGAGAGGGTCTAAGGGTGAGATAGTGAGAGGGTCTAAGGGTGAGATTGTGAGAGGGTCTAAGGGTGAGATAGTGAGAGGGTCTAAGGGTGAGATAGTGAGAGGGTGATAGTGAGAGGGTCTAAGGGTGAGATAGTGAGAGGGTGATAGTGAGAGGGTCTAAGGGTGAGATAGTGAGAGGGTCTAAGGGTGAGATAGTGAGAGGGTGATAGTGAGAGGGTCTAAGGGTGAGATAGTGAGAGGGTCTAAGGGTGAGATAGTGAGAGTGTGATAGTGAGAGGGTCTAAGGGTGAGATAGTGAGAGGGTCTAAGGGTGAGGTAGTGAGAGGGTCTAAGGGTGAGATAGTGAGAGGGTCTAAGGGTGAGATAGTGAGAGGGTCTTAAATTGAGATAGTGAGAGGGTCTAAGGGTGAGATAGTGAGAGGGTCTATGGGCGAGATAGTGAGAGGGTCTAATGGTGAGATAGTGAGAGGGTCTAAGGGTGAGATAGTGAGAGGGTCTAAGGGTGAAATAGTGAGAGGGTCTAAGGGTTAGATAGTGAGAGGGTGATAGTGAGAGGGTCTAAGGGTGAGATAGTGAGAGGGTCTAAGGGTGAGATAGTGGGAGGGTCTAAGGGTGAGATAGTGAGAGGGTCTAAGGGTGAGATAGTGAGAGGGTCTTAGGGTGAGATAGTGAGAGGGTCTAAAGGTGAGATAGTGAGAGGGCCTAAGGGTGAGATAGTGAGAGGGTCTAAGGGTGAGATAGTGAGAGGATCTAAGGGTGAGATAGTGAGAGGGTCTAAGGGTGAGATTTTGAGAGGGTGAGATAGTGAGAGGGTGAGATAGTGAGAGGGTGATAGTGAGAGGGTCTAAGGGTGAAATAGTGAGAGGGTCTAAGGGTGAGATAGTGAGAGGGTCTTAGGGTGAGATAGTGAGAGGGTGATAGTGAGAGGGTCTAAGGGTGAGATAGTGAGAGGGTCTAAGGTTGAGATAGTGAGAGGGTCTAGGGGTGAGATAGTGAGAGGGTCTAAGTGTGAGATAGTGAGAGAGTCAAAGGGTGAGATAGTGAGAGGGTCTAAGGGTGAGATGGTGAGAGGGTCTAAGGGTGAGATAGTGAGAGGGTCTAAGGGTGAGATAGTGAGAGCTTCTAAGGGTGAGATTGTGAGAGGGTGATAGTGAGAGGGTCTAAGGGTGAGATAGTGAGAAGGTCTAAGGGTGAGATAGTGAGAGGGTCTAAGGGTGAGATAGTGAGAGGGTCTATGGGTGAGATAGTGAGAGGGTCTAAGGGTGAGATAGTGAGAGGGTCTAAGGGTGAGATAGTGAGAGGGTCTAAGGGTGAAACATTGAGAGGGTCTAAGGGTGAGATAGTGAGAGGTTCTAAGGGTGAGATAGTGAGAGGGTCTAAGGGTGAGATAGTGAGAGGGTCTAAGGGTGAGATAGTGAGAGGGTCTAAGGGTGAGATAGTGACAGGGTCTAAGGGTGAGATAGTGAGAGGGTCCAAGGGTGAGATAGTGAGATTGTCAAAGGGTGAGATAGTGAGAGGGTCTAAGGGTGAGACAGTGAGAGCGTCTAAGGGTGAGATAGTGAGAGGGTCTAAGGTTGAGATAGTGAGAGGGTCTAAGGGTGAGATAGTGAGAGGGTCTAAGGGTGAGATAGTGAGAGGGTCTAAGGGTGAGATAGTGAGAGGGTCTAAGGGTGAGATAGTGAGAGGGTCTAAGGGTGAGATAGTGAGAGGCTCTAAGGGTGAGATTGTGAGAGGGTCTAAGGGTGAGATTGTGAGAGGGCCTAAGGGTGAGATAGTGAGAGGGTCTAAGGGTGAGATAGTGAGAGGGTCTAAGGGTGAGATAGTGAGAGGGTCTAAGGGTGAGATAGTGAGAGGGTCTAAGGATGAGATAGTGAGAGGGTCTAAGGATGAGATAGTGAGAGGGTCTAAGGGTGAGATAGTGAGAGGGTGATAGTGAGAGGGTCTAAGGGTGAGATAGTGAGATGGTCTAAGGGTGAGATAGTGAGAGGGTGATAGTGAGAGGGTCTAAGGGTGAGAAAGTGAGAGGGTCTAAGGGTGAGATAGTGAGAGGGTCTAAGGGTGAGATAGTGAGAGGGTCTAAGGGTGAGATAGTGAGACGGTCTAAGGGTGAGATAGTGAGAGGGTCTAAGGGTGAGATAGTGAGAGGGTCTAATTGTGAGATAGTGAGAGGGTCTAAGGGTGAGATAGTGAGAGGGTCTTAGGGTGAGGTAGTGAGAGGGTGATAGTGAGAGGGTCTAAGGGTGAGATAGTGAGAGGGTCTAAGGGTGAGATAGTGAGAGGGTCTAAGGGTGAGATAGTGAGAGGGTCTAAGGGTGAGATAGTGAGAGGGTCTAAGCGTGAGATAGTGAGAGGGTCTAAGGGTAAGATAGTGAGAGGGTCTAAGGGTGAGATTGTGAGAGGGTCTAAGGGTGAGATAGTGAGAGGGTCTAAGGGTGAGATAGTGAGAGGGTCTAAGGGTGAGATAGTGAGAGGGTCTAAGGGTGAGATAGTGAATGGGTCTAAGGGTGAGATAGTGAGAAGGTCTAAGGGTGAGATAGTGAGAGGGTCTACGGGTGAGATAGTGAGAGGGTGATAGTGAGAGGGTCTAAGGATGAAATAGTGAGAGGGTCTAAGGGTGAGATAGTGAGAGGGTCTTAGGGTGAGATAGTGAGAGGGTGATTGTGAGAGGGTCTAAGGGTGAGATAGTGAGAGAGTCTAAGGTTGAGATAGTGAGAGGGTCTAAGGGTGATATAGTGAGAGGGTCTAAGTGTGAGATAGTGAGAGGGTCTAAGGGTGAGATAGTGTGAGGGTCTAAGGGTGAGATGGTGAGAGGGTCTAAGGGTGAGAAAGTGAGAGGGTCTAAGGGTGAGATAGTGAGAGGGTCTAAGGGTGAGATAGCGAGAGGGTCTAAGGGTGAGATAGTGAGAGGGTCTAAGGGTGAGATAGTGAGAGGGTCTAAGGGTGAGATAGTGAGAGGGTGATAGTGAGAGGGTCTAAGGGTGAGATAGTGAGAGGGTCTAAGGGTGAGATAGTGAGAGGGTGATAGTGAGAGGGTCTAAGGGTGAGATGGTGAGAGGGTCTAAGGGTGAGATAGTGAGAGGGTCTAAGGGTGAGATAGTGAGAGGGTCTAAGGGTGAGATAGTGAGAGGGTCTAAGGGTGAGATAGTGAGAGGGTGATAGTGAGAGGGTCTAAGGGTGAGATAGTGAGAGGGTCTAAGGGTGAGATAGTGAGAGGGTCTAATGGTGAGATAGTGAGAGGGTCTAAGGGTGAGATAGTGAGAGGGTCTAAGGGTGAAATAGTGAGAGGGTCTAAGGGTGAGATAGTGAGAGGGTGATAGTGAGAGGGTCTAAGGGTGAGATAGTGAGAGGGTCTAAGGGTGAGATAGTGGGAGGGTCTAAGGGTGAGATAGTGAGAGGGTCTAAGGGTGAGATAGTGAGAGGGTCTTAGGGTGAGATAGTGAGAGGGTCTAAGGGTGAGATAGTGAGAGGGCCTAAGGGTGAGATAGTGAGAGGGTCTAAGGGTGAGATAGTGAGAGGGTCTAAGGATGAGATAGTGAGAGGGTCTAAGGGTGAGATAGTGAGAGGGTGATAGTGAGAGGGTCTAAGGGTGAGATAGTGAGAGGGTCTAAGGGTGAGATAGTGAGAGTGTGATAGTGAGAGGGTCTAAGGGTGAGATAGTGAGAGGGTCTAAGGGTGAGGTAGTGAGAGGGTCTAAGGGTGAGATAGTGAGAGGGTCTAAGGGTGAGATAGTGAGAGGGTCTAAAATTGAGATAGTGAGAGGGTCTAAGGGTGAGATAGTGAGAGGGTCTATGGGCGAGATAGTGAGAGGGTCTAATGGTGAGATAGTGAGAGGGTCTAAGGGTGAGATAGTGAGAGGGTCTAAGGGTGAAATAGTGAGAGGGTTTAAGGGTGAGATAGTGAGAGGGTGATAGTGAGAGGGTCTAAGGGTGAGATAGTGAGAGGGTCTAAGGGTGAGATAGTGGGAGGGTCTAAGGGTGAGATAGTGAGAGGGTCTAAGGGTGAGATAGTGAGAGGGTCTTAGGGTGTGATAGTGAGAGGGTCTAAGGGTGAGATAGTGAGAGGGCCTAAGGGTGAGATAGTGAGAGGGTCTAAGGGTGAGATAGTGAGAGGATCTAAGGGTGAGATAGTGAGAGGGTCTAGGGGTGAGATTTTGAGAGGGTCTAAGGATGAGATAGTGAGAGGATCTAAGGGTGAGATAGTGAGAGGGTCTAAGGGTGAGATTTTGAGAGGGTGAGATAGTGAGAGGGTGATAGTGAGAGGGTCTAAGGGTGAAATAGTGAGAGGGTCTAAGGGTGAGATAGTGAGAGGGTCTTAGGGTGAGATAGTGAGAGGGTGATAGTGAGAGGGTCTAAGGGTGAGATAGTGAGAGGGTCTAAGGGTGAGATAGTGAGAGGGTCTAAGGGTGAGATAGTGAGAGGGTCTAAGGATGAGATAGTGAGAGAGTCTAAGGGTGAGATAGTGAGAGGGTGATAGTGAGGGGGTCTAAGGGTAAGGTACTGAGAGGGTGATAGTGAGAGGATCTAAGGGTGAGATGGTGAGAGGGTCTAAGGGTGAGATAGTGAGAGGGTCTAAGGGTGAGATAGGGAGAGGGTCTAAGGGTGAGATAGTGAGAGGGTCTAAGGGTGATATAGTGAGAGGGTCTAAGGGTGAGATAGTGAGAGGGTCTAAGGGTGAGATAGTGAGAGGGTCTAAGGGTGAGATAGTGAGAGGGTCTAAGGGTGAGATAGTGAGAGGGTGATAGTGAGAGGGTCTAAAGGTGAGATAGTGAGAGGGTCTAAGGGTGAGATAGTGAGAGGGTGATAGTGAGAGGGTCTAAGGGTGAGATAGTGAGAGGGTCTAAGGGTGAGATAGTGAGAGGGTCTAAGGGTGAGATAGTGAGAGGGTCTAAGGGTGAGATAGTGAGAGGGTCTAAGGGTGAGATAGTGAGAGGGTGATAGTGAGAGGGTCTAAGGGTGAGATAGTGAGAGGGTCTAAGGGTGAGATGGTGAGAGGGTCTAAGGGTGAGATAGTGAGAGGGTCTAAGTGTGAGATAGTGAGATGGTGAGAGGGTTTAAGGATGAGATAGTGAGAGGGTCTAAGGGTGAAATAGTGAGAGGGTCTAAGGGTGAGATAGTGAGAGGGTCTTTGGGTGAGATAGTGAGAGGGTGATAGTGAGAGGGTCTAAGGGTGAGATAGTGAGAGGGTCTAAGGTTGAGATAGTGAGAGGGTCTAGGGGTGAGATAGTGAGAGGGTCTAAGTGTGAGATAGTGAGAGGGTCTAAGGGTGAGATAGTGAGAGGGTCTAAGGGTGAGATGGTGAGAGGGTCTAAGGGTGAGATAGTGAGAGGGTCTAAGGGTGAGATGGTGAGAGGGTTTAAGGGTGAGATAGTGAGAGGGTCTAAGGGTGAAATAGTGAGAGGGTCTAAGGGTGAGATAGTGAGAGGGTGATAGCGAGAGGGTCTTAGGGTGAGATAGTGAGAGGGTCTAAGGGTGAGATAGTGAGAGGGTCTAAGGGTGAGATAGTGAGAGGGTCTAAGGGTGAGATAGTGAGAGGGTGATAGTGAGAGGGTCTAAGGGTGAGATAGTGAGAGGGTCTAAGGGTGAGATAGTGAGAGGGTGATAGTGAGAGGGTCTAAGGGTGAGATAGTGAGAGGGTCTAAGGGTGAGATAGTGAGAGGTTGATAGTGAGAGGGTCTAAGGGTGAGAAAGTGAGAGGGTCTAAGGGTGAGATAGCGAGAGGGTCTAAGGGTGAGATAGTGAGAGGGTCTAAGGGTGAGATAGTGAGAGGGTCTAAGGGTGAGATAGTGAGAGGGTCTAAGGGTGAGATTGGGAGAGGGTCTAAGGGTGAGATAGTGAGAGGGTCTAAGGGTGAGATAGTGAGAGGGTGATAGTGAGAGGGTCTAAGGGTGAGATAGTGAGAGGGTGATAGTGAGAGGGTCTAAGGGTGAGATAGTGAGAGGGTCTAAGGGTGAGATAGTGAGAGGGTGATAGGGAGAGGGTCTAAGGGTGAGATAGTGAGAGGGTCTAAGGGTGAGATAGTGAGAGTGTGATAGTGAGAGGGTCTAAGGGTGAGATAGTGAGAGGGTCTAAGGGTGAGGTAGTGAGAGGGTCTAAGGGTGAGATAGTGAGAGGGTCTAAGGGTGAGATAGTGAGAGGGTCTAAAATTGAGATAGTGAGAGGGTCTAAGGGTGAGATAGTGAGAGGGTCTAAGGGTGAGATAGTGAGAGGGTCTAAAATTGAGATAGTGAGAGGGTCTAAGGGTGAGATAGTGAGAGGGTCTAAGGGTGAGATAGTGAGAGGGTCTAAGGGTGAGATAGTGAGAGGGTGATAGTGAGAGGGTCTAAAGGTGAGATAGTGAGAGGGTCTAAGGGTGAGATGGTGAGAGGGTGATAGTGAGAGGGTCTAAGAGTGAGATAGTGAGAGGGTCTAAGGGTGAGATAGTGAGAGGGTGATAGTGAGAGGGTCTAAGGGTGAGATAGTGAGAGGGTCTAAGGGTGAGATAGTGAGAGGGTCTAAGGGTGAGATAGTGAGAGGGTGATAGTGAGAGGGTCTAAGGGTGAGATGGTGAGAGTGTCTAAGGGTGAGATAGTGAGAGGGTCTAAGGGTGAGATTGTGAGAGGGTCTAAGGGTGAGGTAGTGAGAGGGTCTAAGGGTGAGATAGTGAGAGGGTCTATGGATGAGATAGTGAGAGGGTCTAAGGGTGAGATAGTTAGAGGGTCTAAGGGTGAGATAGTGAGAGGGTCTAAGGGTGAGATAGTGAGAGGGTCTAAGGGTGAGATAGTGAGAGGGTCTAAGGGTGAGATAGTGAGAGGGTCTAAGGGTGAGATAGTGAGAGGGTCTAAGGGTGAGATAGTGAGAGGGTCTAAGGGTGAGATAGTGAGAGGGTCTATGGGTGAGATAGTGAGAGGGTCTAAGGGTGAGATAGTGAGAGGGTCTAAGGGTGAGATAGTGAGAGGGTCTAAGGGTGAGATAGTGAGAGGGTCTAAGGGTGAGATAGTGAGAGGGTCCAAGGGTGAGATAGTGAGATTGTCAAAGGGTGAGATAGTGAGAGGGTCTAAGGGTGAGATAGTGAGAGGGTCTAAGGGTGAGATAGTGAGAGGGTCTAACGGTGAGATAGTGAGAGGGTCTAAGGGTGAGATAGTGAGAGGGTCTAAGGGTGAGATGGTGAGAGTGTCTAAGGGTGAGATAGTGAGAGGGTCTAAGGGTGAGATTGTGAGAGGGTCTAAGGGTGAGATAGTGAGAGGGTCTAAAGGTGAGATAGTGAGAGGGTCTAAGGGTGAGATAGTGAGAGGGTCTAAGGGTGAGATAGTGAGAGGGTCTAAGGGTGAGATAGTGAGAGGGTCTAAGGGTGAGATAGTGAGAGGGTCTATGAATTAGATAGTGAGAGGGTCTAAGGGTGAGATAGTGAGAGGGTCTAAGGGTGAGATAGTGAGAGGGTCTAAGGGTGAGATAGTGAGAGGGTCTAAGGGTGAGATAGTGAGAGGGTCTAAGGGTGAGATAGTGAGAGGGTCTAAGGGTGAGATAGTGAGAGGGTCAAAGGGTGAGATAGTTAGATTGTCAAAGGGTGAGATAGTGAGAGGGTCTAAGGGTGAGATAGTGAGAGGGTCTAAGGGTGAGATAGTGAGAGGGTCTAAGGGTGAGATAGTGAGAGGGTCTAAGGGTGAGATAGTGAGAGGCTCTAAGGGTGAGATAGTGAGAGGGTCTAAGGGTGAGATAGTGAGAGGGTCTAAGGGTGAGATAGTGAGAGGCTCTAAGGGTGAGATTGTGAGAGGGTCTAAGGGTGAGATTGTGGTGGGCCTAAGGGTGAGATAGTGAGAGGGTCTAAGGGTGAGATAGTGAGAGGGTCTAAGGGTGAGATAGTGAGAGGTTCTAAGGGTGAGATAGTGAGAGGGTCTAAGGGTGAGATAGTGAGAGGGTCTAAGGGTGAGATAGTGAGAGGGTCTAAGGGTAAGATAGTGAGAGGGTCTAAGGGTGAGATAGTGAGAGGGTCTAAGGGTGAGATAGTGAGAGGGTCTAAGGGTGAGATAGTGAGAGGGTGATAGTGAGAGGGTCTAAGGGTGAGATAGTGAGAGGGTCTAAGGGTGAGATAGTGAGAGGGTGATAGTGAGAGGGTCTAAGGGTGAGATAGTGAGAGGGTCTAAGGGTGAGATAGTGAGAGGGTCTAAGGGTGAGATAGTGATAGGGTCTAAGGGTGAGATAGTGAGAGGGTCTAAGGGTGAGATAGTGAGAGGGTCTAAGGGTGAGATAGTGAGAGGGTCTACGGGTGAGATAGTGAGAGGGTGATAGTGAGAGGGTCTAAGGGTGAAATAGTGAGAGGGTCTAAGGGTGAGATGGTGAGAGGGTCTTAGGGTGAGATAGTGAGAGGGTGATAGTGAGAGGGTCTAAGGGTGAGATAGTGAGAGGGTCTAAGGATGAGATAGTGAGAGGGTCTAAGGGTGAGATAGTGAGAGGGTCTAAGGATGAGATAGTGAGAGGGTCTAAGGGTGAGATAGTGAGAGGGTCTAAGTGTGAGATAGTGAGAGGGTCTAAGGGTGAGATAGTGAGAGGGTCTAAGTGTGAGATGGTGAGAGGGTCTAAGGGTGAGATAGTGAGAGGGTCTAAGGGTGAGATAGTGAGAGGGTCTAAGGGTGAGATAGTGAGAGGGTCTAAGTGTGAGATAGTGAGAGGGTCTAAGGGTGAGATAGTGAGAGGGTCTAAGTGTGAGATGGTGAGAGGGGCTAAGGGTGAGATAGTGAGAGGATCTAAGGGTGAGATAGTGAGAGGGTCTAAGGGTGAGATAGTGAGAGGGTCTAAGGGTGAGATAGGGAGAGGGTCTAAGGGTGAGATAGTGAGAGGGTCTAAGGGTGATATAGTGAGAGGGTCTAAGGGTGAGATAGTGGGAGGGTCTAAGGGTGAGATAGTGAGAGGGTCTAAGGGTGAGATAGTGAGAGGGTCTAAGGGTGAGATAGTGAGAGGGTCTAAGGGTGAGATAGTGAGAGGGTCTAAGGGTGAGATAGTGAGAGGGTGATAGTGAGAGGGTCTAAGGGTGAGATAGTGAGAGGGTCTAAGGGTGAGATAGTGAGAGGGTCTAAGGGTGAGATAGTGAGAGGGTCTAAGGATGAGATAGTGAGAGAGTCTAAGGGTGAGATAGTGAGAGAGTGATAGTGAGGGGGTCTAAGGGTAAGATACTGAGAGGGTGATAGTGAGAGGATCTAAGGGTGAGATAGTGAGAGGGTCTAAGGGTGAGATAGTGAGAGGGTCTAAGGGTGAGATAGGGAGAGGGTCTAAGGGTGAGATAGTTAGAGGGTCTAAGGGTGATATAGTGAGAGGGTCTAAGGGTGAGATAGTGGGAGGGTCTAAGGGTGAGATAGTGAGAGGGTCTAAGGGTGAGATAGTGAGAGGGTCTAAGGGTGAGATAGTGAGAGGGTGATGGTGAGAGGGTCTAAAGTTGAGATAGTGAGAGGGTCTAAGGGTGAGATAGTGAGAGGGTGATAGTGAGAGGGTCTAAGGGTGAGATAGTGAGAGGGTGATAGTGAGAGGGTCTAAGGGTGAGATAGTGAGAGGGTCTAAGGGTGAGATAGTGAGAGGGTCTAAGGGTGAGATAGTGAGAGGGTCTAAGGGTGAGATAGTGAGAGGGTGATAGTGAGAGGGTCTAAGGGTGAGATAGTGAGAGGGTCTAAGGGTGAGATGGTGAGAGGGTCTAAGGATGAGATAGTGAGAGGGTCTAAGTGTGAGATAGTGAGAGGGTCTAAGGGTGAGATAGTGAGAGGGTCTAAGGGTGAGATGGTGAGAGGGTCCAATGATGAGATAGTGAGAGGGTCTAAGGGTGAGATAGTGAGAGGGTCTAAGGGTGAGATAGTGAGAGGGTTTAAGGGTGAGATAGTGAGAGGGTCTAAGGGTGAGATAGTGAGAGGGTCTAAGGGTGAGATAGGGAGAGGGTGATAGTGAGAGGGTCTAAGGGTGAGATAGTGAGAGGGTGATAGTGAGAGGGTTTAAGGGTGAGATAGTGAGAGGGTGATAGTGAGAGGGTCTAAGGGTGAGATAGTGAGAGGGTCTAAGGGTGAGATAGTGAGAGGGTCTAATGGTGAGATAGTGAGAGGGTCTAAGGGTGAGATAGTGAGAGGGTCTAAGGGTGAAATAGTGAGAGGGTCTAAGGGTGAGATAGTGAGAGGGTGATAGTGAGAGGGTCTAAGGGTGAGATAGTGAGAGGGTCTAAGGGTGAGATAGTGGGAGGGTCTAAGGGTGAGATAGTGAGAGGGTCTAAGGGTGAGATAGTGAGAGGGTCTTAGGGTGAGATAGTGAGAGGGTCTAAGGGTGAGATAGTGAGAGGGCCTAAGGGTGAGATAGTGAGAGGGTCTAAGGGTGAGATAGTGAGAGGATCTAAGGGTGAGATAGTGAGAGGGTCTAAGGGTGAGATAGTGAGAGGGTGATAGTGAGAGGGTCTAAGGGTGAGATAGTGAGAGGGTCTAAGGGTGAGATAGTGAGAGGGTCCAAGGGTGAGATAGTGAGAGGGTCTAAGGGTGAGATAGTGAGAGGGTCTAAGGGTGAGATGGTGACAGGGTCTAAGGGTGAGGTAGTGAGAGGGTCTAAGGGTGAGATAGTGAGAGGGTCTAAGGGTGAGATAGTGAGAGGATCTAAGGGTGAGATAGTGAGAGGGTCTAAGGGTGAGATAGTGAGAGGGTGATAGTGAGAGGGTCTAAGGGTGAGATAGTGAGAGGGTCTAAGGGTGAGATTGTGAGAGGGTCTAAGGGTGAGATAGTGAGAGGATCTAAGGGTGAGATAGTGAGAGGGTCTAAGGGTGAGATAGTGAGAGGGTCTAAGGGTGAGATAGTGAGAGGGTCTAAGGGTGAGATAGTGAGAGGGTCTAAGGGTGAGATAGTGAGAGGGTCTACGGGTGAGATAGTGAGAGGGTGATAGTGAGAGGGTCTAAGGGTGAAATAGTGAGAGGGTCTAAGGGTGAGATAGTGAGCGGGTCTTAGGGTGAGATAGTGAGAGGGTGATAGTGAGAGGGTCTAAGGGTGAGATAGTGAGAGGGTCTAAGGTTGAGATAGTGAGAGGGTCTAAGGGTGAGATAGTGAGAGGGTCTAAGTGTGAGATAGTGAGAGGGTCTAAGGGTGAGATAGTGAGAGGGTCTAAGGGTGAGATGGTGAGAGGGTCTAAGGGTGAGAAAGTGAGAGGGTCTAAGGGTGAGATAGTGAGAGGGTCTAAGGGTGAGATAGTGAGAGGGTCTAAGGGTGAGATAGTGAGAGGGTCTAAGGGTGACATAGTGAGAGGGTGATAGTGAGAGGGTCTAAGGGTGAGATAGTGAGAGGGTCTAAGGGTGAGATAGTGGGAGGGTCTAAGGGTGAGATAGTGAGAGGGTCTAAGGGTGAGATAGTGAGAGGGTCTTAGGGTGAGATAGTGAGAGGGTCTAAGGGTGAGATAGTGAGAGGGCCTAAGGGTGAGATAGTGAGAGGGTCTAAGGGTGAGATAGTGAGAGGATCTAAGGGTGAGATAGTGAGAGGGTCTAAGGGTGAGATAGTGAGAGGGTGATAGTGAGAGGGTCTAAGGGTGAGATAGTGAGAGGGTCTAAGGGTGAGATAGTGAGAGGGTCCAAGGGTGAGATAGTGAGAGGGTCTAAGGGTGAGATAGTGAGAGGGTCTAAGGGTGAGATGGTGAGAGGGTCTAAGGGTGAGGTAGTGAGAGGGTCTAAGGGTAAGATAGTGAGAGGTTCTAAGGGTGAGATTGTGAGAGGGTCTAAGGGTGAGATAGTGAGAGGATCTAAGGGTGAGATAGTGAGAGGGTCTAAGGGTGAGATAGTGAGAGGGTCTAAGGGTGAGATAGTGAGAGGGTCTAAGGGTGAGATAGTGAGAGGGTCTAAGGGTGAGATAGTGAGAGGGTCTACGGGTGAGATAGTGAGAGGGTGATAGTGAGAGGGTCTAAGGGTGAAATAGTGAGAGGGTCTAAGGGTGAGATAGTAAGAGGGTCTTAGGGTGAGATAGTGAGAGGGTGATAGTGAGAGGGTCTAAGGGTGAGATAGTGAGAGGGTCTAAGGTTGAGATAGTGAGAGGGTCTAAGGGTGAGATAGTGAGAGGGTCTAAGTGTGAGATAGTGAGAGGGTCTAAGGGTGAGATAGTGAGAGGGTCTAAGGGTGAGATGGTGAGTGGGTCTAAGGGTGAGAAAGTGAGAGGGTCTAAGGGTGAGATAGTGAGAGGGTCTAAGGGTGAGATAGTGAGAGGGTCTAAGGGTGAGATAGTGAGAGGGTGATAGTGAAAGGGTCTAAGGGTGAGATAGTGAGAGGGTCTAAGGGTGAGATAGTGAGAGGGTCTAAGGGTGAGATAGTGAGAGGGTCTAAGGGTGAGATAGTGAGAGGGTGATAGTGAGAGGGTCTAAGGGTGAGATAGTGAGAGGGTCTAAGGGTGAGATAGTGAGAGGGTCTAAGGGTGAGATAGTGAGAGGGTCTAAGGATGAGATAGTGAGAGAGTCTAAGGGTGAGATAGTGAGAGAGTGATAGTGAGGGGGTCTAAGGGTAAGATACTGAGAGGGTGATAGTGAGAGGATCTAAGGGTGAGATAGTGAGAGGGTCTAAGGGTGAGATAGTGAGAGGGTCTAAGGGTGAGATAGGGAGAGGGTCTAAGGGTGAGATAGTGAGAGGGTCTAAGGGTGATATAGTGAGAGGGTCTAAGGGTGAGATAGTGAGAGGGTCTAAGGGTGAGATAGTGAGAGGGTCTAAGGGTGAGATAGTGAGAGGGTCTAAGGGTGAGATAGTGAGAGGGTGATAGTGAGAGGGTCTAAAGTTGAGATAGTGAGAGGGTCTAAGGGTGAGATAGTGAGAGGGTGATAGTGAGAGGGTCTAAGGGTGAGATGGTGAGAGGGTGATAGTGAGAGGGTCTAAGGGTGAGATAGTGAGAGGGTCTAAGGGTGAGATAGTGAGAGGGTCTAAGGGTGAGATAGTGAGAGGGTCTAAGGGTGAGATAGTGAGAGGGTGATAGTGAGAGGGTCTAAGGGTGAGATAGTGAGAGGGTCTAAGGGTGAGATGGTGAGAGGGTCTAAGGGTGAGATAGTGAGAGGGTCTAAGTGTGAGATAGTGAGAGGGTCTAAGGGTGAGATAGTGAGAGGGTCTAAGGGTGAGATGGTGAGAGGGTCCAATGATGAGATAGTGAGAGGGTCTAAGGGTGAGATAGTGAGAGGGTCTAAGGGTGAGATAGTGAGAGGGTTTAAGGGTGAGATAGTGAGAGGGTCTAAGGGTGAGATAGTGAGAGGGTCTAAGGGTGAGATAGGGAGAGGGTCTAAGGGTGAGATAGTGAGAGGGTCTAAGGGTGAGATAGTGAGAGGGTCTAATGGTGAGATAGTGAGAGGGTCTAAGGGTGAGATAGTGAGAGGGTCTAAGGGTGAAATAGTGAGAGGGTCTAAGGGTGAGATAGTGAGAGGCTGATAGTGAGAGGGTCTAAGGGTGAGATAGTGAGAGGGTCTAAGGGTGAGATAGTGGGAGGGTCTAAGGGTGAGATAGTGAGAGGGTCTAAGGGTGAGATAGTGAGAGGGTCTTAGGGTGAGATAGTGAGAGGGTCTAAGGGTGAGATAGTGAGAGGGCCTAAGGGTGAGATAGTGAGAGGGTCTAAGGGTGAGATAGTGAGAGGATCTAAGGGTGAGATAGTGAGAGGGTCTAAGGGTGAGATAGTGAGAGGGTGATAGTGAGAGGGTCTAAGGGTGAGATGGTGAGAGGGTCTAAGGGTGAGATAGTGAGAGGGTCCAAGGGTGAGATAGTGAGAGGGTCTAAGGGTGAGATAGTGAGAGGGTCTAAGGGTGAGATGGTGAGAGGGTCTAAGGGTGAGGTAGTGAGAGGGTCTAAGGGTAAGATAGTGAGAGGGTCTAAGGGTGAGATTGTGAGAGGGTCTAAGGGTGAGATAGTGAGAGGATCTAAGGGTGAGATAGTGAGAGGGTCTAAGGGTGAGATAGTGAGAGGGTCTAAGGGTGAGATAGTGAGAGGGTCTAAGGGTGAGATAGTGAGAGGGTCTAAGGGTGAGATAGTGAGAGGGTCTACGGGTGAGATAGTGAGAGGGTGATAGTGAGAGGGTCTAAGGGTGAAATAGTGAGAGGGTCTAAGGGTGAGATAGTGAGAGGGTCTTAGGGTGAGATAGTGAGAGGGTGATAGTGAGAGGGTCTAAGGGTGAGATAGTGAGAGGGTCTAAGGTTGAGATAGTGAGAGGGTCTAAGGGTGAGATAGTGAGAGGGTCTAAGTGTGAGATAGTGAGAGGGTCTAAGGGTGAGATAGTGAGAGGGTCTAAGGGTGAGATGGTGAGAGGGTCTAAGGGTGAGAAAGTGAGAGGGTCTAAGGGTGAGATAGTGAGAGGGTCTAAGGGTGAGATAGTGAGAGGGTCTAAGGGTGAGATAGTGAGAGGGTGATAGTGAGAGGGTCTAAAGGTGAGATAGTGAGAGGGTCTAAGGGTGAGATAGTGAGAGGGTCTAAGGGTGAGATAGTGACAGGGTCTAAGGGTGAGATAGTGAGAGGGTCTAAGGGTGAGATAGTGAGAGGGTGATAGTGAGAGGGTCTAAGGGTGAGATAGTGAGAGGGTCTAAGGGTGAGATAGTGAGAGGGTCTAAGGGTGAGATAGTGAGAGGGTCTAAGGGTGAGATAGTTAGAGGGTCTAAGGGTGAGATAGTGAGAGGGTCTAAGGGTGAGATAGTGAGAGGGTCTAAGGGTGAGATAGTGAGAGGGTCTTATGGTGAGATAGTGAGAGGGTCTAAGGGTGAGATAGTGAGAGGGTCTAAGGGTGAAATAGTGAGAGGGTCTAAGGGTGAGATAGTGAGAGGGTGATAGTGAGAGGGTCTAAGCGTGAGATAGTGAGAGGGTCTAAGGGTGAGATAGTGGGAGGGTCTAAGGGTGAGATAGTGAGAGGGTCTAAGGGTGAGATAGTGAGAGGGTCTTAGGGTGAGATAGTGAGAGGGTCTAAGGGTGAGATAGTGAGAGGGCCTAAGGGTGAGATAGTGAGAGGGTCTAAGGGTGAGATAGTGAGAGGGTCTAAGGGTGAGATAGTGAGAGGGTCTTGGGGTGAGATAGTGAGAGGGTGATAGTGAGAGGGTTTAAGGGTGAGATAGTGAGAGGGTCTAAGGTTGAGATAGTGAGAGGGTCTAAGGGTGAGATAGTGAGAGGGTCTAAGTGTGAGACAGTGAGAGGGTCTAAGGGTGAGATAGTGAGAGGGTCTAAGGGTGAGATGGTGAGAGGGTATAAGGGTGAGATACTGAGAGGGTCTAAGGGTGAGATAGTGAGAGGGTCTAAGAGTGAGATAGTGAGAGGGTCTAAGGGTGAGGTAGTGAGAGGGTCTAAGGGTGAGATAGTGAGAGGGTCAAAGGGTGAGATAGTGAGAGGGTCTAAGGGTGAGATAGTGAAAGGGTCTAAGGGTGAGATAGTGAGGGGGTCTAAGGGTGAGATAGTGAGAGGGTGATAGTGAGAGGGTCTAAGGGTAAATAGTGAGAGGGTCTAAGTGTGAGATAGTGAGAGGGTCTAAGGATGAGATAGTGAGAGGGTCTAAGGGTGAGATAGTGAGAGGGTCTAAGGGTGAGATAGTGAGATGGTGATAGTGAGAGGGTCTAAGGGTGAGATAGTGAGAGGGTCTAAGGGTGAGATAGTGAGAGGGTCTAAGGGTGAGATAGTGAGAGGGTCTAAGGGTGAGATAGTGAGAGGGTCTAAGGGTGAGATAGTGAGCGAGTCTAAGGGTGAGATAGTGAGAGGGTCTAAGGGTGATATGGTGAGAGGGTCTAAGGGTCAGATAGTGAGAGGGTCTAAGGGTGAGATAGTGAGAGGGTCTAAGGGTGAGATAGTGAGAGGGTCTAAGGGTGAGATAGTGAGAGGGTCTAAGGGTGAGATAGTGAGAGGGTCTAAGGGTGAGATAGTGAGAGGGTCTAAGGGTGAGATAATGAGAGGGTCTAAGGGTTAGATAGTGAGAGGGTGATAGTGAGAGTGTCTAGGGGTGAGATAGTGAGAGGGTCTAAGGGTGAGATAGTGAGAGGGTCTAAGGGTGAGATAGTGAGAGGGTCTAAGGGTGAGATAGTGAGAGGGTCTAAGGGTGAGATAGTGAGAGGGTCTAAGGGTGAGATAGTGAGAGGGTATAAGGGTGAGATAGTGAGAGGGTCTAAGGGTGAGATAGTGTGAGGGTCCAAGGGTGAGATAGTGAGAGGGTCTAAGGGTGAGATAGTGAGAGGGTCTAAGGGTGAGATAGTGAGAGGGTCTAAGGGTGAGATAGTGAGAGGGTCTAAGGGTGAGATAGTGAGAGGGTCTAAGGGTGAGATAGTGAGAGGGTCTAAGGGTGAGATAATGAGAGGGTCTAAGGATGAGATAGTGAGAGGGTCTAAGGGTTAGATAGTGAGAGGGTCTAAGGGTGAGATAGTGAGAGGGTCTAAGGGTGAGATAGTGAGAGGGTCTAAGGGTGAGATAGTGAGAGGGTCTAAGGGTGAGATAATGAGAGGGTCTAAGGATGAGATGGTGAGAGGGTCTAAGGGTGAGATAGTGAGAGGGTCTAAGGGTGAGATAGTGAGAGGGTCTAAGGGTGAGATAGTGAGAGGGTCTAAGGGTGAGATAGTGAGAGGGTCTAAGGGTGAGATAGTGAGATGGTCTAAGGGAGAGATAGTGAGAGGGTCTAAGGGTGAGATAGTGAGAGGGTCTAAGGGTGAGATAGTGAGAGGGTCTAAGAGTGAGATAGTGAGAGGGTCTAAGGGTGAGATAGTGAGAGGGTCTAAGGGTGAGATGGTGAGAGGGTCTAAGTGTGAGATAGTGAGAGGATCTAAGGGTGAGATAGTGAGAGGGTCTAAGGGTGAGATAGTGAGAGGGTGATAAAGAGAGGGTCTAAGGGTGAGATAGTGAGAGGGTGATAGTGAGAGGGTCTAAGGGTGAGATAGTGAGAGGGTCTAAGGGTGAGATAGTGAGAGGGTCTAAGGGTGAGTTAGTGAGAGGGTCTAAGGGTGAGATGGTGAGAGGGTCTAAGGGTGAGATAGTGAGAGGGTCTAAGTTTGAGATAGTGAGAGGGTCTAAGGGTGAGATAGTGAGAGGGTCCAAGGGTGAGATAGTGAGAGGGTCTAAGGGTTAGATAGTGAGAGGGTCTAAGGGTGAGATAGTGAGAGGGTCTAAGGGTGAGATAGTGAGAGGGTCTAAGGGTCAGATAGTGAGAGGGTCTAAGGGTGAGATAGTGAGAGGGTCTAAGGGTGAGATAGTGAGAGGGTCTAAGGGTGAGATAGTGAGAGGGTCTAAGGGTGAGATAGTGAGAGGGTCTAAGGGTGAGATAGTGAGAGGGTCTAAGAGTGAGATAGTGAGAGGGTCTAAGGGTGAGATAGTGAGAGGGTCTAAGGGTGAGATGGTGAGAGGGTCTAAGTGCGAGATAGTGAGAGGGTCTAAGGGTGAGATGGTGAGAAGGTCTAAGGGTGAGATAGTGAGAGGGTGATAAAGAGAGGGTCTAAGGGTGAGATAGTGAGAGGGTGATAGTGAGAGGGTCTAAGGGTGAGATAGTGAGAGGGTCTAAAGGTGAGATAGTGAGAGGGTCTAAGGGTGAGCTAGTGAGAGGGTCTAAGGGTGAGATGGTGAGAGGGCCTTAGGGTGAGATAGTGAGAGGGTCTAAATTTGAGATAGTGAGAGGGTCTAAGGGTGAGATAGTGAGAGGGTCCAAGGGTGAGATAGTGAGAGGGTCTAAAGGTGAGATAGTGAGAGGGTCTACGGGTGAGATAGTGAGAGGGTCTAAGGGTGAGATAGTGAGAGGGTCTAAGGGTGAGATAGTGAGAGGGTCTAAGGGTGAGATAGTGAGAGGGTCTAAGGGTGAGATAGTGAGAGGGTCTAAGGGTGAGATAGTGAGAGGGTCTAAGGGTGAGATAGTGAGAGGGTCTAAGGGTGAGATAGTGAAAGGGTCTAAGGGTGATATATTGAGAGGGTCTAAGGATGAGATAGTGAGAGGGTCTAAGGGTGAGATAGTGAGAGGGTCTAAGGGTGAGATAGTGAGAGGGTCTAAGGGTGAGATAGTGAGAGGGTCTAAGGGTGAGATAGTGAGAGGGTCTAAGGGTGAGATAGTGAGAGGGTCTAAGGTTGAGATAGTGAGAGGGTCTAAAATTGAGATAGTGAGAGGGTCTAAGGGTGAGATAGTGAGAGGGTCTAAGGGTGAGATAGTGAGAGGGTCTAAGGGTGAGATAGTGAGAAGGTCTAAGGGTGAGATAGTGAGAGGGTGATAGGGAGAGGGTCTTAAGGTGAGATAGTGAGAGGGTCTAAGGGTGAGATAGTGAAAGGGTGATAGTGAGAGGGTCTAAGGGTGAGATAGTGAGAGGGTCTAAGGGTGAGATAGTGAGAGGGTGAAAGTGAGAGGGTCTAAGGGTGAGATGGTGAGAGTGTCTAAGGGTGAGATAGTGAGAGGGTCTAAGGGTGAGCTTGTGAGAGGGTCTAAGGGTGAGATAGTGAGAGGGTCTAAGGGTGAGATAGTGAGAGGGTCTAAGGGTGAGATAGTGAGAGGGTCTAAGGGTAAGATAGTGAGAGGGTCTAAGGGTGAGATAGTGAGAGGATCTAAGTGTGAGATAGTGAGAGGGTCTAAGGGTAAGATAGTGAGATGGTCTAAGGGTGAGATAGTGAGAGGGTCTAAGGGTGAGATAGTGAGAGGGTCTAAGGGTGAGATAGTGAGGGTCTAAGGGTGAGATAGTGAGCGGGTCTAAGGGTGAGATAGTGAGAGGGTCTAAGGGTGAGATGGTGAGAGGGTCTAAGGGTGAGATAGTGAGAGGGTCTAAGGGTGAGATAGTGAGAGGGTCTAAGGGTGAGATAGTGAGAGGGTCTAAGGGTGAGATAGTGAGAGGGTCTAAGGGTGAGATAGTGAGAGGGTCTAAGGGTGAGATAGTGAGAGGGTCTAAGGGTGAGATAATAAGATGGTTTAAGGGTTAGATAGTGAGAGAGTGATAGTGAGAGGGTCTAAGGGTGAGATAGTGAGAGGGTCTAAGCGTGAGATAGTGAGAGGGTCTAAGGGTGAGATAGTGAGAGGGTCTAAGGGTGAGATAGTGAGAGGGTCTAAGGGTGAGATAGTGAGAGGGTCTAAGGGTGAGATAGTGAGAGGGTATAAGGGTGAGATAGTGAGAGGGTCTAAGGGTGAGATAGTGAGAGGGTCTAAGGGTGAGATAGTGAGAGGGTCTAAGGGTGAGATAGTTAGATGGTCTAAGGGTGAGATAGTGAGAGGGTCTAAGGGTGATATAGTGAGAGGGTCTAAGGGTGAGATAGTGAGAGGGTCTAAGGGTGAGATAGTGAGAGGGTCTAAGGGTGAGATAATGAGAGGGTCTAAGGATGAGATAGAGAGAGGGTCTAAGCGTTAGATAGTGAGAGGGTGTAAGGGTGAGATAGTGAGAGGGTCTAAGGGTGAGATAGTAAGAGGGTCTAAGGGTGAGATGGTGAGAGGGTCTAAGGGTGAGATAGTGAGAGGGTCAAAGGGTGAGATAGTGAGAGGGTCTAAGGGTGAGATAGTGAGAGGGTCTAAGGGTGAGATAGTGAGAGGGTCCAAGGGTGAGATAGTGAGAGGGTCTAAAGGTGAGATAGTGAGAGGGTCTACGGGTGAGATAGTGAGAGGGTCTAAGGGTGAGATAGGGAGAGGGTCTAAGGGTGAGATAGTGAGAGGGTCTAAGGGTGAGATAGTGAGAGGGTCTAAGGGTGAGATAGTGATAGGGTCTAAGGGTGAGATAGTGAGAGGGTCTAAGGGTGAGATAGTGAGAGGGTCTAAGGGTGAGATAGTGAGAGGGTCTAAGGGTGATATAGTGAGAGGGTCTAAGGGTGAGATAGTGAGAGGGTCTAAGGGTGAGATAGTGAGAGGGTCTAAGGGTGAGATAGTGAGAGGGTCTAAGGGTGAGATAGTGAGAGGGTCTAAGGGTGAGATAGTGAGAGGGTCTAAGGGTGAGATAGTGAGAAGGTCTAAGGGTGAGATAGTGAGAGGGTCTAAGAGTGAGATAGTGAGAGGGTCTAAGGGTGAGATAGTGAGAGGGTCTAAGGGTGAGATAGTGAGAGGGTCTAAGGGTGAGATAGTGAGAGGGTCTAAGGGTGAGATAGTGAGGGTCTAAGGGTGAGATAGTGAGCGGGTCTAAGGGTGAGATAGTGAGAGGGTCTAAGGGTGAGATGGTGAGAGGGTCTAAGGGTGAGATAGTGAGAGGGTCTAAGGGTGAGATAGTGAGAGGGTCTAAGGGTGAGATAGTGAGAGGGTCTAAGGGTGAGATAGTGAGAGGGTCTAAGGGTGAGATAGTGAGAGGGTCTAAGGGTGAGATAGTGAGAGGGTCTAAGGGTGAGATAATGAGATGGTCTAAGGGTTAGATAGTGAGAGAGTGATAGTGAGAGGGTCTAAGGGTGAGATAGTGAGAGGGTCTAAGCGTGAGATAGTGAGAGGGTCTAAGGGTGAGATAGTGAGAGGGTCTAAGGGTGAGATAGTGAGAGGGTCTAAGGGTGAGATAGTGAGAGGGTCTAAGGGTGAGATAGTGAGAGGGTATAAGGGTGAGATAGTGAGAGGGTCTAAGGGTGAGATAGTGAGAGGGTCTAAGGGTGAGATAGTGAGAGGGTCTAAGGGTGAGATAGTTAGATGGTCTAAGGGTGAGATAGTGAGAGGGTCTAAGGGTGATATAGTGAGAGGGTCTAAGGGTGAGATAGTGAGAGGGTCTAAGGGTGAGATAGTGAGAGGGTCTAAGGGTGAGATAATGAGAGGGTCTAAGGATGAGATAGAGAGAGGGTCTAAGCGTTAGATAGTGAGAGGGTGTAAGGGTGAGAAAGTGAGAGGGTCTAAGGGTGAGATAGTAAGAGGGTCTAAGGGTGAGATGGTGAGAGGGTCTAAGGGTGAGATAGTGAGAGGGTCAAAGGGTGAGATAGTGAGAGGGTCTAAGGGTGAGATAGTGAGAGGGTCTAAGGGTGAGATGGTGAGAGGGTCCAAGGGTGAGATAGTGAGAGGGTCTAAAGGTGAGATAGTGAGAGGGTCTACGGGTGAGATAGTGAGAGGGTCTAAGGGTGAGATAGGGAGAGGGTCTAAGGGTGAGATAGTGAGAGGGTCTAAGGGTGAGATAGTGAGAGGGTCTAAGGGTGAGATAGTGATAGGGTCTAAGGGTGAGATAGTGAGAGGGTCTAAGGGTGAGATAGTGAGAGGGTCTAAGGGTGAGATAGTGAGAGGGTCTAAGGGTGATATAGTGAGAGGGTCTAAGGGTGAGATAGTGAGAGGGTCTAAGGGTGAGATAGTGAGAGGGTCTAAGGGTGAGATAGTGAGAGGGTCTAAGGGTGAGATAGTGAGAGGGTCTAAGGGTGAGATAGTGAGAGGGTCTAAGGGTGAGATAGTGAGAAGGTCTAAGGGTGAGATAGTGAGAGGGTCTAAGAGTGAGATAGTGAGAGGGTCTAAGGGTGAGATAGTGAGAGGGTCTAAGGGTGAGATAGTGAGAGGGCCTAAGGGTGAGATAGTGAGAGGGTCTAAGGGTGAGATAGTGAGAGGGTCTAAGGGTGAGATAGTGAGAGGGTCTAAGGGTGAGATAGTGAGAGGGTCTAAGGGTGAGATAGTGAGAGGGTCTAAGGGTGAGATAGTGAGAGGGTCTAAGGGTGAGATAGTGAGAGGGTCTTAGTGTGAGATAGTGAGAGGGTCAAAGGGTGAGATAGTGAGAGGGTCTAAGAGTGAGATAGTGAGAGGGTCTAAGGGTGAGATAGTGAGAGGGTCTAAGGGTGAGATAGTGAGAGGGTCTAAGGGTGAGATAGTGAGAGGGTCTAAGGGTGAGATAGTGAGAGGGTCTAAGGGTGAGATAGTGAGAGGGTCTAAGGGTGAGATAGTGAGAGCGTCTAAGGGTGAGATAGTGAGAGGGTCTAAGGGTGAGATAGTGAGAGGGTCTAAGGGTGAGATAGTGAGAGGGTCTAAGAGTGAGATAGTGAGAGGGCCTAAGGGTGAGATAGTGAGAGGGTCAAAGGGTGAGATGGTGAGAAGGTCCAAGGGTGAGATAGTGAGAGGGTCTAAGGGTGAGATAGTGAGAGGGTCTAAGGGTGAGATTGTGAGAGGGTCTAAGGGTGAGATGGTGAGAGGGTCTAAGGGTGAGATAGTGAGAGGTTCTAAGGGTGAGATAGTGAGAGGCTCTAAGGGTGAGATAGTGAGAGGGTCTAAGGGTGAGATAGTGAGAGGGTCTAACGGTGAGATAGTGAGAGGGTCTAAGGGTGAGATAGTGAGAGGGTCTAAGGGTGAGATAGTGAGAGGGTGATAGTGAGAGGGTTTAAGGGTGAGATAGTGAGAGGGTGATAGTGAGAGGGTCTAAGGGTGAGATAGTGAGAGGGTCTAAGGGTGAGATAGTGAGAGGGTCTAAGGGTTAGATAGTGAGAGGGTCTAAGGGTGAGATAGTGAGAGGGTCTAAGGGTGAGATGGTGAGACGGTCTAAGGGTGAGATAGTCAGAGGGTCTAAGGGTGAGATAGTGAGAGGGTCTAAGGGTGAGATGGTGAGAGGGTCTAAGGGTGAGATAGTGAGAGCTTCTAAGGGTGAGATAGTGAGAGGGTCTAAGGGTGAGATAGTGAGAGGGTCTAAGGGTGAGATGGTGAGAGGGTCTAAGGGTGAGATAGTGAGAGGGTCTAAGGGTGAGATAGTGAGAGGGTCTAAGGGTGAGATAGTGAGAGGGTCTAAGGGTGAGATAGTGAGACAATCTAAGGGTGAGATAGTGAGAGGGTCTAAGGGTGAGATAGTGAGAGAGTCTAAGGGTGAGATAGTGAGAGGGTCTAAGGGTGAGATAGTGAGAGGGTCTAAGGGTGAGATAGTGAGAGGGTCTAAGGGTGAGATAGTGAGAGGGTCTAAGGGTGAGATAGTGAGAGGGTCTAAGGGTGAGATAGTGAGAGGGTCTAAAGTTGAGATAGTGAGAGGGTCTAAGGGTGAGATAGTGAGAGGGTCTAAGGGTGAGATGGTGAGAGGGTCTAAGGGTGAGATAGTGAGAGGGTCTAAGGGTGAGATAGTGAGAGGGTCTAAGGGTGAGATAGTGAGAGGGTGATAGTGAGAGGGTCTTAGGGTGAGATAGTGAAAGGGTCTAAGGGTGAGATAGTGACAGGGTCTAAGAGTGAGATAGTGAGAGGGTCTAAGGGTGAGATAGTGAGAGGGTCAAAGGGTGAGATAGTGAGAGGGTCTAAGGGTGAGATAGTGAGAGGGTCTAAGGGTGAGATAGTGAGAGGGTCAAAGGGTGAGATAGTGAGAGGGTCTAAGGGTGAGATAGTGAGAGGGTCTAAGGGTGAGATAGTGAGAGGGTCTAAGGGTGAGATAGTGAGAGGGTCTAAGGGTGAGAAAGTGAGAGGGTCTAAGGGTGAGATAATGAGAGGGTCTAAGGGTGAGATAGTGAGAGGGTCTAAGGGTGAGATAGTGAGAGGGTCTAAGTGTGAGATAGTGAGAGGGTAAGGGTGAGATAGTGAGAGGGTCTAAGGGTGAGATAGTGAAAGGGTCTAAGGGTGAGATAGTGAGAGGGTTTAAGGGTGAGATAGTGAGAGGGTCTAAGGGTGAGATAGTGAGAGGGTCTAAGGGTGAGATAGTGAGAGGGTCTAAGGGTGAGATAGTGAGAGGGTCTAAGGGTGAGATAGTGAGAGGGTCTAAGGGTGAGATAGTGAGAGGGTCTAAGGGTGAGATAGTGAGAGGGTCTAAGGGTGAGATAGTGAGAGGGTCTAAGGGTGAGATAGTGAGAGCGTCTAAGGGTGAGATAGTGAGAGGGTCTAAGGGTGAGATAGTGAGAGGGTCTAAGGGTGAGATAGTGAGAGGGTCTAAGAGTGAGATAGTGAGAGGGTCTAAGGGTGAGATAGTGAGAGGGTCAAAGGGTGAGATGGTGAGAGGGTCCAAGGGTGAGATAGTGAGAGGATCTAAGGGTGAGATAGTGAGAGGGTCTAAGGGTGAGATTGTGAGAGGGTCTAAGGGTGAGATAGTGAGAGGGTCTAAGGGTTAGATAGTGAGAGGTTCTAAGGGTGAGATAGTGAGAGGCTCTAAGGGTGAGATAGTGAGAGGGTCTAAGGGTGAGATAGTGAGAGGGTCTAACGGTGAGATAGTGAGAGGGTCTAAGGGTGAGATAGTGAGAGGGTCTAAGGGTGAGATAGTGAGGGGGTGATAGTGAGAGGGTTTAAGGGTGAGATAGTGAGAGGGTGATAGTGAGAGGGTCTAAGGGTGAGATAGTGAGAGGGTCTAAGGGTGAGATAGTGAGAGGGTCTAAGGGTTAGATAGTGAGAGGGTCTAAGGGTGAGATAGTGAGAGGGTCTAAGGGTGAGATGGTGAGACGGTCTAAGGGTGAGATAGTGAGAGGGTCTAAGGGTGAGATAGTGAGAGGGTCTAAGGGTGAGATAGTGAGAGGGTCTAAGGGTGAGATAGTGAGAGGGTCTAAGGGTGAGATAGTGAGAGGGTCTAAGGGTGAGATAGTGAGAGGGTCTAAGGGTGAGATGGTGAGAGGGTCTAAGGGTGAGATAGTGAGAGGGTCTAAGGGTGAGATAGTGAGAGGGTCTAAGGGTGAGATAGTGAGAGGGTCTAAGGGTGAGATAGTGAGAGGGTCTAAGGGTGAGATAGTGAGAGGGTCTAAGGGTGAGATAGTGAGAGAGTCTAAGGGTGAGATAGTGAGAGGGTCTAAGGGTGAGATAGTGAGAGGGTCTAAGGGTGAGATAGTGAGAGGGTCTAAGGGTGAGATAGTGAGAGGGTCTAAGGGTGAGATAGTGAGAGGGTCTAAGGGTGAGATAGTGAGAGGGTCTAAAGCTGAGATAGTGAGAGGGTCTAAGGGTGAGATAGTGAGAGGGTCTAAGGGTGAGATGGTGAGAGGGTCTAAGGGTGAGATAGTGAGAGGGTCTAAGGGTGAGATAGTGAGAGGGTCTAAGGGTGAGATAGTGAGAGGGTGATAGTGAGAGGGTCTTAGGGTGAGATAGTGAAAGGGTGATAGTGAGAGGGTCTAAGGGTGAGATAGTGAGAGGGTCTAAGGGTGAGACAGTGAGAGGGTCTAAGGGTGAGATAGTGAGAGGGTCTAAGGGTGAGATAGTGAGAGGGTCTAAGGGTGAGATGGTGAGAGGGTCTAAGGGTGAGATAGTGAGAGGGACTAAGGGTGAGATGGTGAGAGGGTCTAAGGGTGAGATAGTGAGAGGGTCTAAGGGTGAGATAGTGAGATTGGCTAAGGGTGAGATAGTGAGAGGGTCTAAGGGTGAGATAGTGAGAGGGTCTAAGTGTGAGATAGTGAGAGGGTCTAAGGGTGAGATAGTGAGAGGGTCTAAGGGTGAGATAGTGAGTGGGTCTAAGGGTGAGATAGTGAGAGGGTCTAAGGGTGAGATAGTGAGAGGGTCTAAGGGTGAGATAGTGAGAGGGTCTAAGGGTGAGATAGTGAGAGGGTCTAAGGGTGAGATAGTGAGAGGGTCTTAGGGTGAGATAGTGAGAGGGTGATTTAGTATTTAGTATTTATTTATTTATTGAAAGAAAATTCATTTAACAGGCAAGATGCCTAGTTACAAAATGAATAGAAAAAATATAAAGAATAAAATATAATAAAACATTTAAAATTAAAAATAAAAAGCTTAATAAGTATAGCAGTACAAAAATTAGAATACAGTAAAGTAAAAATAGTTAATAAAAGGACCATGGACATAATAATAAAACAGCAAAATACAAAAATACAGAATAATAATAAAAGTACAAAATATAAATACAGTAAGAGTAAAAAAAAGGATTAAGGATGTATAAATAAAATGATTAAGTGGGCGGAAAAAGTGCACTACGAACTAAACTTTTAAAAATTCCAAGAGACTGAGGGAGAAAACCAAGCTGGAGATTATTATGCGTCCTCAGTAAGCGCAAAACAGGCGAATGGAAAAAAACGTCAGTACGTGCAAAAGGTACATTGAAAAGTGAGGTTGCCCTGATAGGTCTGTCATGATGGCGCAACGTAAAGAAACACGTCAAAGATGAAGATAAATGGCCGCAATAAACTTTAAAAAGAAAACATTCATCGAGGTAAACTCTGCGCTGGTCGAGTCGAGGAATATTGAGGATTGACAAACGTTCACTGTAAGGACAATAAGGTAGGTTGTACTTGAAAATAAGGCAGCGAGTAAACCTTCGCTGGACAGATTCAACCGCCTCAGACAAATAACAGAAACGAGGATCCCACACTACAGAACAATACTCAAGGATAGAACGAACAAGGGAAAGAAAAAGACGCACACAAGTGGAAATGTTAAAGGAATTGTGGCAAACGCGTATAACAAAACCAGCAATCCGGGACGCCTTACGAGCAATGGTTCGAATATGAATGTCGAACTTTAGCTTTCGATCGAAGGTAACACAAGATCAGTAAAATGATCCACAACTAAAAGGGTGATGTCACAAATAGAGTAATTGAACACAAATGCAAAAGGCTTCAATGAAAAAGACATTGAGTAACATTTGGCGATATTCAAGGACAAGTAATTACAGTCACACCAGGAGACAAGACGGTTCAAATCGGTTTGAAGAGCAAGTTGATCGGAAGGAGTATTGATAACTCGAAAAACTTTCAAATCATCGGCGTACATAAGACAAGGAGATTCAAACACATTAGGAAGATCGTTGACGAAGATATTAAACAGCAAAGGCCCAAGAATAGATCCCTGAGGTATACCGGAGGTAGGAAAAAAAGGAGAGGACGAGGAGCCACGAAGAGAGTCATAACAAATACGATCAAATACAAATGAAGAGATCCACGAGAGAAGGGGCTCCGATATACCATAATGCTCTAATTTAAGAAAAAGGAGCTCATGATTGACTGAATCAAAGGCCTTAGAGAAGTCAGTGTATATGACATCTACTTGTTGGTGATTATCTAAAGCAGAAGCAACAAAATGAGAAAACTCTACAAGGTTAGTGGTAGTACTTCGGCCTTTCACGAAACCATGCTGTTGAGCAGGAAAAACGAGACGAAGAGAATCATAGACGCGATTAAAAACTAGACGCTCACAGATTTTAGAAAAACAAGGAATGATAGAGATCGGGCGATAGTTGGTGACTAGGTTTAGATCACCAGACTTGTGGATAGGAAAAATGTTTGAGACTTTCCAAGAAGCTGGGAAAATACCATTAACAAGACTAATGTTAAAAATGATGGACAAGGGAACACAAAGAGAAGAAGCAAGTTTTTTAACGAAAAAGTTGGGAATTCCATCAGGGCCAAGAGAAGAGCTGGAGTCAAACGTAGATATAATAGATTGGACTTCAAGAGGATTGGTCTCCAGCACAGATAGGCAAGTGGGAAAATGAAAAGTAGGAATGCTGTAGATATGAGAAGAAAAATTAGAGTATACAGAGGAAAAAAAGTCTGCAAATAGATTACATATTCCCTGCGGAGTAGAAGCACTAGAATTATTAAAAGAAACAGAATCAGGTATAGAGGAAGAAGATTTTAAACTACGCACATATGACCAAAATCTCTTAGGACCATCTGATCTAAGTGACGATTCAATATCAGAAAAGTAGTTGCGCATTGCAGTTTTAGTTTCTTTTTTAGCAGCAGATCGTAAACTAGAATAAACGGCATAGTCCCTTCCAGACCCCGACTGCAAATACTTCAGGCGAGCAGCGTTTTTAGAATCCAAAGCACGCAAGACATTACCGGTAAGCCAAGGAGCATCATGAGGCTTATTAGTCAGACATATAGGGGTGTTAGCTAATATAAGTTGATGAAGCTTGTGGTAGAAGCAGAGAGCGGCGCGGTCAGGATCAAGTTCACGAAAAAAACTAAACCAATTTATAGAATTAATTTCAGCACTAAGTCTCTCATAATTAGTTTTATGGAAATTATAACGACTCACCCTGCACCGCTTGCTTAGAATACAGCTCTGGAGGCGTATATTAGCTGAAAGTGGAGGATGATGGCTATCAGATTTCACATAATGATAAGAGGCAGAAGAGAGAGTGAAAGAAGATGGATCAAGGTTGGAAAGGATAAGATCAAGAATTCTACCATTGCTATTGGGGAAAATATTAAATTGATTGAGAGAACACGACGAAAGAAAAGATGACAAGGAAATAGATATGTTGTTACAAGATTCCACACAATGAGAAGAGAGGTTCCACTGAACTGAAGGTAAGTTAAAATCACCACAAATGACAATTGGAGTGGAAGGGTAGGTTACATTAAGATAAGAAGACAGTTCACAGAAAAAGTTTTCAATCGTGGGGAAAGGGCAGTTACACGGAATATACAATGAAGCGAGAAATAAACAGGATTTGTCAGAGAAGGAGACACAGACAGCAACAAATTCAATAGGAGGAGAAGGAGAAAAATCAGAGCAGAGCTTACTTCGAAGAGAGCTTAATACGGCTACAAGGACACCACCACCGTCGAATTTACCAGAAGCAATTCTATTACGATCATTACCGTAGACATTATAGCACGGAAAGATTTCCGAACTCAGGATGCTTTCCGTAAGCCAGGTTTCGGAAAGGCATATAAGATGATCATTTTCAATAAATGAAGCAGTTCTAATTTCTTCCAGCTTGGTTCTCAAACCACGAACATTTTGATAGTATAATGTAATACTTGAAAGACTAGAAGTTAAGTGTGATTTCTCCTGACGCGGCTGGAACGAAAATTTTCACGGTTGACAAAAAGTTTAACCAAAGTCCCAGGCGGCCAAAATTCAGGTTCAGCAACTATATTTAAGTTGTTAGGTAAAGTTATCTTAAAAGAAGCAACGTATCTTCTCGGAAGATTTTCTTTGGTCAATTTTACACACGCAAAAATATGAGGTGTGTAGCCCAATTTCTTGGAGATAAAGCGCTCAACGGCATCGGCAGTAGTATCATAGGCAAATCTGGATACGAAGATCTGCAATGGAGGCGAAATGATTCGCAGTGAAGCGATTTCATCACAATGGACAGCATCAGTCCTAGAAGCCACCGGAGAAGCGTTATGATTATGCCTATTTAAGGCTGGCTCAGAAAGGACGGGACGAAGTTGTTGCGAATGAGCCTGAGATGGAGGCACACAGTTGATGATAGGTGAAATCGTTGGTTGAAATTGTTGATAGTGAGAGGGTCTAAGGGTGAGATAGTGAAAGGGTCTAAGGGTGAGATAGTGAGAGGGTCTAAGGGTGAGATAGTGAGAGGGTCTAAGGGTGAGATAGTGAGAGGGTCTAAGGGTGAGATGGTGAGAGGGTCTAAGGGTGAGATAGTGAGAGGGTCTAAGGGTGAGATAGTGAGAGGATCAAAGGGTGAGATAGTGAGAGGGTCTAAGGGTGAGATAGTGAGAGGGTCTAAGGGTGAGATAGTGAGAGGGTCTAAGGGTGAGATAGTGAGAGGGTGATAGTAAGAGGATCTAAGGGTGAGATAGTGAGAGGGTCTAAGGGTGAGATAGTGAGAGGGTCTAAGGGTGAGATAGTGAGAGGGTGATAGTGAGAGGGTCTACGGGTGAGATAGTGAGAGGGTGATAGTGAGAGGGTCTAAGGGTGAGATAGTGAGAGGGTGTAAGGGTGAGATAGTGAGAGGGTGATAGTGAGAGGGTCTAAGGGTGAGATAGTGAGAGGGTCTAAGGGTGAGATAGTGAGAGGGTCTAAGGGGTAGATAGTGAGAGGGTCTAAGGGTTAGATAGTGAGATAGTGAGAGGGTCTAAGGGTGAGATACTGAGAGGGTCTAAGGGTGAAATAGTGAGAGGGTCTAAGGGTGAGATAGTGAGAGGGTCTCAGCGTGAGATAGTGAGAGGGTCTAAGGGTGAGATAGTGAGAGGGTGTAAGGGTGAGATAGTGAGAGGGTGATAGTGAGAGGGTCTAAGGGTGAGATAGTGAGAGGGTCTAAGGGTGAGATAGTGAGAGGGTCTAAGGGTGAGATAGTGAGAGGGTCTAAGGGGTAGATAGTGAGAGGGTCTAAGGGTTAGATAGTGAGAGGGTCTAAGGGTTAGATAGTGAGAGGGTCTAAGGGTGAGATAGTGAGAGGGTCTAAGGGTGAGATAGTGAGAGGGTCTAAGGGTGAGATAGTGAGAGGGTCTAAGGGTGAGATATGGAGAGGGTCTAAGGGTGAGATAGTGAGAGGGTCTAAGGGTGAGATAGTGAGAGGGTCTAAGGGTGAGATGGTGAGAGGGTCTAAGGGTGAGATGGTGAGAGGGTCTAAGGGTGAGATAGTGAGAGGGTCTAAGGGTGAGATAGTTAGAGGGTCTAAGGGTGAGATAGTGAGAGGGTCTAAGGGTGAGATAGTGAGAGGGTCTAAGGGTGAGATAGTTAGAGGGTCTAAGGGTGAGATAGTGAGAGAGTCTAAGGGTGAGATAGCGAGAGAACCTAAGGGTGAGATAGTGAGAGGGTCTAAGGGTGAGATAGTGAGAGGGTCTAAGAGTGAGATAGTGAGAGGGTCTTAGGGTGAGATAGTGAGAGGGTCTAAGGGTAAGATAGTGAGAGGGTCTAAGGGTGAGATAGTGAGAGGGTCTAAGGGTGAGATAGTGAGAGGGTCTAAGGGTGAGATAGTGAGAGGGTCTAAGGATGAGATAGTGAGAGGGTCTAAGGGTGAGATAGTGAGAGGGTCTAAGGGTGAGATAGTGAAAGGGTCTTAGGGTGAAATAGTGAGAGGGTCTACGGGTGAGATAGTGAGAGGGTCTAAGGGTGAGATAGTGAGAGGGTCTAAGGGTGAGATAGTGAGAGGGTCTAAGGGTGAGATAGTGAGAGGGTGTAAGGGCGAGATAGTGAGAGGGTCTAAGGGTGAGATAGTGAGAGGGTCTAAGGGTGAGATAGTGAGATTGTCTAAGGGTGAGATAGTGAGAGGGTCTAAGGGTGAGATAGTGAGAGGGTCTAAGGGTGAGATAGTGAGATGGTCTAATTGTGAGATAGTGAGAGTGTCTAAGGGTGAGATAGTGAGAGGGTCTAAGGGTGAGATAGTGAGAGGGTCTAAGGGTGAGATAGTGAGAGGGTCTAAGGGTGAGATAGTGAGAGGGTGATAGTGAGAGGGTCTAAGGGTGAGATAGTGAGAGGGTCTAAGGGTGAGATAGTGAGAGCGTCTAAATGTGAGATAGTGAGAGGGTCTAAGGGTGAGATGGTGAGAGGGTCTAAGGGTGAGATAGTGAGAGGGTCTAAGGGTGAGATAGTGAGAGGGTCTAAGGGTGAGATGGTGAGAGGGTCTAAGGGTGGGATAGTGAGAGGGTCTAAGGGTGAGATAGTGAGAGGGTCTAAGGGTGAGATAGTGAGAGGGTCAAAGGGTGAGATAGTGACAGGGTCTAAGGTTGAGATAGTGAGAGGGTCTAGGGGTGAGATAGTGTTAGGGTCTAAGGGTGAGATGGTGAGAGGGTGATAGTGAGAGGATCTAAGGGTGAGATAGTGAGAGGGTCTAAGAGTGAGATAGTGAGAGGGTCTAAGGGTGAGATAGTGAGAGGGTCTACGGGTGAGATAGTGAGAGGGTGATAGTGAGAGGGTCTAAGGGTGAGATAGTGAGAGGGTGTAAGGGTGAGATAGTCAGAGGGTGATAGTGAGAGGGTCTAAGGGTGAGATAGTGAGAGGGTCTAAGGGTGAGATAGTGAGAAGGTCTAAGGGTGAAATAGTGAGAGGGTCTAAAGGTGAGATAGTGAGAGGGTCTAAGGGTGAGATAGTGATAAAGTCTAAGGGTGAGATGGTGAGAGGGTGATAGTGAGAGGATCTAAGGGTGAGATAGTGAGAGGGTCTAAGGGTGAGATAGTGAGAGGGTCTAAGGGTGAGATAGTGAGAGGGTGATAGTGAGAGGGTCTACGGGTGAGATAGTGAGAGGGTGATAGTGAGAGGGTCTAAGGGTGAGATAGTGAGAGGGTGTAAGGGTGAGATAGTGAGAGGGTGATAGTGAGAGGGTCTAAGGGTGAGATAGTGAGAGGGTCTAAGGGTGAGATAGTGAGAGGGTCTAAGGGTGAGATAGTGAGAGGGTCTAAGGGTGACATAGTGAGAGGGTGATAGTGAGAGGGTCTAAGGGTGAGATAGTGAGAGGGTCTAAGGGTGAGATAGTGAGAGGGTCTAAGGGTGAGATAGTGAGAGGGTCTAAGGGTGAGATAGTGAGAGGGTCTAAGGGTGAGATAGTGAGAGGGTCTAAGGGTGAGATAGTGAGAGGGTCTAAGGGTGAGATAGTGAGAGGGTCTAAATGTTAGATAGTGAGAGGGTCTAAGGGTGAGATAGTGAGAGGGTCTAAGGGTAAGATAGTGAGAGGGTCTAAGGGTGAGATAGTGAGAGGGTCTAAGGGTGAGATAGTGAGAGGGCCTAAGGGTGAGATAGTGAGAGCGTCTAAGGGTGAGATAGTGAGAGGGTCTAAGGGTGAGATGGTGAAAGGGTCTAAGGGTGAGATAGTGAGAGGATCAAAGGGTGAGATAGTGAGAGGGGCTAAGGGTGAGATAGTGAGAGGGTCTAAGGGTGAGATAGTGAGAGGGTCTAAGGGTGAGATAGTTAGAGGGTCTAAGGGTGAGATAGTGAGAGGGCCTAAGGGTGAGATAGTGAGAGCGTCTAAGGGTGAGATAGTGAGAGGGTCTAAGGGTGAGATAGTAAGAGGGTCTAAGGGTGAGATAGTGAGAAAGTCTAAGGGTGAGATAGTGAGAGGGTGATAGTGAGAGGGTCTAAGGGTGAGATAGTGAGAGGGTCTTAGGGTAAGATAGTGAGAGGGTCTAAGGGTGAGATAGTGAGAGGGTCTAAGGGTGAGATAGTGAGAGGGCCTAAGGGTGAGATAGTGAGAGCGTCTAAGGGTGAGATAGTGAGAGGGTCTAAGGGTGAGATAGTAAGAGGGTCTAAGGGTGAGATAGTGAGAAAGTCTAAGGGTGAGATAGTGAGAGGACCTAAGGGTGAGATAGTGAGAGGGATTAAGGGTTAGATAGTGAGAGGGTCTAAGGGTGAGATAGTGAGAGGGTCTAAGGGTAAGATAGTGAGAGGGTCTAAGGGTGAGATAGTGAGAGGGTCTAAGGGTGAGATAGTGAGAGGGCCTAAGGGTGAGATAGTGAGAGCGTCTAAGGGTGAGATAGTGAGAGGGTCTAAGGGTGAGATAGTAAAAGGGTCTAAGGGTGAGATAGTGAGAAAGTCTAAGGGTGAGATAGTGAGAGGACCTAAGGGTGAGATAGTGAGAGGGATTAAGGGTTAGATAGTGAGAGGGTCTAAGGGTGAGATAGTGAGAGGGTCTAAGGGTGAGATAGTGAGAGGGTCTAAGGGTGAGATAGTGAGAGGGTCTAAGGGTGAGATAGTGAGAGGGTCTGAGGGTGAGATAGTGAGAGGGTCTAAGGGTGAGATAGTGAGAGGGTCTAAGGACGAGATAGTGAGAGGGTCTAAGGGTGAGATAGTGAGAGGGTCTAAGGGTGAGATAGTGAGAGGGTCTAAGGGTGAGATAGTGAGAGGGTGTAAGGGCGAGATAGTGAGAGGGTCTAAGGGTGAGATAGTGAGAGGGTGTAAGGGTGAGATAGTGAGAGTGTCTAAGGGTGAGATAGTGAGAGGGTCTAAGGGTGAGATAGTGAGAGGGTCTAAGGGTGAGATAGTGAGAGGGTCTAAGGGTGAGATGGTGAGAGGGTCTAAGGGTGAGATAGTGAGAGGGTCTAAGGGTGAGATAGTGAGAGGATCAAAGGGTGAGATAGTGAGAGGGGCTAAGGGTGAGATAGTGAGAGGGTCTAAGGGTGAGATAGTGAGAGGGTCTAAGGGTGAGATAGTGAGAGGGTGATAGTGAGAGGATCTAAGGGTGAGATAGTGAGAGGGTCTAAGGGTGAGATAGTGAGAGGGTCTAAGGGTGAGATAGTGAGAGGGTGATAGTGAGAGGGTCTAAGGGTGAGATAGTGAGAGGGTCTAAGGGTGAGATAGTGAGAGGGTCTAAGGGTGAGATAGTGAGAGGGTTTAAGGGTGAGATAGTGAGAGGGTCTAAATGTGAGATAGTGAGAGGGTCTAAGGGTGAGATAGTGAGAGGGTCTAAGAGTGAGATAGTGAGAGGGTCTAAGGGTGAGATAGTGAGAGGGTCTAAGGGTGAGATAGTGAGAGGGTCTAAGGGTTAGATAGTGAGAGGGTCTAAGGGTGAGATAGTGAGAGGGTCTAAGGGTGAGATAATGAGAGGGTCTAAGGGTGAGATAGTGAGAGGGTCTAAGGGTGAGATAGTGAGAGGGTCTAAGGGTGAGATAGTGAGAGGGTCTAAGGGTGAGATAGTGAGAGGGTCTAAGGTTGAGATAGTGAGAGGGTCTAAGGGTGAGATAGTGAGAGGGCCTCAGGGTGAGATAGTGAGAGGGTCTAAGGGTGAGATAGTGAGAGGGTCTAAGGGTGAGATGGTGAGAGGGTCTAAGGGTGAGATGGTGAGAGGGTCTAAGGGTGAGATAGTGAGAGGGTCTAAGGGTGAGATAGTAAGAGGGTCTAAGGGTGAGATAGTGAGAGGGTCTAAGGGTGAGATAGCGAGAGGACCTAAGGGTGAGATAGTGAGAGGGTCTAAGGGTGAGATAGTGAGAGGGTCTAAGGGTGAGATAGTGAGAGGGTCTAAGGGTGAGATAGTGAGAGGGTCTAAGGGTGAGATAGTGAGAGGGTCTAAGGGTGAGATAGTGAGAGGGTCTAAGGGTGAGATAGTGAGAGGGTCTAAGGGTGAGATAGTGAGAGGGTCTAAGGATGAGATAGTGAGAGGGTCTAAGGGTGAGATAGTGAGAGGGTCTAAGGGTGAGATAGTGAAAGGGTCTTAGGGTGAAATAGTGAGAGGGTCTACGGGTGAGATAGTGAGAGGGTCTAAGGGTGAGATAGTGAGAGGGTCTAAGGGTGAGATAGTGAGAGGGTCTTAGGGTGAGATAGTGAGAGGGTGTAAGGGCGAGATAGTGAGAGGGTCTAAGGGTGAGATAGTGAGAGGGTCTAAGGGTGAGATAGTGAGATTGTCTAAGGGTGAGATAGTGAGAGGGTCTAAGGGTGAGATAGTGAGAGGGTCTACGGGTGAGATAGTGAGATGGTCTAATTGTGAGATAGTGAGAGTGTCTAAGGGTGAGATAGTGAGAGGGTCTAAGGGTGAGATAGTGAGAGGGTCTAAGGGTGAGATAGTGAGAGGGTCTAAGGGTGAGATAGTGAGAGGGTCTAAGGGTGAGATAGTGAGAGGGTCTAAGGGTGAGATAGTGAGAGGGTCTAAGGGTGAGATAGTGAGAGAGTCTAAATGTGAGATAGTGAGAGGGTCTAAGGGTGAGATGGTGAGAGGGTCTAAGGGTGAGATAGTGAGAGGGTCTATGGGTGAGATAGTGAGAGGGTCTAAGGGTGAGATGGTGAGAGGGTCTAAGGGTGGGATAGTGAGAGGGTCTAAGGGTGAGATAGTGAGAGGGTCTAAGGGTGAGATAGTGAGAGGGTCAAAGGGTGAGATAGTGACAGGGTCTAAGGTTGAGATAGTGAGAGGGTCTAGGGGTGAGATAGTGTTAGGGTCTAAGGGTGAGATGGTGAGAGGGTGATAGTGAGAGGATCTAAGGGTGAGATAGTGAGAGGGTCTAAGGGTGAGATAGTGAGAGGGTCTAAGGGTGAGATAGTGAGAGGGTCTACGGGTGAGATAGTGAGAGGGTGATAGTGAGAGGGTCTTAGGGTGAGATAGTGAGAGGGCTTAAGGGTGAGATAGTGAGAGGGTGATAGTGAGAGGGTCTAAGGGTGAGATAGTGAGAGGGTCTTAGGGTGAGATAGTGAGAGGGTCTAAGGGTGAGATAGTGAGAGGGTCTAAGGGTGAGATAGTGAGAGGGTCTAAGGGTGAGATAGTGATAGGGTCTAAGGGTGAGATGGTGAGAGGGTGATAGTGGGAGGATCTAAGGGTGAGATAGTGATAGGGTCTAAGGGTGAGATAGTGAGAGGGTCTAAGGGTGAGATAGTGAGACGGTGATAGTGAGAGGGTCTACGGGTGAGATAGTGAGAGGGTGATAGTGAGAGGGTCTAAGGGTGAGATAGTGAGAGGGTGTAAGGGTGAGATAGTGAGAGGGTGATAGTGAGAGGGCCTAAGGGTGAGATAGTGAGAGGGTCTAGGGGTGAGATAGTGAGAGGGTCTAAGGGTGAGATAGTGAGAGGGTCTAAGGGTGAGATAGTGAGAGGGTGATAGTGAGAGGGTCTAAGGGTGAGATAGTGAGAGGGTCTAAGGGTGAGATAGTAAGAGGGTCTAAGGGTGAGATAGTGAGAGGGTCTAAGGGTGAGATAGTGAGAGGGTCTAAGGGTGAGATAGTGAGAGGGTCTAAGGGTGAGATAGTGAGAGGGTCTAAGGGTGAGATAGTGAGAGGGTCTAAGGGTGAGATAGTGAGAGGGTCTAAATGTGAGATAGTGAGAGGGTCTAAGGGTGAGATAGTGAGAGGGTCTAAGGGTGTGATAGTGAGAGGGTCTAAGGGTGAGATAGTGAGAGGGCCTAAGGGTGAGATAGTGAGAGCGTCTAAGAATGAGATAGTGAGAGGGTCTAAGGGTGAGATGGTGAGAGGGTTTAAGGGTGAGATAGTGAGATAGTGAGAGGGTCTAAGGGTGAGATAGTAAGAGGGTCTAAGGGTGAGATAGTGAGAAAGTCTAAGGGTGAGATAGTGAGAGGACCTAAGGGTGAGATAGTGAGAGGGATTAAGGGTTAGATAGTTAGAGGGTCTAAGAGTGAGAAAGTGAGAGGGTCTAAGGGTGAGATAGTGAGAGGGTCTAAATGTGAGATAGTGAGAGGGTCTAAGGGTGAGATAGTGAGAGGGTCTGAGGGTGAGATAGTGAGAGGGTCTAAGGGTGAGATAGTGAGAGGGTCTAAGGACGAGATAGTGAGAGGGTTTAAGGGTGAGATAGTGAGAGGGTCTAAGGGTGAGATAGTGAGAGGGTCTTAGGGTGAGATAGTGAGACGGTGTAAGGGCGAGATAGTGAGAGGGTCTAAGGGTGAGATAGTGAGAGGGTCTAAGGGTGAGATAGTGAGAGTGTCTAAGGGTGAGATAGTGAGAGGGTCTAAGGGTGAGATAGTGAGAGGGTCTAAGGGTGAGATAGTGAGAGGGTCTAATATATAAAAAACAAAAAAAAAAAAAAAATTATGACTTCTATCCTTCACCATCAGGAGTGGGACATGAGATAGGACGGGAGTAGGATTAAAGATTCAACACAAAATGATTATATGGGAAAGGAAATATATAGGACTTCAGATTGTTATGATTGTCTCCGAGATGATCGCACAAGTATTTGCGTCAAGTCTGGCTCAACGAGTTCTAACCAAACAACACCTCAATGGGTGGACACAGACCGAAACTAAGCTGTTAAGACATGCCAGCAAGGAATTTATTCGCGATAATCATCAAACAAAATCAGTACAGTTTTCATATATACATAAAACTATCCTATCATTAGGAGATATTTTGTGATTCTCTCTGACTAATCATCTCGACAACCATCGCAATCTGTATTTATTAACTGTTGTAAAAACAAGTTTTATTTCACATTTAAAACAGACACGGTAGCACAAGAGGGGCGCCAATGCTGCATTGACGACCGCTCGACCTGATTGATAATCAATGAACTACTTGTAACATAGCTTGATAAAGCAAGAGTAAAAGCAAAGCTATTCGCGAAAGCAGATAAGAACGATCCATCCATATTGCCGATACGTTTTGGGCGCCATTTCTCGCACCGCGGCCTCTCAGCCGAGCCGCCGTCAATGCAGCATATTTTTTTATTCTTTAAAGCACTCCTTTTTACCTTGCCCAGTGTGCATTATTTTGCCGGCTAACGCAGTCTGGCGTGGGTCCTTTAGTTTATTCCTTTGGCAAAGAAGGAGTCTTTTGGTGCTACGGCACGTGGACATCACACTTTACATCACAAAACATGCAAGGACAGACAATGGTGAGGTGAAATCATTATTTTTTTTTTTTTCAGATTTATTTAAGCATCATAATATTCAAGAACATGCAATAAAAGGAGATGAAGAAAAAACAGTATAAGAAAATATCTAACCCACAATTATGAGATAAAGGTATCTGTATATATATGTTATAAAACTTAATGATCCTTACAACGAAAGAAACGGAAACAAGGCAATTCAATAGTTGAGTAATTCAGAAGTAAATAACATAGTTAATATAAATTCTTTTCTTTTAATTCCCCAAAACCCGGCCGGGATCGGTTTACACCAATCATGACAAAAAATTGGTTTTTTTTTCTTTATCAATCCAAACTAGAAATACGATATTTATTCCAACTGATTAAAGTAATTCAATAGTCCACACCAATAGTAACAATAACGATACATATATGAGAATATTTTAAATAATAAGAAGAAAATTGTAATAAATTATTCTGATGCATAAATTCAAATAGTTTCGAATTCAATTAGTTATATTTTCATCTTCTCATGCTTCTATACGTTAGGTATGATACGGAAGTATTCGAATAGTAATTCTGTTGCTTGTCGATTGAAAAATTTACTCATATAATCAAAAGGTACTTAGCTGAGTTTTTCCCAATATTATGTGTATTTCTTTAAACGTTCGCAAGCTCGATCATCTGCATACTTGGCTGCTTCAACATCTTTTGCCTCCGACACCAACTAACGAACATTCACGGCTCGAAGAAAATTTCCTTGTTCGCCAACTCCTAAGTAGTTTTTACAATTCCACTTTTCGTTGCATTATACGCCCCAAAGACATCTTCGTTGCCTCTTTAATTTTCGACCTTCCTCACTTTTCTGTCGAAAATAAATAATTTGAAGTTATCCACCCCTCGTTCGATAACAGGTCGTTTTTCTTCTTTGTTTTTCCACAATTCAGTTTTTTCAGCCACAATCTTGCTTTGATTTCAAACAATCTTTTGAAATTCACTTTCATGTACTTTTTCAAATTTAATTTCAAATATTTTTTCCAATTTTAGGTTCAAATAATTTTTCAAACTTAATTTCAACTGTTATTGCCTCTCAACCACGAGCACGACCCTCACTTTCAGAGTTCCAAACCAAAAAGAACCCAAAAGCCCTCGTTTCTTTGTTCAGAAATTTTTCAGTGAACCGCAAGAGCGGTTCCTTTCCAAAATTCCCCTTTTGAACGCTATTTCAAGAACTATTAGGGCATCACCAGGCCTGTTCGTATAAGCATGAGACGCCATTTTTGCTGCCATAAATTGATGGGAAATTTCAAAAGCTTTCGCTGAACAGCTGGATCTGTCAGTAATGACAATCTGTCAGTTCACCAGTTCTACATCAGCAACAATCGTGGGGACGACCCAGACCCTGAGAGGTCTCACATTGCCGGGCACTATTCATTAATTGGGTGTTTTTTTTTTCTTCGTTTTTAGTTCATCTCATATTTTTATATCTTTCGCATGATATATCCCCAGCACTTTACCCTTTTCATCTACCAGCTCGTAGGATACTTGACCTATTTTTCGTGTGTCAGTTGCTTTTAAAAACTTCGGCGCCAGCTTAGCAGCAAACCGATCAGCTGCACGACTCAGAGTATGGTTCCGCACCCACACAGCCTGCACCAATTCAAGTTTCTTTTCCCGAGACCTCAAATTATATCGATTTGCTCCCTTAGCGTATGCCTCTGCAAGTTTACTCCTGACTCGGTCGTGCACCATTCGCAACCTGTCATTATTGGAGCGGAGTATCACCTCACCATCCTCAAAAGCATTCAGGCTCTTTAATAAAGCGTACTCGGAGCCATGCCGGATAGGATGATATCCAAACATCAGAAAATGGGGTGAAAACCCGGTGGCCTCGTGTACGACATTGCGGAATGCTGCGCACGACTCCGCCAAAAATTCATCCCACTTTCGATGATCTTCTCCTATATAGGCTCGAATAGCTGTGAGTATCGACTGATTTACTCTCTCGGATGCATTAGATTGTGGCGAATATATAGGATTACGGATGTGTTCAACTCCATAATTTACCAGAAAATCCGAGAAAGCTTTGGATGTGAATTGCACTCCATTGTCAGAGTGAACTGTCTCAGGAACACCAAACGTGAGGAATATATTTTGATTTAAGAACTTAATGACACTCTCAGTAGTAGCTTTGGGTAAAGCCTGAAGCCATACAAACTTGGTGTAATGGTCCAGTACAACCAATAGTTGGGTATTTCCAGATTTGGACCTTGGATAAGGCCCCATAAAATCTATAAACAAACGCTGTACAGGACGATCTGTCACTCAAGCCGCGCCCATAGGAGGTCTCATGATGGTGTTGTAGCTCTTCATTTGTTTGCATACTGCGCAACCTGAAATATAATCTGCCACATCTTGTCGCAGTCTCGGCCAATAGTAGTATCTTTGCAGCAGCTCTACCGTTTTCCGAACACCACAATGAGATCCCAACGGACTGTCATGCACACGCTCTAGCAGGACCTGTTTGTAAGCATCAGGTACCCATATCTTAACACTTGGAATATCCAGGTCTTCATTCTTCTTCGAACCACATGATATATATATAACCTCGTCGCTGATAATCAGATTTTCGAATTTGTCAGGATTCTCTTTAACTTTTGCAATTAACCGTCTATACTCAGGTTCTTCAAAAAAAACTTTTTGGAATTCTGCTTCCCCAATGCTGATGCTCGGGCATGCATACTACCGCACAGGCTGGTTCATTCTCAGAAGCGCACGCCCTCGACAGTGCATCCGGTACCACATTCTGAGAACCTATCCGATGCTCGATGGTGAAATTGTATCCCTGTAATTTTAGGCTCCACCGCGCTAGCCTGCCAGACAGGTCTCTTTGATTCATCAACCACTTCAAGCTGGCATGATCCGTGATAACGGTGAAAGGTAACCCCTCGATGTATGCCCGAAAACGCTTCACACTGTGCACTGCCGCCAAGCACTCCAATTCCGTTACACTGTAATTGCGTTGCGCGGCATTCAGCTTCGTAGACATAAATGCAATGTGATGTTCCCCACCATCATCATCCTTTTGGAAAAGGACACTGCCAATGCCAGTGGCACTTGCGTCGCATTGAATGTAAAAGTGCCGCGAGAAGTCCGGATTTACCAGCACTGGCGCAGACACTAGAAGTTGTTTCGTTTGATTGAAGGCATCATCAGCTGCCTTCGTCCACGTGAATTTACGTTTGCCCTTTAGCAAATCCGTAAGCGAAGAAGTTATTGCCGCGAAATTGGGTATAAACCGTCGATACCAGCCTGCCATCCCCATGAATCGTCTCACGTCTTTAACCGATTTGGGCTGTGGGTAGGCTATGATGCTTGACACTTTCTCTGGGTCGGTTTTAAGGACACCATCACCGATTACATAACCGAGGTATTTAATCTCCTTTTGGATGAATTTGCTTTTTTCAACGTTGATTGTCAGATTTGCTGATGTTAACAAACTGGCCACTTTGGTAAGTAGCGCCAAGTGCTCATCAAACGTTGAACTGGTTACGAGCAAATCATCCAGATAGACGAACACCCTATCATGCAAATCATGTGGAATTACCTTATGCATCAGCCTGCACATTGTTTGAGGGGCATTGCACAGCCCAAACGGCATAACTGTGAAATGATACAGGGGACGACCTGGGACGCAAAAAGCGGTTTTTTCTCGCGATTTCTCCTCTAGCGGAATTTGCCAAAATGCATCTTTCAAGTCAAGGCTTGTTATAAATCGTGTGGACTGAAGACGAGCCAATAACCCTTCAATTAGTGGCAAGGGATAAGCATCTTTGACGGTGACCTCATTCAGTCTCCTGGCGTCCAAACATAGCCGCACTTTACCTGGCTTCCTGACTATGGTGACTGGCGAACTCCAAGCACTTCTGCTTTCTTCAATTACCCCCAGAGACAACATGCGATCTAACTCATCATACATCAGTTTCTGCACGACAGAAGAAACTGCATAATGACGTTGTTTAATAGGTTGGGCTTCTCCTGTGTCGATGGCGTGCGACAGAATATTTGTTCTGCCCAAACCTATTTTATTAAAGGACGGAAACTGATGTATGACGAGCTCTAGCTTCTGCTTATCTGCTGGAGACAATTGGTGGAAACATGAGTCTGCAACTTGAGTTTCAATAGCGGAACAATGTGGAACAATTTTATATGCATCCCAGAAGTCTATGCCAAGATAGACTTGGTTGGTCAAACTGGGGCATAACAAGAAGCGTATCATTCTAGTTTTATTATTGAACTGTACCAACGTGCTAATATATCCAAGTACGGACGCCTTCTGACCTGAAGCAGTTCGAACTGCAGTTTGCATGCAGTGTACATACAAACCCAGCTCATTGAGCAGTTCAAGTGCTCCTGCACCCAGAATACTAACACTAGCCCCGCTATCTAGTAGGCCTGTGAGTCTTCGCCCCTTAATATAAATATCCGCAAAAGGCCGATTGTCGCCGGGTGTGGACACGATCGACTCCACACAAGCTCGTTTCAAAAGCTGCCTCTGGGTAAAGTAACGCCACGACCGTACGAACCGCCCTGCCGAACGCCTACGCCTCCTGAAGGTTCCCTCAAATTTACAGTTAGTTGATGATAAAGAGGGTTGCGAATCTGTTGTCTTTGATGAACTTGGTCGATTTGTTTCTTTATTTACGGTCGCCGTCTCAACTCCGGGTCCACGTTGGTAGCGGCCTCGGTCATAACTGGTCGGGTTGCCGGAGCGATGCCAGGAATGCGCGACCTCTCCGCTGGAACCGCATTCCTCCCGAAGTTTCCCGACTGGCATCTAGGACATTTGGGTTTTACTACTCCCTCTCTACCACAACCGAAACAGAAAACTCGCTGTACTGGCTCTTGACAGTCAATAAATCCATGCCCCAAATCTTTGCAGTTCCAACATACTCGATAACTTGCTTGTCCATCAGCTCGTTGACTCCTAGCTAGAACGGGGTTGGAACTGGTCTGAAATGCTTCGATTCTCGGTCTGGTGGGTGCCTCTGCTGCTGCTAGACCTTGGTACCAAATGGGATGCCGAGATGGTATGGTTCGAAAGTCTGAGTAACCACGGTCCTCTGAATCCTCCTGTACACGTAGCTCATGTACCGCACGGGGTCGACGATGAGTATCGCGATCTGCATTCCACCCCAAAAGTTTCCACTCAGCCTCCACTCATCAGCAACGTTTAACTAAATCCCTCGTAGACCGAAAATCAACTCCAGCTAAATGAGCTCTGAGTGCTGGCGCCATATTGCGAAATACTACACATTGGAAATCTAGATCAGACAGTGGCACAGTTAATTGTAAGGAAATGCCTTCCAGTGCATCATAAAAATCCTGAAACACTTCCCCAGGTTTCTGAATTCGTGCATCCAACATTCGCCGAACATCTACATCTGAGTGACACGAGCTAAACCGTTCCAGAAACTCCTGGCGCAAGTGGCCCCATAAAAGAGGGTAATTCAACTCCCGAAATCGCCAATACCAATCAGAGGCCGGCCCCTTTAACAATAAATGAAAGTCGGTTGCCAAAGTTTTAAACGCAACCTTATAATCTTCAGCCAACGACAAGACTCTAAACATAAATTGTCTAGCAGGCAACCCAGAATTTGAGCCATCAAAGGTAAGGTTCCATTTGGACATCGGCAAATTCGCCCCTAAACCGTTATTGTTTACGGTAGGTTCCCGAAACGCTACCCTTGGAGGTTCCTGACTACCAGAATCAACTATATGATCCACCAAGTGCGGTTGATTGATGGATCTTTTTTCTTGTTTTTGTCTTTTTTCTAGACGATTAGTATTGACCATTTGAGTGGCTTGTGCGACCGAAGGAGATAAGCTCAGGCGTTCCAGTTGGTGTTGGAAGGGCGTATAGCTGGGATCCCAGCTATTAGTTCTACGCCGCATTACACCTGATGTTGAATAAACCAAAATTCAACCAGGAAAATGCTTGCTTCAAAAAGTAACACAAGATTCTATACAGTAATGGGACCAATCCAGCTGCAAAAATGAAACGTAATATTTCGCAGAGCAAATGTGATGATCTCAACAGTTCGAGAGGAAAAAAAAAATAAAAAATTTGAATAAACTTAATGTATATTAGCAAAGAAAATAAAATGAAAACTTGTATCAATCACTTGAAAAATTCTCTTTTCTTAACAAAGGAAAAGTTTCAGCATAAACAAAAAAAAAAAAAATAATGACTTCTATCCTTCACCATCAGGAGTGGGACATGAGATAGGACGGGAGTAGGATTAAAGATTCAACACAAAATGATTATATGGGAAAGGAAATATATAGGACTTCAGATTGTTATGATTGTCTCCGAGATGATCGCACAAGTATTTGCGTCAAGTCTGGCTCAACGAGTTCTAACCAAACAACACCTCAATGGGTGGACACAGACCGAAACTAAGCTGTTAAGACATGCCAGCAAGGAATTTATTCGCGATAATCATCAAACAAAATCAGTACAGTTTTCATATATACATAAAACTATCCTATCATTAGGAGATATTTTGTGATTCTCTCTGACTAATCATCTCGACAACCATCGCAATCTGTATTTATTAACTGTTGTAAAAACAAGTTTTATTTCACATTTAAAACAGACACGGTAGCACAAGAGGGGCGCCAATGCTGCATTGACGACCGCTCGACCTGATTGATAATCAATGAACTACTTGTAACATAGCTTGATAAAGCAAGAGTAAAAGCAAAGCTATTCGCGAAAGCAGATAAGAACGATCCAACCATATTGCCGATACGTTTTGGGCGCCATTTCTTGCACCGCGGCCTCTCAGCCGAGCCGCCGTCAATGCAGCATATTTTTTTATTCTTTAAAGCACTCCTTTTTACCTTGCCCAGCGTGCATTATTTTGCCGGCTAACGCAGTCTGGCGTGGATCCTTTAGTTTATTCCTTTGGCAAAGAAGGAGTCTTTTGGTGCTACGGCACGCGGACATCACACTTTACATCACAAAACATGCAAGGACAGACAATGGTGAGGTGAAATCATAATTTTTTTTTTTTTTTACAGATTTATTTCAGCATCATAATATTCAAGAACATGCAATAAAAGGAGATGAAGAAAAAACAGTATAAGAAAATATCTAACCCACAATTATGAGATAAAGGTATCTGTATATATATGTTATAAAACTTAATGATCCTTACAACGAAAGAAACGGAAACAAGGCAATTCAATAGTTGAGTAATTCAGAAGTAAATAACATAGTTAATATAAATTCTTTTCTTTTAATTCCCCAAACCCGGCCGGGATCGGTTTACACCAATCATGACAAAAAATTGGTTTTTTTTTTCTTTCATCAATCCAAACTAGAAATACGATATTTATTCCAACTGATTAAAGTAATTCAATAGTCCACACCAATAGTAACAATAACGATACATATATGAGAATATTTTAAATAATAAGAAGAAAATTGTAATAAATTATTCTGATGCATAAATTCAAATAGTTTCGAATTCAATTAGTTATATTTTCATCTTCTCATGCTTCTATACGTTAGGTATGATACGGAAGTATTCGAATAGTAATTCTGTTGCTTGTCGATTGAAAAATTTACTCATATAATCAAAAGGTACTTAGCTGAGTTTTTCCCAATATTATGTGTATTTCTTTAAACGTTCGCAAGCTCGATCATCTGCATACTTGGCTGCTTCAACATCTTTTGCCTCCGACACCAACTAACGAACATTCACGGCTCGAAGAAAATTTCCTTGTTCGCCAACTCCTGAGTAGTTTTTACAATTCCACTTTTCGTTGCATTATACGCCCCAAAGACATCTTCGTTGCCTCTTTAATTTTCGACCTTCCTCACTTTTCTTTCGAAAATAAATAATTTGAAGTTATCCACCCCTCGTTCGATAACAGGTCGTTTTTCTTCTTTGTTTTTCCACAATTCAGTTTTTTCAGCCACAATCTTGCTTTGATTTCAAACAATCTTTTGAAATTCACTTTCATGTACTTTTTCAAATTTAATTTCAAATATTTTTTCCAATTTTAGGTTCAAATAATTTTTCAAACTTAATTTCAACTGTTATTGCCTCTCAACCACGAGCACGACCCTCACTTTCAGAGTTCCAAACCAAAAAGAACCCAAAAGCCCTCGTTTCTTTGTTCAGAAATTTTTCAGTGAACCGCAAGAGCGGTTCCTTTCCAAAATTCCCCTTTTGAACGCTATTTCAAGAACTATTAGGGCATCACCAGGCCTGTTCGTATAAGCATGAGACGCCATTTTTGCTGCCATAAATTGATGGGAAATTTCAAAAGCTTTCGCTGAACAGCTGGATCTGTCAGTAATGACAATCTGTCAGTTCACCAGTTCTACATCAGCAACAGGGTCTAAGGGTGAGAAAGTGAGAGGGTCTAAGGGTGAGAAAGTGAGAGGGTCTAAGGATGAGATAGTGAGAGGGTCTAAGGGTGAGATAGTGAGAGGGTCTAAGGGTGAGATAGTGAGAGGGTCTAAGGGTGAGATAGTGAGAGGGGCTAAGGGTGAGATAGTGAGAGGGTCTAAGGGTGAGATAGTGAGAGGGTCTAAGGGTGAGATAGTGAGAGGGTCTAAGGGTGAGATAGTGAGAGGGTGATAGTGAGAGGGTCTAAGGGTGAGATAGTGAGAGGGTCTTAGGGTGAGATAGTGAGAGGGTCTAAGGGTGAGATAGTGAGAGGGTGATAGTGAGAGGGTGTAAGGGTGAGATAGTGAGAGGGTCTAAGTGTGAGATAGTGAGAGGGTCTAAGGGTGTGATAGTGAGAGGGTCTAAGGGTGAGATGGTGAGGGGGTCTAAGGGTGAGATAGTGAGAGGGTGATAGTGAGAGGGTCTAAGGGTGAGATAGTGAGTGGGTCTAAGGGTGAGATAGTGAGAGGGTCTAAGGGTGAGATAGTGAGAGGGTCTAAGGGTGAGATAATGAGAGGGTCTCAGGGTGAGATAGTGAGAGGGTCTAACGGTGAGATAGTGAGAGGGTCTAAGGGTGAGATAGTGAGAGGGTCTAAGGGTGAGATAGTGAGAGGGTCTAAGGGTGAGATAGTGAGAGGGTCTAAGGGTGAGATAGTGAGAGGGTATAAGGGTGAGATAGTGAGAGGGTCTAAGGGTGAGATAGTGAGAGGGTCTAAGGGTGAGATGGTGAGAGGGTCTAAGGGTGAGATAGTGAGAGGGTCTAAGGGTGAGATTGTGAGAGGGTCTAAGGGTGAGATAGTGAGAGGGTCTAAGGGTGAGATAGTGAGAGGGTCTAAGGGTGAGATAGTGAGAGGGTCTAAGGGTGAGATAGTGAGAGGGTCTAAGGGTGAGATAGTGAGAGGGTGATGGTGAGAGGGTCTTAGGGTGAGATAGTGAGATGTTCTAAGGGTGAGATAGTTAAAGGGTCTAAGGGTGAGATAGTGAGAGGGTCTAAGGGTGAGATAGTGAGAGGGTCTAAGGGTGAGATAGTGAGAGGGTCTAAGGGTGAGATGGTGAGAGGGTCTAAGGGTGAGATAGTGGAGGGTCTAATGGTGAGATAGTGAGAGGGTCTAAGGGTGAGATAGTGAGAGGGTCTAAGGGTGAGATAGTGAGAGGGTCTAAGGGTGAGATAGCGAGAGGGTCTAAGGGTGAGATAGTGAGAGGGTCTAAGGGTGAGATAGTGAGAGGGTGATAGTGAGAGGGTCTAAGGGTGAGATAGTGAGAGGGTCTAAGGGTGAGATAGTGAGAGGGTCTAAGGGTGAGATAGTGAGAGGGTCTAAGGGTGAGATAGTGAGAGGGTCTAAAGGTGAGATAGTGAGAGGGTCTAAGGGTGAGATACTGAGAGGGTGATAGTGAGAGGGTCTAAGGGTGAGATAGTGAGAGGGTCTAAGGGTGAGATAGTGAGAGGGTCTAAGGGTGAGATAGTGAGAGGGTCTAAGGGTGAGATAGTGAGAGGGTCTAAGGGTGAGATGGTGAGAGGGTCTAAGGGTGAGATGGTGAGAGGGTCTAAGGGTGAGATAGTGAGAGGGTCTAAGGGTGAGATAGTGAGAGGGTCTAAGGGTGAGATGGTGAGAGGGTCTAAGGGTGAGATAGTGAGAGGGTCTAAGGGTGAGATAGTGAGAGGGTCTAAGGGTGAAATAGTGAGAGGGTCTAAGGGTGAGATAGTGAGAGGGTCTAAGGGTGAGATAGTGAGAGGGTCTAAGGGTGAGATAGTTAGAGGGTCTAAGGGTGAGATAGTGAGAGGGTCTAAGGGTGAGATAGTGAGAGGGTCTAAGGGTGAGATAGTGAGAGGGTCTAAGGGTGAGATAGTGAGAGGGTCTAAGGTTGGAGAGTGAGAGGGTGATAGTGAGAGGGTCTAAGGGTGAGATGGTGACAGGGTCTAAGGGTGAGATAGTGAGAGGGTCTAAGGGTGAGATAGTGAGAGGGTGTAAGGGTGAGATAGTGAGAGGGTCTAAGGGTGAGATAGTGAGAGGGTCTAAGGGTGAGATAGTGAGAGGGTCTAAGGGTGAGATAGTGAGAGGGTCTAAGGGTGAGATTGTGAGAGGGTCTGAGGGTGAGATAGTGAGAGGGTCTAAGGGCGAGATAGTGAGAGGGTGATAGTGAGAGGGTCTAAGGGTGAGATAGTGAGTGGGTCTAAGGGTGAGATAGTGAGAGGGTCTAAGGGTGAGATAGTGAGAGGGTCTAAGGGTGAGATAGTGAGAGGGTTTAAGGGTGAGATAGTGAGAGGGTCTAAGGGTGAGATGGTGAGAGGGTCTAAGGGTGAGATAGTGAGAGGGTCTAAGGGTGAGATAGTGAGAGGGTCTAAGGGTGAGATAATGAGAGGGTCTAAGGGTGAGATAGTGAGAGGGTCTAAGGGTGAGATAGTGAGAGGGTCTAAGGGTGAGATAGTGAGAGGGTCTAAGGGTGAGATGGTGAGAGGGTCTAAGGGTGAGATAGTGAGAGGGTCTAAGGGTGAGATAATGAGAGGGTCTAAGGGTGAGATGGTGAGAGGGTCTAAGGGTGAGATGGTGAGAGGGTCTAAGGATGAGATAGTGAGAGGGTCTAAGGGTGAGATAGTGAGAGGGTCTAAGGGTGAGATAGTGAGAGGGTCTAAGGGTGAGATAGTGAGAGGGTGATAGTGAGAGGGTCTAAGGGTGAGATAGTGAGAGGGTCTAAGGGTGAGATAGTGAGAGGGTCTAAGGGTGAGATAGTAAGAGGGTCTAAGGGTGAGATAGTGAGAGGGTCTAAGGGTGAGATAGTGAGAGGGTCTAAGGGTGAGATAGTGAGAAGGTCTAAGGGTGAGATAGTGAGAGGGTCTAAGGGTGAGATAGTGAAAGGGTCTAAGGGTGAGATAGTGAGAGGGTCTAAGGGTGAGATAGTGAGAGGGTCTAAGGGTGAGATAGTGAGAGGGTCTAAGGGTGAGATAGTGAGAGGGTCTAAGGGTGAGATAGTGAGAGGGTCTAAGGGTGAGATAGTAAGAGGGTCTAAGGGTGAGATAGTGAGAGGGTCTAAGGGTGAGATAGTGAGAGGGTCTAAGGGTGAGATAGTGAGAGGGTCTAAGGGTGAGATAGTGAGAGGGTCTAAGGGTGAGCTAGTGAGAGGGTCTAAGGGTGAGATAGTGAGAGGGTCTAAGGGTGAGATAGTGAGAGGGTCTAAGGGTGAGATAGTGAGAGGGTCTAAGGGTGAGATCGTGAGAGGGTCTAAGGGTGAGATAGTGAGAGGGTCTAAGGGTGAGATAGTGAGAGGGTGATAGTGAGAGGGTCTAAGGGTGAGATAGTGAGAGGGTCTAAGGGTGAGATAGTGAGAGGGTGATAGTGAGAGGGTCTAAGGGTGAGATAGTGAGAGGGTCTAAGGGTGAGATAGTGAGAGGGTCTAAGGGTGAGATAGAGAGGGTGATAGTGAGAGGGTCTAAGGGTGAGATAGTGAGAGGGTCTAAGGGTGAGATAGTGAGAGGGTCTAAGGGTAAGATAGTGAGAGGGTCTAAGGGTGAGATAGTGAGAGGGTCTAAGGGTGAGATAGTGAGAGGGGCTAAGGGTGAGATAGTGAGAGGGTCTAAGGGTGAGATAGTGAGAGGGTCTAAGGGTGAGATAGTGAGAGGGTCTAAGGGTGAGATAGTGAGAGGGTGATAGTGAGAGGGTCTAAGGGTGAGATAGTGAGAGGGTCTTAGGGTGAGATAGTGAGAGGGTCTAAGGGTGAGATAGTGAGAGGGTGATAGTGAGAGGGTGTAAGGGTGAGATAGTGAGAGGGTCTAAGTGTGAGATAGTGAGAGGGTCTAAGGGTGTGATAGTGAGAGGGTCTAAGGGTGAGATGGTGAGGGGGTCTAAGGGTGAGATAGTGAGAGGGTGATAGTGAGAGGGTCTAAGGGTGAGATAGTGAGTGGGTCTAAGGGTGAGATAGTGAGAGGGTCTAAGGGTGAGATAGTGAGAGGGTCTAAGGGTGAGATAATGAGAGGGTCTCAGGGTGAGATAGTGAGAGGGTCTAACGGTGAGATAGTGAGAGGGTCTAAGGGTGAGATAGTGAGAGGGTCTAAGGGTGAGATAGTGAGAGGGTCTAAGGGTGAGATAGTGAGAGGGTCTAAGGGTGAGATAGTGAGAGGGTATAAGGGTGAGATAGTGAGAGGGTCTAAGGGTGAGATAGTGAGAGGGTCTAAGGGTGAGATGGTGAGAGGGTCTAAGGGTGAGATAGTGAGAGGGTCTAAGGGTGAGATTGTGAGAGGGTCTAAGGGTGAGATAGTGAGAGGGTCTAAGGGTGAGATAGTGAGAGGGTCTAAGGGTGAGATAGTGAGAGGGTCTAAGGGTGAGATAGTGAGAGGGTCTAAGGGTGAGATAGTGAGAGGGTGATGGTGAGAGGGTCTTAGGGTGAGATAGTGAGATGTTCTAAGGGTGAGATAGTTAAAGGGCCTAAGGGTGAGATAGTGAGAGGGTCTAAGGGTGAGATAGTGAGAGGGTCTAAGGGTGAGATAGTGAGAGGGTCTAAGGGTGAGATGGTGAGAGGGTCTAAGGGTGAGATAGTGGAGGGTCTAATGGTGAGATAGTGAGAGGGTCTAAGGGTGAGATAGTGAGAGGGTCTAAGGGTGAGATAGTGAGAGGATCTAAGGGTGAGATAGCGAGAGGGTCTAAGGGTGAGATAGTGAGAGGGTCTAAGGGTGAGATAGTGAGAGGGTGATAGTGAGAGGGTCTAAGGGTGAGATAGTGAGAGGGTCTAAGGGTGAGATAGTGAGAGGGTCTAAGGGTGAGATAGTGAGAGGGTCTAAGGGTGAGATAGTGAGAGGGTCTAAAGGTGAGATAGTGAGAGGGTCTAAGGGTGAGATACTGAGAGGGTGATAGTGAGAGGGTCTAAGGGTGAGATAGTGAGAGGGTCTAAGGGTGAGATAGTGAGAGGGTCTAAGGGTGAGATAGTGAGAGGGTCTAAGGGTGAGATAGTGAGAGGGTCTAAGGGTGAGATGGTGAGAGGGTCTAAGGGTGAGATGGTGAGAGGGTCTAAGGGTGAGATAGTGAGAGGGTCTAAGGGTGAGATAGTGAGAGGGTCTAAGGGTGAGATGGTGAGAGGGTCTAAGGGTGAGATAGTGAGAGGGTCTAAGGGTGAGATAGTGAGAGGGTCTAAGGGTGAAATAGTGAGAGGGTCTAAGGGTGAGATAGTGAGAGGGTCTAAGGGTGAGATAGTGAGAGGGTCTAAGGGTGAGATAGTTAGAGGGTCTAAGGGTGAGATAGTGAGAGGGTCTAAGGGTGAGATAGTGAGAGGGTCTAAGGGTGAGATAGTGAGAGGGTCTAAGGGTGAGATAGTGAGAGGGTCTAAGGTTGAGATAGTGAGAGGGTGATAGTGAGAGGGTCTAAGGGTGAGATGGTGACAGGGTCTAAGGGTGAGATAGTGAGAGGGTCTAAGGGTGAGATAGTGAGAGGGTGTAAGGGTGAGATAGTGAGAGGGTCTAAGGGTGAGATAGTGAGAGGGTCTAAGGGTGAGATAGTGAGAGGGTCTAAGGGTGAGATAGTGAGAGGGTCTAAGGGTGAGATTGTGAGAGGGTCTGAGGGTGAGATAGTGAGAGGGTCTAAGGGCGAGATAGTGAGAGGGTCTAAAGGTGAGATAGTGAGAGGGTCTAAGGGTGAGATAGTGAGAGGGTCTAAGGGTGAGATAGTGAGAGGGTCTAAGGGTAAGATTGTGAGAGGGTCTAAGGGTGAGATAGTGAGAGGGTCTAAGGGTGAGATAGTGAGAGGGTCTAAGGGTGAGATAGTGAGAGAGTCTAAGGGTGAGATAGTGAGAGGGTCTAAGGGTGAGATAGTGTGAGGGTCTAAGGGTGAGATAGTGAGAGGGTCTAAGGGAGAGATAGTGAGAGGGTCTAAGGGTGAGATAGTGAGAGGGTCTTAGGGTGAGATAGTGAGAGGGTCTAAGGGTGAGATAGTGAGAGCGTCTAAGGGTGAGATAGTAGGAGGGTCTAAGGGTGAAATAGTGAGAGGGTTTAAGGGTGAGATAGTGAGAGGGTCTAAGGGTGAGATAGTGAGAGGGTCTAAGGGTGAGATAGTGAGAGGGTCTTAGGGTGAGATAGTGAGAGGGTCTAAGGGTGAGATAGTGAGAGGGTGATAGTGAGAGGGTCTAAGGGTGAGATGGTGATAGTGAGAGGGTGATAGTGAGAGGGTCTAAGGGTGAGATAGTGAGAGGGTCTAAGGGTGTGATAGTGAGAGGGTCTAAGGGTGGGATAGTGAGACGGTCTAAGGGTGAGATAGTGACAGGGTGATAGTGAGAGGGACTAAGGGTGAGATAGTGAGAGGGTCAAAGGGTGAGATAGTGAGAGGGTCTAAGGGTGAGATAGTGAAAGGGTCTAAGGGGGAGATAGTGAGAGGGTCTAAGCGTGAGATAGTGAGAGGGTGATAGTGAGAGGGACTAAGGGTGAGATAGTGAGAGGGTCAAAGGGTGAGATAGTGAGAGGGTCTAAGGGTGAGATAGTGAGAGGGTCTAAGGGTGAGATAGTGAGAGGGTTTAAGGGTGAGATAGTGAGAGGGGCTAAGGGTTAGATTGTGAGAGGGTCTAAGGGTGAGATTGTGAGAGGGTCTAAGGGTGAGATAGTGAGAGGGTCTAAGGGTGAGATAGTGAGAGGGTCTAAGGGTGAGATAGTGAGAGGGTCTAAGGGTGAGATAGTGAGAGGGTCTAAGGGTGAGATAGTGAGAGGGTCTAAGGGTGAGATTTGAGAGGGTCTAAGGGTGAGATAGTCAGAGGGTCTAAGGGTGAGATAGTGAGAGGGTCTAAGGATGAGATAGTGAGAGGGTGATAGTGAGAGGGTCTAAGGGTGAGATAGTGAGAGGGTCTAAGGGTGAGATAGTGAGAGGGTCTAAGGGTGAGATAGTGAGAGGGTCTATGGGTGAGATAGTGAGAGGGTGATAGTGAGAGGGTCTAAGGGTGAGATAGTGAGAGGGTCTGAGAGTGAGATAGTGAGAGGGTCTAAGGGTGAGATTTAGAGAGGGGGACTTAGGGTGAGATAGTGAGAGGGTCTAAGGGTGAGATAGTGAGAGGGTCTAAGGGTGAGATAGTGAGAGGGTCTAAGGGTGAGATAGTGAGAGGGTCTAAGGGTGAGATAGTGAGAGGGTCTAAGGGTGACAAATTGAGAGGGTCTAAGGGTGAGATAGTGAGAGGGTCTAAGGGTGAGATAGTGAGAGGGTCTAAGGGTGAGATAGTGAGAGGGTCTAAGGGTGAGAAAGTAAGAGGGTCTAAGGGTGAGATAGTGAGAGGGTCTAAGGGTGAGATAGTGAGAGGGTCTAAGGGTGTGATAGTGAGAGGGTCTAAGGGTGGGATAGTGAGACGGTCTAAGGGTGAGATAGTGAGAGGGTGATAGTGAGAGGGACTAAGGGTGAGATAGTGAGAGGGTCAAAGGGTGAGATAGTGAGAGGGTCTAAGGGTGAGATAGTGAGAGGGTCTAAGGGTGAGATAGTGAGAGGGTTTAAGGGTGAGATAGTGAGAGGGGCTAAGGGTTAGATTGTGAGAGGGTCTAAGGGTGAGATTGTGAGAGGGTCTAAGGGTGAGATAGTGAGAGGGTCTAAGGGTGAGATAGTGAGAGGGTCTAAGGGTGAGATAGTGAGAGGGTCTAAGGGTGAGATAGTGAGAGGGTCTAAGGGTGAGATAGTGAGAGGGTCTAAGGGTGAGATTTGAGAGGGTCTAAGGGTGAGATAGTCAGAGGGTCTAAGGGTGAGATAGTGAGAGGGTCTAAGGATGAGATAGTGAGAGGGTGATAGTGAGAGGGTCTAAGGGTGAGATAGTGAGAGGGTCTAAGGGTGAGATAGTGAGAGGGTCTAAGGGTGAGATAGTGAGAGGGTCTATGGGTGAGATAGTGAGAGGGTGATAGTGAGAGGGTCTAAGGGTGAGATAGTGAGAGGGTCTGAGAGTGAGATAGTGAGAGGGTCTAAGGGTGAGATTTAGAGAGGGGGACTTAGGGTGAGATAGTGAGAGGGTCTAAGGGTGAGATAGTGAGAGGGTCTAAGGGTGAGATAGTGAGAGGGTCTAAGGGTGAGATAGTGAGAGGGTCTAAGGGTGAGATAGTGAGAGGGTCTAAGGGTGACATATTGAGAGGGTCTAAGGGTGAGATAGTGAGAGGGTCTAAGGGTGAGATAGTGAGAGGGTCTAAGGGTGAGATAGTGAGAGGGTCTAAGGGTGAGAAAGTAAGAGGGTCTAAGGGTGAGATAGTGAGAGGGTCTAAGGGTGAGATAGTGAGAGGGTCTAAGGGTGAGATAGTGAGAGGGTCTAAGGGTGAGATAGTGAGAGGGTCTAAGGGTGAGATAGTGAGAAGATCTAAGGGTGAGATAGTGAGAGGGTCTAAGGGTGAGATAGTGAGAGGGTCTAAGGGTGAGATTGTGAGAGGGTCTAAGGGTGAGATAGTGAGAGGGTCTAAGGGTGAGATAGTGAGTGGGTCTAAGGGTGAGATAGTGAGAGGGTCTAAGGGTGAGATAGTGAGAGGGTGATAGTGAGAGGGTCTAAGGGTGAGATAGTGAGAGGGTCTAAGGGTGAGATAGTGAGAGGGAATAGGGTGAGATAGTGAGAGCGTCTAAATGTGAGATAGTGAGAGGGTCTAAGGGTGAGATAGTGAGAGGGTCTTAGGGTGAGATAGTGTGATGGTCTAAGGGTAAGATAGTGAGAGGGTCTAAGGGTGAGATAGTGAGAGGGTCTAAGGGTGAGATAGTGAGAGGGTGCTAGTGAGAGGGTCTAAGGGTGAGGTAGTGAGAGGCTCTAAGGGTGAGATTGTAAGAGGGTCTAAGGGTGAGATAGTGAGAGGGTCTAAGGGTGAGATAGTGAGAGTGTCTAAGGGTGAGATAGTGAGAGGGTCTAAGGGTGAGTTAGTGAGAGGGTCTAAGGGTGAGATAGTGAGAGGGTCTAAGGGTGAGATAGTGAGAGGGTCTAAGGGTGAGATATTGAGAGGGTCTAAGGGTGAGATAGTGAGAGGGTCTAAGGGTGAGATAGTGAGAGGGTGATAGAGAGAGGGTCTAAGGGTGAGATAGTGAGAGGGTCTAAGGGTGAGATAGTGAGAGGGTCTAAGGGTGAGATAGTGAGAGGGTCTAAGGGTGAGAAAGTGAGAGGGTCTAAGGGTGAGATAGTGAGAGGGTCTAAGGGTGAGATAGTGAGAGGGTCTAAGGGTGAGATAATGAGAGGGTCTAAGGGTGAGATAGTGAGAGGGTCTAAGGGTGAGATAGTGAGAGGGTCTAAGGGTGAGATAGTGTGAGGGTTTAAGGGTGAGATAGTGAGAGGGTCTAAGGGTGAGATAGTGAGAGGGTCTAGGGGTGAGATAGTGAGAGGGTCTAAGGGTGAGATAGTGAGAGGGTCTAAGGGTGAGATAGTGAGAGGGTCTAAGGGTGAGATAGTGAGAGGGTCTAAGGGTGAGATAGTGAGAGGGTCTAAGGGTGAGATAGTGAGAGGGTCTAAGGGTGAGATAGTGAGAGGGTCTAAGGGTGAGATAGTGAGAGGGTCTAAGAGTGAGATAGTGAGAGGGTCTAAGGGTGAGATAGTGAGAGGGTCTAAGGGTGAGATAGTGAGAGGGTCTAGAGTGAGATAGTGAGAGGGTCTAAGGGTGAGATAGTGAGAGGGTCTAAGGGTGAGATCGTGAGAGGGTCTAAGGGTGAGATAGTGAGAGGGTCTAAGGGTGAGATAGTGAGAGGGTCTAAGGGTGAGATAGTGAGAGGGTCTAAGGGTGAGATAGTGAGAGGGTCTAAGGGTGAGATAGTGAGAGGGTCTAAGGGTGAGATAGCTAGAGGGTCTAAGGGTGAGATAGTGAGAGGGTCTAAGGTTGAGATAGTGAGAGGGTCTAAGGGTGAGATAGTGAGAGGGTCTAAGGGTGAGATAGTGAGACGGTCTAAGGGTGAGAAAGTGAGAGGGTCTAAGGGTGAGATAGTGAGAGGGTCTAAGGGTGAGATAGTGAGACGGTCTAAGGGTGAGAAAGTGAGAGGGTCTAAGGGTGAGATAGTGAGAGGGTCTAAGGGTGAGATAGTGAGAGGGTGATAGTGAGAGGGTCTAAGGGTGAGATAGTGAGAGGCTCTAAGGGTGAGATTGTGAGAGGGTCTAAGGGTGAGATAGAGATAGGGTCTAAGGGTGAGATAGTGAGAGGGTCTAAGGGTGAGATAGTGAGAGGGTCTAAGGGTGAGATAGTGAGAGGGTCTAAGGGTGAGATAGTGAGAGGGTCTAAGGGTGAGATAGTGAGAGGGTCTAAGGGTGAGATAGTGAGAGGGTCTAAGGGTGAGATAGTGAGAGGGTCTAAGGGTGAGATAGTGAGAGGGTCTTAGGGTGAGATAGTGAGAGGGTCTAAGGGTGAGATAGTGAGAGGGTCAAAGGGTGAGATAGTGAGAGGGTCTAAGGGTGAGATAGTGAGAGGGTCTAAGGGTGAGATAGTGAGAGGGTCAAAGGGTGAGATAGTGAGAGGGTCTAAGGGTGAGATAGTGAGAGGGTCTAAGGGTGAGATAGTGAGAGGGTCTCAGGATGAGATAATGAGAGGGTCTAAGGGTGAGATAGTGAGAGGGTCTAAGGGTGAGATAGTGAGAGGCTCTAAGGGTGAGATTGTGAGAGGGTCTAAGGGTGAGATAGGGAGAGGGTCTAAGGGTGAGATAGTGAGAGGGTCTAAGGTTGAGATAGTGAGAGGGTCTAAGGGGGAGATAGTGAGAGGGTCTTAGGGTGAGATAGTGAGAGGGTCTAAGGGTGAGATAGTGAGAGGGTCTAAGGGTGAGATAGTGAGAGGGTCTAAGGGTGAGATAGTGAGAGGGTCTAAGGGTGAGATAGTGAGAGGGTCTAAGGGTGAGATATTGAGAGGGTCAAAGGGTGAGATAGTGAGAGGGTCTAAGGGTGAGATAGTGAGAGGGTCTAAGGGTGAGATGGTGAGAGGGTCAAAGGGTGAGATAGTGAGAGGGTCTAAGGGTGAGATAGTGAGAGGGTCTAAGGGTGAGATAGTGAGAGGATGATAGTGAGAGGGTCTAAGGGTGAGATAGTGAGAGGATCTAAGGGTGAGATAGTGAGAGGGTTTAAGGGTGAGATAGTGAGAGGGTCTAAGGGTGAGATAGTGAGAGGGTCTAAGGGTGAGATAGTGAGAGGGTCTAAGGGTGAGATAGTGAGAGGGTCTTAGGGTGAGATAGTGAGAGGGTCTAAGGGTGAGATAGTGAGAGGGTCAAAGGGTGAGATAGTGAGAGGGTCTAAGGGTGAGATAGTGAGAGGGTCTAAGGGTGAGATAGTGAGAGGGTCAAAGGGTGAGATAGTGAGAGGGTCTAAGGGTGAGATAGTGAGAGGGTCTAAGGGTGAGATAGTGAGAGGGTCTAAGGGTGAGATAGTGAGAGGGTCTAAGGGTGAGATAGTGAGAGGGTCTTAGGGTGAGATAGTGAGAGGGTCTAAGGGTGAGATAGTGAGAGGGTCTAAGGGTGAGATAGTGAGAGGGTCTTAGGTTGAGATAGTGAGAGGGTCTAAGGGTGAGATAGTGAGAAGGTCTAAGGGTGAGATAGTGAGAGGGTCTAAGGGTGAGATAGTGAGAGGGTCTAAGGGTGAGATAGTGAGAGGGTCTAAGGGTGAGATAGTGAGAGGGTCTAAGGGTGAGATAGTGAGAGGGTCTAAGGGTGAGATAGTGAGAGGGTCTAAGGGTGAGATAGTGAGAGGGTCTAAGGGTGAGATAGTGAGAGGGTCTAAGGGTGAGATAGTGAGAGGGTCTAAGGGTGAGATAGTGAGAGGGTCTAAGGGTGAGATAGTGAGAGGGTCTTAGGGTGAGATAGTGAGAGGGTCTAAGGGTGAGATAGTGAGAAGGTCTAAGGGTGAGATAGTGAGAGGGTCTTAGGGTGAGATAGTGAGAGGGTCTAAGGGTGAGATAGTGAGAGGGTCTAAGGGTGAGATAGTGAGAGGGTCTTAGGGTGAGATAGTGAGAGGGTCTAAGGGTGAGATAGTGAGAGGGTCTAAGGGTGAGATAGTGAGAGGGTCTTAGGGTGAGATAGTGAGAGGGTCTAAGGGTGAGATAGTGAGAAGGTCTAAGGGTGAGATAGTGAGAGGGTCTAAGGGTGAGATATTGAGAGGGTCAAAGGGTGAGATAGTGAGAGGGTCTAAGGGTGAGATAGTGAGAGGGTCTAAGGGTGAGATAGTGAGAGGGTCTTAGGGTGAGATAGTGAGAGGGTCTAAGGGTGAGATAGTGAGAGGGTCAAAGGGTGAGATAGTGAGAGGGTCTAAGGGTGAGATAGTGAGAGGGTCTAAGGGTGAGATAGTGAGAGGGTCAAAGGGTGAGATAGTGAGAGGGTCTAAGGGTGAGATAGTGAGAGGGTCTAAGGGTGAGATAGTGAGAGGGTCTCAGGATGAGATAATGAGAGGGTCTAAGGGTGAGATAGTGAGAGGGTCTAAGGGTGAGATAGTGAGAGGCTCTAAGGGTGAGATTGTGAGAGGGTCTAAGGGTGAGATAGGGAGAGGGTCTAAGGGTGAGATAGTGAGAGGGTCTAAGGTTGAGATAGTGAGAGGGTCTAAGGGGGAGATAGTGAGAGGGTCTTAGGGTGAGATAGTGAGAGGGTCTAAGGGTGAGATAGTGAGAGGGTCTAAGGGTGAGATAGTGAGAGGGTCTAAGGGTGAGATAGTGAGAGGGTCTAAGGTTGAGATAGTGAGAGGGTCTAAGGGGGAGATAGTGAGAGGGTCTCAGGATGAGATAATGAGAGGGTCTAAGGGTGAGATAGTGAGAGGGTCTAAGGGTGAGATAGTGAGAGGCTCTAAGGGTGAGATTGTGAGAGGGTCTAAGGGTGAGATAGGGAGAGGGTCTAAGGGTGAGATAGTGAGAGGGTCTAAGGTTGAGATAGTGAGAGGGTCTAAGGGTGAGATAGTGAGAGGGTTTCAGGGTGAGATAGTGAGAGGGTCTAAGGGTGAGATAGTGAGAGGGTCTAAGGGTGAGATAGTGAGAGGCTCTAAGGGTGAGATTGTGAGAGGGTCTAAGGGTGAGATAGTGAGAGGGTCTAAGGGTGAGATAGTGAGAGGGTCTAAGGTTGAGATAGTGAGAGGGTCTAAGGGGGAGATAGTGAGAGGGTCTAAGGGTGAGATAGTGAGAGGGTCTTAGGGTGAGATAGTGAGAGGGTCTAAGGGTGAGATAGTGAGAGGGTCTAAGGGTGAGATAGTGAGAGGGTCTAAGGGTGAGATAGTGAGAGGGTCTAAGGGTGAGATAGTGAGAGGGTCTCAGGGTGAGATAGTGAGAGGGTCTAAGGGTGAGATAGTGAGAGGGTCTAAGGGTGAGATAGTGAGAGGGTGATAGTGAGAGGGTCTAAGGGTGAGATAATGAGAGAGTCTAAGGGTGAGATAGTGAGAGGGTCTAAGGGTGAGATAGTGAGAGGGTCTTAGGGTAATATAGTGAGAGGGTCTTAGGGTGAGATATTGAGAGGGTCTAAGGGTGAGATAGTGAGAGGGTGATAGTGAGAGGGTCTAAGGGTGTGATAGTGAGAGGGTCTAAGGGTGAGATAGTGAGAGGGTCTAAGGGTGAGATAGTGAGAGTGTCTCAGGGTGAGATAGTGAGAGGGTGATAGTGAGAGGGTCTAAGGGTGAGATAGTGAGAGGGTCTAATTGTGAGATAGTGAGAGGGTCTAAAGGTGAGATAGTGAGAAGGTCTAAGGGTGAGATAGTGAGAGGGTCTAATGGTGAGATGGTGAGAGGGTCTAAGGGTGAGATAGTGAGAGGGTCTAAGGGTGAGATAGTGAGAGGGTCTAAGGGTGAGATTGTGAGAGGGTCTAAGGGTGAGATAGTGAAAGGGTCTAAGGGTGAGATAGTGAGAGGGTCTAAGGGTGAGATAGTGAGAGGGTCTAAGGGTGAGATAGTGAGAGGGTCTAAGGGTGAGATAGTGAGAGGGTCTAAGGGTGAGATAGTCAGAGATTCTAAGGGTGAGATGGTGAGAGGGTCTAAGGGTGAGATAGTGAGAGGGTCTAAGGGTGAGATAGTGAGAGATTCTAAGGGTGAGATGTTGAGAGGGTCTAAGGGTGAGATAGTGAGAGGGTCTAAGGGTGAGATAGTGAGAGGGTCTAAGGGTGAGATAGTGAGACGGTCTAAGGGTGAGATAGTGAGAGGGTCTAAGGGTGAGATAGTGAGAGGGTCTAAGGGTGAGATAGTGAGAGGGTCTAAGGGTGAGATAGTGAGAGGGTCTAAGGGTGAGATAGTGAGAGGGTCTAAAGGTGAGATAGTGAGAGGGTCTAAGGGTGAGATAGTGAGAGGGTCTAAGGGTGAGATAGTGAGAGGGTCTAAGGGTGAGATAGTGAGAGATTCTAAGGGTGAGATGGTGAGAGGGTCTAAGGGTGAGATAGTGAGAGGGTCTAAGGGTGAGATAGTGAGAGGGTCTAAGGGTGAGATAGTGAGAGGGTCTAAGGGTGAGATAGTGAGAGGGTCTAAGGGTGAGATGGTGAGAGGGTCTTAGGGTGAGATAGTGAGAGGGTCTAAGGGTGAGATAGTTAGAGGGTCTAAGGGTGAGATAGTGAGAGGGTCTAAGGGTGAGATAGTGAGAGGGTCTAAGGGTGAGATAGTGAGAGGGTCTAAGGGTAAGATAGTGAGACATTACATTTGATCGAATACCATTATTCGTTTGATCAGTAGTAATTACCGCAATTCTTTTACTTCTTTCTTTACCAGTATTAGCGGGCGCAATCACTATACTTCTCACAGACCGAAATTTAAACACATCATTCTTTGATCCTGCAGGAGGTGGTGATCCAATTTTATATCAACATTTGTTTTGATTTTTTGGTCACCCAGAAGTTTACATTCTAATTTTACCGGGAAGGGTGAGATAGTGAGAGGGTCTAAGGGTGAGATAGTGAGAGGGTCTAAGGGTGAGATAGTAAGAGGGTCTAAGGGTGAGATAGTGAGAGGGTCTAAGGGTGAGATACTGAGAGGGTCTAAGGGTGAGATAGTGAGAGGGTCTAAGGGTGAGATAGTGAGAAGGTCTAAGGGTGAGATAGTGAGAGGGTCTAAGGGTGAGATAGTGAGAGGGTCTAAGGGTGAGATAGTGAGAGGGTCTAAGGGTGAGATAGTGAGAGGGTCTAAGGGTGAGATAATGAGAGGGTCTAAGGGTGAGATAGTGAGAGGGTCTAAGGGTGAGATAGTGAGAGGGTCTAAGGGTGAGATAGTGGGAGGGTCTAAGGGTGAGATAGTGAGAGGGTCTAAGGGTGAGATAGTGAGAGGATCTAAGGGTGAGATAGTGAGAGGGTCTAAGGGTGAGATAGTGAGAGGGTCTAAGGGTGAGATAGTGAGAGGATGATAGTGAGAGGGTCTAAGGGTGAGATAGTGAGAGGATCTAAGGGTGAGATAGTGAGAGGGTTTAAGGGTGAGATAGTGAGAGGGTCTAAGGGTGAGATAGTGAGAGGGTCTAAAGGTGAGATAGTGAGAGGGTCTAAGGGTGAGATAGTGAGAGGGTCTAAGGGTGAGATAGTGAGAGGGTCTAAGGGTGAGATAGTGAGAGATTCTAAGGGTGAGATGGTGAGAGGGTCTAAGGGTGAGATAGTGAGAGGGTCTAAGGGTGAGATAGTGAGAGGGTCTAAGGGTGAGATAGTGAGAGGGTCTATGGGTGAGATAGTGAGAGGGTCTAAGGGTGAGATAGTGAGAGGGTCTAAGGGTGAGATAGTGAGAGGGTCTAAGGGTGAGATAGTGAGAGGGTCTAAGGGTGAGATAGTGAGAGGGTCTAAGGGTGAGATAGTGAGAGGGTCTAAGAGTGAGATAGTGAGAGGGTCTAAGGGTAAGATAGTGAGACATTACATTTGATCGAATACCATTATTCGTTTGATCAGTAGTAATTACCGCAATTCTTTTACTTCTTTCTTTACCAGTATTAGCGGGCGCAATCACTATACTTCTCACAGACCGAAATTTAAACACATCATTCTTTGATCCTGCAGGAGGTGGTGATCCAATTTTATATCAACATTTGTTTTTATTTTTTGGTCACCCAGAAGTTTACATTCTAATTTTACCGGGAAGGGTGAGATAGTGAGAGGGTCTAAGGGTGAGATAGTGAGAGGGTCTAAGGGTGAGATAGTGAGAGGGTCTAAGGGTGAGATAGTGAGAGGGTCTAAGGGTGAGATAGTGAGAGGGTCTAAGGGTGAGATAATGAGAGGGTCTAAGGGTGAGATAGTGAGAGGGTCTAAGGGTGAGATAGTGAGAGGGTCTAAGGGTGAGATAGTGGGAGGGTCTAAGGGTGAGATAGTGAGAGGGTCTAAGGGTGAGATAGTGAGAAGGTCTAAGGGTGAGATAGTGAGAGGGTCTAAGGGTGAGATAGTGAGAGGGTCTAAGGGTGAGATAGTGAGAGGGTCTAAGGGTGAGATAGTGAGAGGGTCTAAGGGTGAGATAATGAGAGGGTCTAAGGGTGAGATAGTGAGAGGGTCTAAGGGTGAGATAATGAGAGGGTCTAAGGGTGAGATAGTGAGAGGGTCTAAGGGTGAGATAGTGAGAGGGTCTAAGGGTGAGATAGTGGGAGGGTCTAAGGGTGAGATAGTGAGAGGGTCTAAGGGTGAGATAGTGAGAGGATCTAAGGGTGAGATAGTGAGAGGGTCTAAGGGTGAGATAGTGAGAGGGTCTAAGGGTGAGATAGTGAGAGGATGATAGTGAGAGGGTCTAAGGGTGAGATAGTGAGAGGATCTAAGGGTGAGATAGTGAGAGGGTTTAAGGGTGAGATAGTGAGAGGGTCTAAGGGTGAGATAGTGAGAGGGTCTAAGGTGAGATAGTGAGAGGGTGATAGTGAGAGGGTCTACGGGTGAGATAGTGAGAGGGTCTTAGGGTGAGATAGTGAGAGGGTCTAAGGGTGAGATAGTGAGAGGGTCTAAGGGTGAGATAGTGAGAGGGTCTAAGGGTGAGATAGTGAGAGGGTCTAAGGGTGAGATAGTGAGAGGGTCTAAGGGTGAGATAATGAGAGGGTCTAAGGGTGAGATAGTGAGAGGGTCTAAGGGTGAGATAGTGAGAGGGTCTAAGGGTGAGATAGTGAGAGGGTCTAAGGGTGAGATGGTGAGAGGGTCTAAGGGTGAGATAGTGAGAAGGTCTAAGGGTGAGATAGTGAGAGGGTCTAAGGGTGAGATAGTGAGAGGGTCTAAGGGTGAGATAGTGAGAGGGTCTAAGGGTGAGATAGTGAGAGGGTCTAAGGGTGAGATAATGAGAGGGTCTAAGGGTGAGATAGTGAGAGGGTCTAAGGGTGAGATAGTGAGAGGGTCTAAGGGTGAGATAGTGGGAGGGTCTAAGGGTGAGATAGTGAGAGGGTCTAAGGGTGAGATAGTGAGAGGATCTAAGGGTGAGATAGTGAGAGGGTCTAAGGGTGAGATAGTGAGAGGGTCTAAGGGTGAGATAGTGAGAGGATGATAGTGAGAGGGTCTAAGGGTGAGATAGTGAGAGGATCTAAGGGTGAGATAGTGAGAGGGTTTAAGGGTGAGATAGTGAGAGGGTCTAAGGGTGAGATAGTGAGAGGGTCTAAGGTGAGATAGTGAGAGGGTGATAGTGAGAGGGTCTACGGGTGAGATAGTGAGAGGGTCTTAGGGTGAGATAGTGAGAGGGTCTAAGGGTGAGATAGTGAGAGGGTCTAAGGGTGAGATAGTGAGAGGGTGATAGTGAGAGGGTGATAGTGAGAGGGTCTAAGGGTGAGATAGTGAGAGGGTCTAAGGGTGATATAGTGAGAGGGTTTAAGGGTGAGATGGTGAGAGGGTCTAAGAGTGAGATAGTGAGAGGGTCTAAGGGTGAGATAGTGAGAGGGTCTAAGGGTGAGATAGTGAGAGGGTCTAAGGGTGAGATAGTGAGAAGGTCTAAGGGTGAGATAGTGAGAGGGTCTAAGGGTGAGATAGTGAGAGGGTCTAAGGGTGAGATAGTGAGAGGGTCTAGGGGTGAGATAGTGAGAGGGTCTAATGGTGAGATAGTGAGAGGGTAATAGTGAGAGGGTCTAAGGGTGAGATAGTGAGAGGGTCTAAGGGTGAGATAGTGAGAGGGTCTAAGGGTAAGATAGTGAGAGGGTCTAAGGGTGAGATAGTGAGAGGGTCTAAGGGTGAGATAGTGAGAGGTTGAGATAGCGAGAGGGTCTAAGGGTGAGATAGTGAGAGGGTCTAAGGGTAAGATAGTGAGAGGGTCTAAGGGTGAGAGAGTGAGAGGGTCTAAGGGTGAGATAGTGAGAGGGCATAAGGGTGAGATGGTGAGAGGGTCTAAGAGTGAGATAGTGAGAGGGTCTAAGGGTGAGATAGTGAGAGGGTCTAAGGGTGAGATAGTGAGAGGGTCTAAGGGTGAGATAGTGAGAGGGTGATAGTGAGAGGGTCTAAGGGTGAGATAGTGAGAGGGTCTGAGGGTGAGATAGTGAGAGGGTCTAAGGGTGAGATAGTGAGAGGGTGAAAGTGAGAGGGTCAAAGGGTGAGATAGTGAGGGGGTGATAGTGAGAGGGTCTAAGGGTGAGATAGTGAGAGGGTCTAAGGGTGAGATAGTGAGAGGGTCTGAGGGTGAGATAGTGAGAGGGTCTAAGGGTGAGATAGTGAGAGGGTGAAAGTGAGAGGGTCAAAGGGTGAGATAGTGAGGGGGTGATAGTGAGAGGGTCTAAGGGTGAGATAGTGAGAGGGTCTAAGGGTGAGATTGTGAGAGGGTCTAAGGGTGAGATAGTGAGAGGGTCTAAGGGTGAGATAGTGAGAGAGTCTAAGGGTGAGATAGTGAGAGGGTCTAAGGGTGAGATAGTGAGAGGCTCTAAGAGTGACATTGTGAGAGGGTCTAAGGGTGAGATAGTGAGAGGGTCTAAGGGTGAGATAGTGAGAGGGTGAAAGTGAGAGGGTCAAAGGGTGAGATAGTGAGGGGGTGATAGTGAGAGGGTCTAAGGGTGAGATAGTGAGAGGGTCTAAGGGTGAGATTGTGAGAGGGTCTAAGGGTGAGATAGTGAGAGGGTCTAAGGGTGAGATAGTGAGAGAGTCTAAGGGTGAGATAGTGAGAGGGTCTAAGGGTGAGATAGTGAGAGGGTCTAAGGGTAAGATAGTGAGAGGGTCTAAGGGTGAGATAGTGAGAGGGTCTAAGGGTGAGATAGTGAGAGGGTCTAAGGGTGAGATAGTGAGAGGGTCTAAGGGTGAGATAGTGAGAGGGTTTAATGGTGAGATAGTGTGAGGGTATAAGGGTGAGATAGTGAGAGGGTCTAAGGGTGAGATAGTGAGAGGGTTTAAGGGTGAGATAGTGAGAGGGTCTAAGGGTGAGATAGTGAGAGGGTCTAAGGGTGAGATAGTGAGAGGGTCTAAGGGTGAGATAGTGAGAGGGTCTAAGGGTGAGATAGTGAGAGGGTGATAGTGAGAGGGTCTAAGGGTGAGATAGTGAGAGGGTGATAGTGAGAGGGTCTTAGGGTGAGATAGTGAGATAGTGAGAGGGTCTAAGGGTGAGATAGTGAGAGATTCTAAGGGTGAGATAGTGAGAGGGTGATAGTGAGAGGGTCTAAGGGTGAGATAGTGAGAGGGTCTAAGGGTGAGATAGTGAGAGGGTCTAAGGGTGAGATAGTGAGAGGGTCTAAGGGTGAGATAGTGAGAGGGTCTAAGGGTGAGATAGTGAGAGGGTGATAGTGAGAGGGTCTAAGGGTGAGATAGTGAGAGTGTCTAAGGGTGAGATAGTGAGAGGGTCTAAGGGTGAGATAGTGAGAGGGTCTAAGGGTGAGATAGTGAGAGGGTCTAAGGGTGAGATGGTGAGAGTTTCTAAGGGTGAGATAGTGAGAAGGTCTAAGGGTGAGATAGTGAGAGGGTCTAAGGGTGAGATAGTGAGAGGGTCTAAGGGTGAGATAGTGAGAGGGTCTAAGGGTGAGATAGTGAGAGGGTCTAAGGGTGAGATAGTAAGAAGGTCTAAGGGTGAGATAGTGAGAGGGTCTAAGGGTTAGATAGTGAGAGGCTCTAAGGGTGAGATTGTGAGAGGGTCTAAGGGTGAGATAGTGAGAGGGTCTAAGGGTGAGATAGTGAGAGGGTCTAAGGGTGAGATAGTGAGAGGGTCTAAGGGTGAGATAGTGAGAGGGTCTTAGGGTGAGATAGTGAGAGGGTCTAAGGGTGAGATAGTGAGAGGGTCTAAGGGTGAGATAGTGAGAGGGTCTAAGGGTGAGATAGTGAGAGGGTCTAAGGGTGAGATAGTGAGAGGGTCTAAGGGTGAGATAGTGAGAGGGTCTAATGGTGAGATAGTGAGAGGGTCTAAGGGTGAGATAGTGAGAGGCTCTAAGGGTGAGATTGTGAGAGGGTCTAAGGGTGAGATAGTGAGAGGGTCTAAGGGTGAGATAGTGAGAGGGTCTAAGGGTGAGATAGTGAGAGGGTCTAAGGGTGAGATAGTGAGAGGGTCTAAGGGTGAGATAGTGAGAGGGTCTAAGGGTGAGATAGTGAGAGGGTCTAAGGGTGAGATAGTGAGAGGGTCTAAGGGTGAGATAGTGAGAGGGTCTAAGGGTGAGATAGTGAGAGGCTCTAAGGGTGAGATTGTGAGAGGGTCTAAGGGTGAGATAGTAAGAGGGTCTAAGGGTGAGATAGTGAGAGGGTCTAAGGGTGAGATAGTGAGAGGGTCTAAGGGTGAGATAGTGAGAGGCTCTAAGGGTGAGATTGTGAGAGGGTCTAAGGGTGAGATAGTGAGAGGGTCTAAGGGTGAGATAGAGAGAGGGTCTAAGGGTGAGAGAGTGAGAGGGTCTAAAGGTGAGATAGTGAGAGGGTCTAAGGGTGAGATAGTGAGAAGGTCTAAGGGTGAGTTAGTTAGAGGGTCTAAGGGTGAGATAGTGAGAGGGTCTAAGGGTGAGATAGTGAGAGGGTCTAAAGGTTAGATAGTGATTGCGTCTAAGGGTGAGATAGTGAGAGGGTCTAAGGGTGAGATAGTGAGAGGGTCTAAAAGTGAGATAGTGGGAGGGTGATAGTGAGAGGGTCTAAGGGTGAGATAGTGAGAGGGTCTAAGGGTGAGATGGTGAGAGGGTCTAAGGGTGAGATAGTGAGAAATCTAAGGGTGAGATAGTGAGAGGGTGATAGTGAGAGGGTCTAAGGGTGAGATAGTGAGAGGGCCTAAGGGTGAGATAGTGAGAGGGTCTAAGGGTGAGATAGTGAGAGGGTCTAAGGGTGAGATAGTGAGAGGGTCTAAGGGTGAGATAGTGAGAGGGTCTAAGGGTGAGATGGTGAGAGGGTCTAAGGGTGAGATAGTGAGAGGGTCTAAGGGTGAGATAGTGAGAGGGTCTAAGGGTGAGATAGTGAGAGGGTGATAGTGAGAGGGTCTAAGGGTGAGATAGCGGGAGGGTCTAAGGGTGAGATAGTCAGAGGGTCTAAGGGTGAGATAGTGAGAGGGTCTAAGGGTGAGATAGTGAGAGGGTCTAAGGGTGAGATAGTGAGAGGGTCTAAGGGTGAGATCGTGAGATGGTCTAAGAGTGAGATAGTGAGAGGGTCTAAGGGTGAGATAGTGAGAGGGTCTAAGGGTGAGATAGTGAGAGGGTCTAAGGGTGAGATAGTGAGAGGGTCTAAGGGTGAGATAGTGAGAGGGTCTAAGGGTGAGATAGTGAGAGGGTCTAAGTGTGAGATAGTGAGAGGGTGAAAGTGAGAGGGTCAAAGGGTGAGATAGTGTGAGGGTGATAGTGAGAGGGTCTAAGGGTGAGATAGTGAGAGGGTCTAAGGGTGAGATTGTGAGAGGGTCTAAGGGTGAGACAGTGAGAGGGTCTAAGGGTGAGATAGTGAGAGGTTCTAAGGGTGAGATAGTGAGAGGGTCTAAGGGTGAGATAGTGAGAGGGTTTAAGGGTGAGATAGTGAGAGGGTCTAAGGGTGAGATAGTGAGAGGGTCTAAGGGTGAGATAGTGAGTGGGTTTAAGGGTGAGATAGTGAGAGGCTCTAAGGGTGAGATTATGAGAGGGTCTAAGGGTGAGATAGTGAGAGGGTCTAAGGGTGAGATAGTGAGAGGGTCTAAGGGTGAGATAGTGAGAGGGTCTAAGGGTGAGATAGTGAGAGGGTCTAAGGGTGAGTAAGTGAGAGGGTCTAAGGGTGAGATAGTGAGAGGGTCTAAGGGTGAGATAGTGAGAGGTTCTAAGGGTGAGATAGTGAGAGGGTCTAAGGGTGAGATAGTGATAGCGTCTAAGGGTGAGATAGTGAGAGGGTCTAAGGGTGAGATAGTGAGAGGGTCTAAGGGTGAGATAGTGAGAGGGTCTAAGGGTGAGATAGTGAGAGGGTGATAGTGAGAGGGTCTAAGGGTGAGATAGTGAGAGGGTGATAGTGAGAGGGTCTAAGGGTGAGATAGTGAGAGGGTCTAAGGGTGAGATAGTGAGAGGGTCTAAGGGTGAGATAGTGAGAGGGTCTAAGGGTGAGATAGTGAGAGGGTCTAAGGGTGAGATGGTGAGAGGGTCTAAGGGCGAGATAGTGAGAGGGTGATAGTGAGAGGGTTTAAGGGTGAGATAGTGCGAGGGTCTAAGGGTGAGATAGTGAGAGGGTCTAAGGGTGAGATAGTGAGAGGGTCTAATTGTGAGATAGTGAGAGGGTCTAAGGGTTAGATAGTGAGAGGGTCTAAGGGTGAGATAGTGAGAGGGTCTAAGGGTGAGATAGTGAGAGGATCTAAGGGTGAGATAGTGAGAGGGTCTAAGGGTGAGATAGTGAGAGGGTCTAAGGGTGAGATAGTGAGAGGGTCTTAGGGTGAGATGGTGAGAGGGTCTAAGGGTGAGATAGTGAGAGGGTCTAAGGGTGAGATAGTGAGAGGGTCTAAGGGTGAGATAGTGAGAGGGTCTAAGGGTGAGATAGTGAGAGGGTCTAAGGGTGAGATAGTGAGAGGGTCTAAGGGTGAGATAGTGAGAGGGTCTAAGGGTGAGATAGTGAGAGGCTCTAAGGGTGACATTGTGAGAGGGTCTAAGGGTGAGATAGTGAGAGGGTCTAAGGGTGAGATAGTGAGAGGGTTTAAGGGTGAGATAGTGAGAGGGTCTAAGGGTGAGATAGTGAGAGGGTCTAAAGGTGAGATAGTGAGAGGGTCTAAGGGTGAGATAGTGAGAGGGTCTAAGGGTGAGATAGTGAGAGGGTCTAAGGGTGAGATAGTTGGAGGGTGATAGTGAGAGGGTCTAAGGGTGAGATAGTGAGAGGGTCTAAGGGTGAGATAGTGAGAGGGTCTAAGGGTGAGATAGTGAGAGGGTGATAGTGAGAGGGTTTAAGGGTGAGATAGTGCGAGGGTCTAAGGGTGAGATAGTGAGAGGGTCTAAGGGTGAGATAGTGAGAGGTTCTAATTGTGAGATAGTGAGAGGGTCTAAGGGTGAGATAGTGAGAGGGTCTAAGGGTGAGATAGTGAGAGGGTGTAAGGGTGAGATAGTGAGAGGGTTTAAGGGTGAGATAGTGAGAGGGTCTAAGGGTGAGATAGTGAGAGGGTCTAAGGGTGAGATAGTGAGAGGGTCTTAGGGTGAGATAGTGAGAGGGTCTAAGGGTGAGATGGTGAGAGGGTCTAAGGGTGAGATAGTGAGAGGGTCTAAGGGTGAGATAGTGAGAGGGTCTAAGGGTGAGATAGTGAGAGGGTCTAAGGGTGAGATAGTGAGAGGGTCTAAGGGTGAGATAGTGAGAGGGTCTAAGGGTGAGATAGTGAGAGGCTCTAAGAGTGACATTGTGAGAGGGTCTAAGGGTGAGATAGTGAGAGGGTCTAAGGGTGAGATAGTGAGAGGGTTTAAGGGTGAGATAGTGAGAGGGTCTAAGGGTGAGATAGTGAGAGGGTTTAAAGGTGAGATAGTGAGAGGGTCTAAGGGTGAGATAGTGAGAGGGTCTAAGGGTGAGATAGTGAGAGGGTCTAAGGGTGAGATAGTTGGAGGGTGATAGTGAGAGGGTCTAAGGGTGAGATAGTGAGAGGGTCTAAGGGTGAGATAGTGAGAGGGTGATAGTGAGAGGGTCTAAGGGTGAGATAGTGCGAGGGTCTAAGGGTGCGATAGTGAGAGGGTCTAAGGGTGAGATAGTGAGAGGGTGATAGTGAGATAGTGAGAGGCTCTAAGGGTGAGATTGTGAGAGGGTCTAAGGGTGAGATAGTGAGAGGGTCTAAGGGTGAGATAATGAGTGGGTGATAGTGAGAGGGTCTAAGGGTGAGATAGTGCGAGGGTCTAAGGGTGAGATAGTGAGAGGGTCTAAGGGTGAGATGGTGAGAGGGTCTAATTGTGAGATAGTGAGAGGGTCTGAGGGTGAGATAGTGAGAGGGTCTAAGGGTGAGATAGTGAGAGGGTCTAAGGGTGAGATAGTGAGAGGTTCTAAGGGTGAGATAGTGAGAGGGTCTAAGGGTGAGATAGTGAGAGGGTCTAAGGGTGAGATAGTGAGAGGGTATAAGGGTGATATAGTGAGAGGCTCTAAGGGTGAGATTGTGAGAGGGTCTAAGGGTGAGATAGTGAGAGGGTCTAAGGGTGGGATAGTGAGAGGGTCTAATTGTGAGATAGTGAGAGGGTCTAAGGGTGAGATAGTGAGAGGGTCTAAGGTTGAGATAGTGAGAGGGTCTAAGGGTGAGATAGTGAGAGGGTCTACGGGTGAGATAGTGAGAGGGTCTAAGGATGAGATGGTGAGAGGGTCTAAGGGCGAGATAGTGAGAGGGTGATAGTGAGAGGGTCTAAGGGTGAGATAGTGAGAGGGTCTAAGGGTGAGATAGTGAGAGGGTGATAGTGAGAGGGTCTAAGGGTGAGATAGTGAGAGGGTCTAAGGGTGAGATAGTGAGAGGGTGATAGTGAGAGGGTTTAAGGGTGAGATAGTGCGAGGGTCTAAGGGTGAGATAGTGAGAGGGTCTAAGGGTGAGATAGTGAGAGGGTCTAATTGTGAGATAGTGAGAGGGTCTAAGGGTGAGATAGTGAGAGGGTCTAAGGGTGAGATAGTGAGAGGGTCTAAGGGTGAGATAGTGAGTGGGTCTAAGGGTGAGATAGTGAGAGGGTCTAAGGGTGAGATAGTGAGAGGGTCTAAGGGTGAGATAGTGAGAGGGTCTTAGGGTGAGATAGTGAGAGGTTCTAAGGGTGAGATAGTGAGAGGGTCTAAGGGTGAGATAGTGAGAGGGTCTAAGGGTGAGATAGTGAGAGGGTCTAAGGGTGAGATAGTGAGAGGGCCTAAGGGTGAGATAGTGAGAGGGTCTAAAGGTGAGATAGTGAGAGGGTCTAAGGGTGAGATAGTGAGAGGGTCTAAGGGTGAGATAGTGAGAGGGTCTAAGGGTGAGATAGTTGGAGGGTGATAGTTAGAGGGTCTAAGGGTGAGATAGTGAGAGGGTCTAAGGGTGAGATAGTGAGAGGGTGATAGTGAGAGGGTCTAAGGGTGAGATAGTGCGAGGGTCTAAGGGTGAGATAGCGGGAGGGTCTAAGGGTGAGATAGTGAGAGGGTCTAAGGGTGAGATAGTGAGAGGGTCTAAGGGTGAGATAGTGAGAGGGTCTTAGGGTGAGATAGTGAGAGGGTCTAAGGGTGAGATCGTGAGATGGTCTAAGAGTGAGATAGTGAGAGGGTCTAAGGGTGAGATAGTGAGAGGGTCTAAGGGTGAGATAGTGAGAGGGTCTAAGGGTGAGATAGTGAGAGGGTCTAAGGGTGAGATAGTGAGAGGCTCTAAGGGTGACATTGTGAGAGGGTCTAAGGGTGAGATAGTGAGAGGGTCTAAGGGTGAGATAGTGAGAGGGTTTAAGGGTGAGATAGTGAGAGGGTCTAAGGGTGAGATAGTGAGAGGGTCTAAAGGTGAGATAGTGAGAGGGTCTAAGGGTGAGATAGTGAGAGGGTCTAAGGGTGAGATAGTGAGAGTGTCTAAGCGTGAGATAGTTGGAGGGTGATAGTGAGAGGGTCTAAGGGTGAGATAGTGAGAGGGTCTAAGGGTGAGATAGTGAGAGGGTGATAGTGAGAGGGTCTAAGGGTGAGATAGTGCGAGGGTCTAAGGGTGCGATAGTGAGAGGGTCTAAGGGTGAGATAGTGAGAGGGTGATAGTGAGATAGTGAGAGGCTCTAAGGGAGAGATTGTGAGAGGGTCTAAGGGTGAGATAGTGAGAGGGTCTAAGGGTGAGATAGTGAGTGGGTGATAGTGAGAGGGTCTAAGGGTGAGATAGTGCGAGGGTCTAAGGGTGAGATAGTGAGAGGGTCTAAGGGTGAGATAGTGAGAGGGTCTAATTGTGAGATAGTGAGAGGGTCTGAGGGTGAGATAGTGAGAGGGTCTAAGGGTGAGATAGTGAGAGGGTCTAAGGGTGAGATAGTGAGAGGTTCTAAGGGTGAGATAGTGAGAGGGTCTAAGGGTGAGATAGTGAGAGGGTCTAAGGGTGAGATAGTGAGAGGGTCTAAGGGTGAGATAGTTGGAGGGTGATAGTGAGAGGGTCTAAGGGTGAGATAGTGAGAGGGTCTAAGGGTGAGATAGTGAGAGGGTGATAGTGAGAGGGTCTAAGGGTGAGATAGTGCGAGGGTCTAAGGGTGCGATAGTGAGAGGGTCTAAGGGTGAGATAGTGAGAGGGTGATAGTGAGATAGTGAGAGGCTCTAAGGGTGAGATTGTGAGAGGGTCTAAGGGTGAGATAGTGAGAGGGTCTAAGGGTGAGATAGTGAGTGGGTGATAGTGAGAGGGTCTAAGGGTGAGATAGTGAGAGGGTCTAAGGGTGAGATAGTGAGAATGTCTAAGAGTGAGATAGTGAGAGGGTCTAAGGGTGAGATAGTGAGAGGGTGATAGTGAGATAGTGAGAGGCTCTAAGGGTGAGATTGTGAGAGGGTCTAAGGGTGAGATAGTGAGAGGGTCAAAGGGTGAGATAGTGAGAGGGTCTAAGGGTGAGATAGTGAGTGGGTCTAAGGGTGAGATAGTGAGAGGCTCTAAGGGTGAGATTGTGAGAGGGTCTAAGGGTGAGATAGTGAGAGGGTCTAAGGGTGAGATAGTGAGAGGGTTTAAGGGTGAGATAGTGAGAGGGTCTAAGGGTGAGATAGTGAGAGGGTCTAAGGGTGAGTAAGTGAGAGGGTCTAAGGGTGAGATAGTGAGAGGGTCTAAGGGTGAGATAGTGAGAGGGTCTAAGGGTGAGATAGTGAGAGGGTCTAAGGGTGAGATAGTGATAGCGTCTAAGGGTGAGATAGTGAGAGGGTCAAAGGGTGAGATAGTGAGAGGGTCTAAGGGTGAGATAGTGAGAGGGTCTAAGGGTGAGATTGTGAGAGGGTCTAAGGGTGAGATAGTGAGAGGGTGATAGTGAGAGGGTCTAAGGGTGAGATAGTGAGAGGGTCTAAGGGTGAGATAGTGAGAGGGTCTAAGGGTGAGATAGTGAGAAGGCCTAAGGGTGAGATAGTGAGAGGGTCTAAGGTTGAGATAGTGAGAGGGTCTAAGGGTGAGATAGTGAGAGGGTCTACGGGTGAGATAGTGAGAGGGTCTAAGGGTGAGATGGTGAGAGGGTCTAAGGGCGAGATAGTGAGAGGGTGATAGTGAGAGGGTCTAAGGGTGAGATAGTGAGAGGGTCTAAGGGTGAGATAGTGAGAGGGTGATAGTGAGAGGGTCTTAGGGTGAGATAGTGAGAGGGTCTAAGGGTGAGATAGTGAGAGGGTGATAGTGAGAGGGTTTAAGGGTGAGATAGTGCGAGGGTCTAAGGGTGAGATAGTGAGAGGGTCTAAGGGTGAGATAGTGAGAGGGTCTAAGGGTGAGATAGTGAGAGGGTCTAAGGGTGAGATAGTGAGAGGGTCTTAGGGTGAGATAGTGAGAGGGTCTAAGGGTGAGATAGTGAGAGGGTCTAAGGGTGAGATAGTGAGAGGGTCTAAGGGTGAGATAGTGAGAGGGTCTAAGGGTGAGATAGTGAGAGGGTCTAAGGGTGAGATAGTGAGAGGGTCTAAGGGTGAGATAGTGAGAGGGTCTAAGGGTGAGATAGTGAGAGGCTCTAAGGGTGACATTGTGAGAGGGTCTAAGGGTGAGATATTGAGAGGGTCTAAGGGTGAGATAGTGAGAGGGTTTAAGGGTGAGATAGTGAGAGGGTCTAAGGGTGAGATAGTGAGAGGGTCTAAAGGTGAGATAGTGAGAGGGTCTAAGGGTGAGATAGTGAGAGGGTCTAAGGGTGAGATAGTGAGAGGGTCTAAGGGTGAGATAGTTGGAGGGTGATAGTGAGAGGGTCTAAGGGTGAGATAGTGAGAGGGTGATAGTGAGAGGGTCTAAGGGTGAGATAGTGCGAGGGTCTAAGGGTGCGATAGTGAGAGGGTCTAAGGGTGAGATAGTGAGAGGGTGATAGTGAGATAGTGAGAGGCTCTAAGGGTGAGATTGTGAGAGGGTCTAAGGGTGAGATAGTGAGAGGGTCTAAGGGTGAGATAGTGAGTGGGTGATAGTGAGAGGGTCTAAGGGTGAGATAGTGCGAGGGTCTAAGGGTGAGATAGTAAGAGGGTCTAAGGGTGAGATAGTGAGAGGTTCTAATTGTGAGATAGTGAGAGGGTCTGAGGGTGAGATAGTGAGAGGGTCTAAGGGTGAGATAGTGAGAGGGTCTAAGGGTGAGATAGTGAGAGGTTCTAAGGGTGAGATAGTGAGAGGGTCTAAGGGTGAGATAGTGAGAGGGTCTAAGGGTGAGATAGTGAGAGGGTCTAAGGGTGAGATAGTGAGAGGGTCTAAGGGTGAGATAGTGAGAAGGTCTAAGGGTGAGATAGTGAGAGGGTCTAAGGGTGAGATAGTGAGAGGCTCTAAGGGTGAGATGGTGAGAGGGTCTAAGGGTGAGATAGTGAGAGGGTCTAAGGGTGAGATAGTGAGAGGGTCTATGGGTGAGATAGTGAGAGGGTCTAAGGGTGAGATAGTGAGAGGGTCTAAGGGTGAGATAGTGAAAGGGTCTTAGGGTGAAATAGTGAGAGGGTCTAAGGGTGAGATAGTGAGAGGGTCTAAGGGTGAGATAGTGAGAGGGTCTAATGGTGAGATAGTGAGAGGGTGTAAGGGAGAGATAGTGAGAGGGTCTAAGGGTGAGATAGTGAGAGGGTCTAAGGGTGAAATAGTGAGAGGCTCTAAGGGTGAGATTGTGAGAGGGTCTAAGGGTGAGATAGTGAGAGGGTCTAAGGGTGAGATAGTGAGAGGGGCTAAGGGTGAGATAGTGAGAGGGTCTAAGGGTGATATAGTGAGAGGCTCTAAGGGTGAGATTGTGAGAGGGTCTAAGGGTGAGATAGTGAGAGGGTCTAAGGGTGGGATAGTGAGAGGGTTTAAGGGTGAGATAGTGGGAGGGTCTAAGGGTGAGATAGTGAGAGGGTCTAAGGGTGAGATAGTGAGAGGGTCTAAGGGTGAGATAGTGAGAGGGTCTAAGGGTGAGATAGTGCGAGGGTGATAGTGAGAGGATCTAAGGGTGAGATAGTGAGAGGGTCTAAGGGTGAGATAGTGAGAGGGTTTAAGGGTGAGATGGTGAGAGGGTCTAAGGGTGAGATAGTGAGAGGGTCTAAGGGTGAGATAGTGAGAGGGTCTAAGGGTGAGATAGTGAGAGGGTCTAAGGGTGAGATAGTGAGAAGGTCTAAGGGTGAGATAGTGAGAGGGTCTAAGGGTGAGATAATGAGAGGGTCTAAGGGTGAGATAGTGAGAGGGTCTAAGGGTGAGATAGTGAGAGGGTCTAAGGGTGAGATAGTGAGAGGGTCTAAGGGTGAGATAGTGAGAGGGTGATAGTGAGAGGGTCTAAGGGTGAGATAGTGAGAGGGTCTAAGGGTGAGATATTGAGAGGGTCTAAGGGTGAGATAGTGAGAGGGTCTAAGGGTGAGATAGTGAGAGGGTCTAAGGGTAAGATAGTGAGAGGGTCTAAGGGTGAGATCGTGAGAGGGTCTAAGGGTGAGATAGTGAGAGGGTCTAAGGGTGAGATAGTGAGAGGGTCTAAGGGTGAGATAGTGAGAGGGTGATAGTGAGAGGGTCTAAGGGTGAGATAGCGAGAGGGTCTAAGGGTGAGATAGTGAGAGGGTCTAAGGGTGAGATAGTGAGAGGGTCTAAGGGTGAGATAGTGAGAGGGTCTAAGGGTGAGATAGTGAGAGGGTCTAAGGGTGAGATGGTGAGAGGGTCTTAGAGTGAGATAGTGAGAGGGTCTAAGGGTGAGATAGTGAGAGGGTCTAAGGGTGAGATAGTGAGAGGGTCTAAGGGTGAGATAGTGAGAGGGTGATAGTGAGAGGGTCTAAGGGTGATATAGTGAGAGGGTCTAAGGGTGAGATAGTGAGAGGGTCTAAGGGTGAGATAGTGAGAGGGTGAAAGTGAGAGGGTCAAAGGGTGAGATAGTGAGAGGGTGATAGTGAGAGGGTCTAAGGGTGAGATAGTGAGAGGGTCTAAGGGTGAGATAGTGAGAGGGTCTAAGGGTGAGATAGTGAGAGGGTTTAAGAGCGAGATAGTGAGAGGGTCTAAGGGTGAGATAGTGAGAGGGTGATAGTGAGATAGTGAGAGGCTCTAAGGGTGAGATTGTGAGAGGGTCTAAGGGTGAGATAGTGAGAGGGTCTAAGGGTGAGATAGTGAGAGGGTCTAAGGGTGAGATAGTGAGTGGGTCTAAGGGTGAGATAGTGAGAGGCTCTAAGGGTGAGATTGTGAGAGGGGCTTAAGGTGAGATAGTGAGAGGGTCTAAGGGTGAGATAGTGAGAGGGTTTAAGGGTGAGATAGTGAGAGGGTCTAAGGGTGAGATAGTGAGAGGGTCTAAGGGTGAGATAGTGAGAGGGTCTAAGGGTGAGCTAGTGAGAGAGTCTGAGGGTGAGATAGTGAGAGGGTCTAAGGGTGAGATAGTGAGAGGGTTTAAGGGTGAGATAGTGATAGCGTCTAAGGGTAAGATAGTGAGAGGGTCTAAGGGTGAGATAGTGAGAGGGTCTAAGGGTTAGATAGTGAGAGGTTCTAAGGGTGAGATTGTGAGAGGGTCTAAGGGTGAGATAGTGAGAGGGTCTAAGGGTGAGATAGTGAGAGGGTCTAAGGGTGAGACAGTGAGAGGGTCTAAGGGTGAGATAGTGAGAGGGTGATAGTGAGAGGGTCTAAGGGTGAGATAGTGAGAGGGTCTAAGGGTGAGATAGTGAGAGGGTCTAAGGGTGAGATAGTGCGAGGGTCTAAGGGTGAGATAGTGAGAGGGTCTAAGGGTGAGATAGTGAGAGGGTCTAATTGTGAGATAGTGAAAGGGTCTAAGGGTGAGATAGTGAGAGGGTCTAAGGGTGAGATAGTGAGAGGGTCTAAGGGTGAGATAGTGAGAGGGTCTAAAGGTGAGATAGTGAGAGGGTCTAAGGGTGAGATATTGAGAGGGTCTAAGGGTGAGATAGTGAGAGAGTCTTAGGGTGAGATAGTGAGAGGGTCTAAGGGTGAGATAGTGAGAGGGTCTAAGGGTGAGATAGTGAGAGGGTCTAAGGGTGAGATAGTGAAAGGGTCTAAGGGTGAGATAGTGAGAGGGTCTAAGGGTGAGATAGTGAGAAGGTCTAAGGGTGAGATAGTGAGAGGCTCTAAGGGTGAGATTGTGAGAGGGTCTAAGGGTGAGATAGTGAGAGGGTCTAAGGGTGAGATAGTGAGAGGGTCTAAGGGTGAGATAGTGAGAGGGTCTGAGGGTAAGATAGTGAGAGGGTCTAAGGGTGAGATAGTGAGAGGGTCTAAGGGTGAGATAGTGAGAGGGTCTAAGGGTGAGATGGTGAGAGGGTCTAAGGGTGAGATAGTGAGAGGGTCTACGGGTAAGATAGTGAGAGGGTCTAAGGGTGAGATAGTGAAAGGGTCTAAGGGTGAGATAGTGAGAGGGTCTAAGGGTGAGATAGTGAGAGGCTCTAAGGGTGAGATTGTGAGAGGGTCTAAGGGTGAGATAGTGAGAGGGTCTAAGGGTGAGATAGTGAGAGGGTCTAAGGGTGAGATAGTGAGAGGGTGATAGTGAGAGGGTCTAAGGGTGAGATAGTGAGAGGGTCTAAGGGTGAGATCTTGAGAGGGTCTAAGGGTGAGATAGTGAGAGGGTCTAAGGGTGAGATAGTGAGAGGGTCTGAGGGTAAGATAGTGAGAGGGTCTAAGGGTGAGATCGTGAGAGGGTCTAAGGGTGAGATAGTGAGAGGGTCTAAGGGTGAGATAGTGAGAGGGTCTAAGGGTGAGATAGTGAGAGGGTGATAGTGAGAGGGTCTAAGGGTGAGATAGCGAGAGGGTCTAAGGGTGAGATAGTGAGAGGGTCTAAGGGTGAGATAGTGAGAGGGTCTAAGGGTGAGATAGTGAGAGGGTCTAAGGGTGAGATAGTGAGAGGGTCTAAGGGTGAGATGGTGAGAGGGTCTTAGAGTGAGATAGTGAGAGGGTCTAAGGGTGAGATAGTGAGAAGGTCTAAGGGTGAGATAGTGAGAGGGTCTAAGGGTGAGATAGTGAGAGGGTGATAGTGAGAGGGTCTAAGGGTGATATAGTGAGAGGGTCTAAGGGTGAGATAGTGAGAGGGTCTAAGGGTGAGATAGTGAGAGGGTGAAAGTGAGAGGGTCAAAGGGTGAGATAGTGAGAGGGTGATAGTGAGAGGGTCTAAGGGTGAGATAGTGAGAGGGTCTAAGGGTGAGATAGTGAGAGGGTCTAAGGGTGAGATAGTGAGAGGGTCTAAGAGTGAGATAGTGAGAGGGTCTAAGGGTGAGATAGTGAGAGGGTGATAGTGAGATAGTGAGAGGCTCTAAGGGTGAGATTGTGAGAGGGTCTAAGGGTGAGATAGTGAGAGGGTCTAAGGGTGAGATAGTGAGAGGGTCTAAGGGTGAGATAGTGAGTGGGTCTAAGGGTGAGATAGTGAGAGGCTCTAAGGGTGAGATTGTGAGAGGGTCTAAGGGTGAGATAGTGAGAGGGTCTAAGGGTGAGATAGTGAGAGGGTTTAAGGGTGAGATAGTGAGAGGGTCTAAGGGTGAGATAGTGAGAGGGTCTAAGGGTGAGATAGTGAGAGGGTCTAAGGGTGAGCTAGTGAGAGGGTCTGAGGGTGAGATAGTGAGAGGGTCTAAGGGTGAGATAGTGAGAGGGTCTAAGGGTGAGATAGTGATAGCGTCTAAGGGTGAGATAGTGAGAGGGTCTAAGGGTGAGATAGTGAGAGGGTCTAAGGGTTAGATAGTGAGAGGTTCTAAGGGTGAGATTGTGAGAGGGTCTAAGGGTGAGATAGTGAGAGGGTCTAAGGGTGAGATAGTGAGAGGGTCTAAGGGTGAGACAGTGAGAGGGTCTAAGGGTGAGATAGTGAGAGGGTGACAGTGAGAGGGTCTAAGGGTGAGATAGTGAGAGGGTCTAAGGGTGAGATAGTGAGAGGGTCTTAGGGTGAGATAGTGCGAGGGTCTAAGGGTGAGATAGTGAGAGGGTCTAAGGGTGAGATAGTGAGAGGGTCTAAAGGTTAGATAGTGAGAGGTTCTAAGGGTGAGATTGTGAGAGGGTCTAAGGGTGAGATAGTGAGAGGGTCTAAGGGTGAGATAGTGAGAGGGTCTAAGGGTGAGCTAGTGAGAGGGTCTGAGGGTGAGATAGTGAGAGGGTCTAAGGGTGAGATAGTGAGAGGGTTTAAGGTAGAGATAGTGAAAGGGTCTAAGGGTGAGATAGTGAGAGGGTCTAAGGGTGAGATAGTGAGAGGGTCTAAGGGAGAGCTAGTGAGAGGGTCTGAGGGTGAGATAGTGAGAGGGTCTAAGGGTGAGATAGTGAGAGGGTCTAAGGGTGAGATAGTGCGAGGGTCTAAGGGTGAGATAGTGAGAGGGTCTAAGGGTGAGATAGTGAGAGGGTCTAATTGTGAGATAGTGAGAGGGTCTAGGGGTGAGATAGTGAGAGGGTCTTAGGGTGAGATAGTGAGAGGGTCTAAGGGTGAGATAGTGAGAGGGTCTAAGGGTGAGATAGTGAGAGGGTCTAAGGGTGAGATAGTGAGAGGGTCTAAGGGTGAGATAGTGAGAGGGTCTAAGGGTGAGATAGTGAGAAGGTCTAAGGGTGAGATAGTGAGAGGCTCTAAGGGTGAGATTGTGAGAGGGTCTAAGGGTGAGATAGTGAGAGGGTCTAAGGGTGAGATAGTGAGAGGGTCTAAGGGTGAGATAGTGAGAGGGTCTAAGGGTGAGATAGTGAGAGGGTCTTAGGGTGAGATAGTGAGAGGGTCTAAGGGTGAGATAGTGAGAGGGTCTAAGGGTGAGATGGTGAGAGGGTCTAAGGGTGAGATAGTGAGAGGGTCTACGGGTAAGATAGTGAGAGGGTCTAAGGGTGAGATAGTGAAAGGGTCTAAGGGTGAGATAGTGAGAGGGTCTAAGGGTGAGATAGTGAGATGCTCTAAGGGTGAGATTGTGAGAGGGTCTAAGGGTGAGATAGTGAGAGGGTCTAAGGGTGAGATAGTGAGAGGGTCTAAGGGTGAGATAGTGAGAGGGTCTAAGGGTGAGATAGTGAGAGGGTCTAAGGGTGAGATAGTGAGAGGGTCTAAGGGTGAGATAGTGAGAGGGTCTAAGGGTGAGATAGTGAGAGGCTCTAAGGGTGAGATTGTAAGAGGGTCTAAGGGTGAGATAGTGAGAGGGTCTAAGGGTGAGATAGTGAGAGGGTCTAAGGGTGAGATAGTGAGAGGGTCTAAGGGTGAGATAGTGAGACGGTCTGAGGGTGAGATTGTGAGAGGGTTTAAGGGTGAGATAGTGAAAGGGTCTAAGGGTGAAATAGTGAGAGGGTTTAAGGGTGAGATAGTGAGAGGGTCTAAGGGTGAGATAGTGAGAGGGTCTAAGGGTGAGATAGTGAGAGGGTCTAAGGGTGAGATAGTGAGAGGGTCTAAGGGTGAGATAGTGAGAGGGTCTAAGGGTGAGATAGTGAGAGGGTCTAAGGGTGAGATGGTGATAGCGTCTAAGGGTGAGATAATGAGAGGGTCTAAGGGTGAGATAGTGAGAGGGTCTAAGGGTGAGATAGTGGGAGGGTGATAGTGAGAGGTTCTAAGGGTGAGATAGTGAGAGGGTCTAAGGGTGAGATAGTGAGAGGGTCTAAGGGTGAGATAGTGAGAGGGTCTAAGGGTGAGATAGTGAGAGGCTCTAAGGGTGAGATTGTGAGAGGGTCTAAGGGTGAGATAGTGAGAGGGTCTAAGGGTGAGATAGTGAGAGGGTCTAAGGGTGAGATAGTGAGAGGGTCTAAGGGTGAGATAGTGAGAGGCTCTAAGGGTGAGATTGTGAGAGGGTCTAAGGGTGAGATAGTGAGAGGGTCTAATGGTGAGATAGTGAGAGGGTTTAAGGGTGAGATAGTGAGAGGGTCTAAGGGTGAGATAGTGAGAGGGTCTAAGGGTGAGATAGTGAGAGGCTCTAAGGGTGAGATTGTGAGAGGGTCTAAGGGTGAGATAGTGAGAGGGTCTAAGGGTGAGATAGTGAGAGGGTCTAAGGGTGAGATAGTGAGAGGGTCTAAGGGTGAGATAGTGAGACGGTCTGAGGGTGAGATTGTGAGAGGGTCTAAGGGTGAGATAGTGAGAGGGTCTAAGGGTGATATAGTGAGAGGGTTTAGGGGTGAGATAGTGAAATGGTCTAAGGGTGAGATAGTGAGAGGGTCTAAGGGTGAGATAGTGAGAGGGTCTAAGGGTGAGATAGTGAGAGGGTCTAAGGGTGAGATAGTGAGAGGGTCTAAGGGTGAGATAGTGAGAGGGTCTAAGGGTGAGATAGTGATAGCGTCTAAGGGTGAGATAGTGAGAGGGTCTAAGGGTGAGATAGTGAGAGGGTCTAAGGGTGAGATAGTGGGAGGGTGATAGTGAGAGGGTCTAAGGGTGAGATAGTGAGAGGGTCTAAGGGTGAGATAGTGAGAGGGTCTAAGGGTGAGATAGTGAGAGGGTCTAAGGGTGAGATAGTGAGAGGGTCTAAGGGTGAGATAGTGAGAGGGTCTAAGGGTGAGATAGTGAGAGGGTCTACGGGTGAGATAGTGAGAGGGTCTAAGGGTGAGATAGTGAGAGGGTCTAAGGTTGAGATAGTGAGAGGGTCTAAGGGTGAGATAGTGAGAGGGTCTAAGGGTGAGATAGTGGGAGGGTGATAGTGAGAGGGTCTAAGGGTGAGATAGTGAGAGGGTCTAAGGGTGAGATAGTGAGAGGGTCTAAGGGTGAGATAGTGAGAGGCTCTAAGGGTGAGATTGTGAGAGGGTCTAAGGGTGAGATAGTGAGAGGGTCTAAGGGTGAGATAGTGAGAGGGTCTTAGGGTGAGATAGTGAGAGGGTCTAAGGGTGAGATAGTGGGAGGGTGATAGTGAGAGGGTCTAAGGGTGAGATAGTGAGAGGGTCTAAGGGTGAGATAGTGAGAGGGTGATAGTGAGAGGGTCTAAGGGTGAGATAGTGAGAGGGTCTAAGGGTGCGATAGTGAGAGGGTCTAAGGGTGAGATAGTGAGAGGGTGATAGTGAGATAGTGAGAGGCTCTAAGGGTGAGATTGTGAGAGGGTCTAAGGGTGAGATAGTGAGAGGGTCTAAGGGTGAGATAGTGAGAGGGTGATAGTGAGAGGGTCTAAGGGTGAGATAGTGCGATGGTCTAAGGGTGAGATAGTGAGAGGGTCTAAGGGTGAGATAGTGAGAGGGTCTAATTGTGAGATAGTGAGAGGGTCTAAGGGTGAGATAGTGAGAGGGTTTAAGGGTGAGATAGTGAGAGGGTCTAAAGGTGAGATAGTGAGAGGGTCTAAGGGTGAGATAGTGAGAGGGTCTAAGGGTGAGATAATGAGAGGGTCTAAGGGTGAGATAGTGAGAGGGTCTTAGGGTGAGATAGTGAGAGGGTCTAAGGGTGAGATAGTGAGAGGGTCTAAGGGTGAGATAGTGAGAGGGTCTAAGGGTGAGATAGTGAGAGGGTCTAAGGGTGAGATAGTGAGAAGGTCTAAGGGTGAGATAGTGAGAGGGTGTAAGGGTGAGATAGTGAGAGGCTCTAAGGGTGAGATTGTGAGAGGGTCTAAGGGTGAAATAGTGAGAGGTTCTAAGGGTGAGATAGTGAGAGGGTCTATGGGTGAGATAGTGAGAGGGTCTAAGGGTGAGATAGTGAGAGGGTCTAAGGCTGAGATAGTGAAAGGGTCTTAGGGTGAGATAGTGAGAAGGTCTAAGGGTGAGATAGTGAGAGGGTCTAAGGGTGAGATAGTGAGAGGGTCTAAGGGTGAGATAGTGAGAGGGTCTAAGGGTGAAATAGTGAGAGGGTCTAAGGGTGAGATAGTGAGAGGGTCTAAGGGTGAGATAGTGAGAGGCTCTAAGGGTGAGATTGTGAGAGGGTCTAAGGGTGAGATAGTGAGAGGGTCTAAGGGTGAGATAGTGAGAGGGTCTAAGGGTGAGATAGTGAGAGGGTCTAAACTTGAGATAGTGAGAGGCTCTAAGGGTGAGATTGTGAGAGGGTCTAAGGGTGAGATAGTGAGAGGGTCTAAGGGTGAGATAGTGAGAGGGTTTAAGGGTGAGATAGTGAGAGGGTCTAAGGGTGAGATAGTGAGAGGGTCTAAGGGTGAGATAGTGAGAGGGTCTAAGGGTGAGACAGTGAGAGGGTCTAAGGGTGAGATAGTGAGAGGGTCTAAGGGTGAGATAGTGGGAGGGTGATAGTGAGACAGTCTAAGGGTGAGATAGTGAGAGGGTCTAAGGGTGAGATAGTGAGAGGGTGATAGTGAGAGGGTCTAAGGGTGAGATAGTGAGAGGGTCTTAGGGTGAGATAGTGAGAGGGTCTAAGGGTGAGATAGTGAGAGGGTCTAAGGGTGAGATAGTGAGAGGGTGATAGTGAGAGGGTCTAAGGGTGAGATAGTGAGAGGGTCTAAGGGTGAGATAGTGAGAGGGTTTAAGGGTGAGATGGTGAGAGGGTCTAAGGGTGAGATAGTGAGAGGGTCTAAGGGTGAGATAGTGAGAGGGTCTAAGGGTGAGATAGTGAGAGGGTCTAAGGGTGAGATAGTGAGAGGGTCTAAGGGTGAGATAGTGAGAGGGTCTAAGGGTGAGATAGTGAGAGAGTCTAAGGGTGAGATAGTGAGAGGGTCTAAGGGTGAGATAGTGAGAGGGTCTCAGGGTGAGAAAGTGGGAGGGTGATAGTGAGACAGTCTAAGGGTGAGATAGTGAGAGGGTCTAAGGGTGAGATAGTGAGAGGGTGATAGTGAGAGGGTCTAAGGGTGAGATAGTGAGAGGGTCTTAGGGTGAGATAGTGAGAGGGTCTAAGGGTGAGATAGTGAGAGGGTCTAAGGGTGAGATAGTGAGAGGGTGATAGTGAGAGCGTCTAAGGGTGAGATAGTGAGAGGGTCTAAGGGTGAGATAGTGAGAGGGTTTAAGGGTGAGATAGTGAGAGGGTCTAAGGGTGAGATTGTGAGAGGGTCTAAGGGTGAGATAGTGAGAGGCTCTAAGGGTGAGATTGTGAGAGGGTCTAAGGGTGAGATAGTGAGAGGGTCTAAGGGTGAGATAGTGAGAGGGTTTAAGGGTGAGATAGTGAGAGGGTCTAAGGGTGAGATAGTGAGAGGGTCTAAGGGTGAGATAGTGAGAGGCTCTAAGGGTGAGATTGTGAGAGGGTCTAAGGGTGAGATAGTGAGAGGGTCTAAGGGTGAGATAGTGAGAGGGTCTAAGGGTGAGATAGTGAGAGGGTCTAAGGGTGAGATAGTGAGACGGTCTGAGGGTGAGATTGTGAGAGGGTCTAAGGGTGAGATAGTGAGAGGGTCTAAGGGTGAGATAGTGAGAGGGTTTAGGGGTGAGATAGTGAGAGGGTCTAAGGGTGAGATAGTGAGAGGGTCTAAGGGTGAGATAGTGAGAGGGTCTAAGGGTGAGATAGTGAGAGGGTCTAAGGGTGAGATAGTGAGAGGGTCTAAGGGTGAGAGAGTGAGAGGGTCTAAGGGTGAGATAGTGATAGCGTCTAAGGGTGAGATAGTGAGAGGGTCTAAGGGTGAGATAGTGAGAGGGTCTAAGGGTGAGATAGTGGGAGGGTGATAGTGAGAGGGTCTAAGGGTGAGATAGTGAGAGGGTCTAAGGGTGAGATAGTGAGAGGGTCTAAGGGTGAAATAGTGAGAGGGTCTAAGGGTGAGATAGTGAGAGGATCTAAGGGTGAGATAGTGAGAGGGTCTAAGGGTGAGATAGTGAGAGTGTCTACGGGTGAGATAGTGAGAGGTTCTAAGGGTGAGATAGTGAGAGGGTTTAAGGGTTAGATAGTGAGAGGGTCTAAGGGTGAGATAGTGAGAGGGTCTAAGGGTGAGATAGTGAGAGGCTCTAAGGGTGAGATTGTGAGAGGGTCTAAGGGTGAGATAGTGAGAGGGTCTAAGGGTGAGATAGTGAGAGGGTCTAAAGGTGAGATAGTGAGAGGGTCTAAGGGTGAGATAGTGAGACGGTCTTAGGGTGAGATTTTGAGAGGGTCTAAGGGTGAGATAGTGAGAGGGTCTAAGGGTGAGATAGTGAGAGGGTTTAGGGGTGAGATAGTGAGAGGGTCTAAGGGTGAGATAGTGAGAGGGTCTAAGGGTGAGATAGTGAGAGGGTCTAATGGTGAGATAGTGAGAGGGTCTAAGGGTGAGATAGTGAGAGGGTCTAAGGGTGAGATAGTGAGAGGGTCTAAGGGTGAGATAGTGATAGCGTCTAAGGGTGAGATAGTGAGAGGGTCTAAGGGTGAGATAGTAAGAGGGTCTAAGGGTAAGATAGTGAGAGGGTCTAAGGGTGAGATAGTGAGAGGCTCTAAGGGTGAGATTGTGAGAGGGTCTAAGGGTGAGATAGTGAGAGGGTCTAAGGGTGAGATAGTGAGAGGGTCTAAGCGTGAGATAGTGAGAGGGTCTAAGGGTGAGATAGTGAGAGGCTCTAAGGGTGAGATTGTGAGAGGGTCTAAGGGTGAGATAGTGAGAGGGTCTAAGGGTGAGATAGTGAGAGGGTTTAAGGGTGAGATAGTGAGAGGGTCTAAGGGTGAGATAGTGAGAGGGTCTAAGGGTGAGATAGTGAGAGGCTCTAAGGGTGAGATTGTGAGAGGGTCTAAGGGTGAGATAGTGAGAGGGTCTAAGGGTGAGATAGTGAGAGGGTCTAAGGGTGAGATAGTGAGAGGGTCCAAGGGTGAGATAGTGAGACGGTCTGAGGGTGAGATTGTGAGAGGGTCTAAGAGTGAGATAGTGAGAGGGTCTAAGGGTGAGATAGTGAGAGGGTTTAGGGGTGAGATAGTGAGAGGGTCTAAGGGTGAGATAGTGAGAGGGTCTAAGGGTGAGATAGTGAGAGGGTCTAAGGGTGAGATAGTGAGAGGCTCTAAGGGTGAGATAGTGAGAGGGTTTAGGGGTTAGATAGTGAGAGGGTCTAAGGGTGAGATAGTGAGAGGGTCTAAGGGTGAGATAGTGAGAGGGTCTAAGGGTGAGATAGTGAGAGGGTTTAAGGGTGAGATAGTGAGAGGGTCTAAGGGTGAGATAGTGAGAGGGTCTAAGGGTGAGATAGTGAGAGGCTCTAAGGGTGAGATTGTGAGAGGGTCTAAGGGTGAGATAGTGAGAGGGTCTAAGGGTGAGATAGTGAGAGGGTCTAAGGGTGAGATAGTGAGAGGGTCTAAGGTTGAGATAGTGAGAGGGTCTTAGGGTGAGATAGTGAGAGGGTCTAAGGGTGAGATAGTGGGAGGGTGATAGTGAGAGGGTCTAAGGGTGAGATAGTGAGAGGGTCTAAGGGTGAGATAGTGAGAGGGTCTTAGGGTGAGATAGTGAGAGGCTCTTAGGGTGAGATTGTGAGAGGGTCTAAGGGTGAGATAGTGAGAGGGTCTAAGGGTGAGATAGTGAGAGGGTCTAAGGGTGAGATAATGAGAGGGTCTAAGGGTGAGATAGTGAGAGGCTCTAAGGGTGAGATTGTGAGAGGGTCTAAGGGTGAGATAGTGAGAGGCTCTAAGGGTGAGATAGTGAGAGGGTCTAAGGTTGAGATAGTGAGAGGGTCTAAGGGTGAGATAGTGAGAGGGTCTAAGGGTGAGATAGTGGGAGGGTGATAGTGAGAGGGTCTAAGGGTGAGATAGTGAGAGGGTCTAAGGTTGAGATAGTGAGAGCGTTTAAGGGTGAGATAGTGAGAGGGTCTAAGGGTGAGATAGTGAGAGGGTCTAAAGGTGAGATAGTGAGAGGGTCTAAGGGTGAGATAGTGAGAGGGTCTAAGGGTGAGATAGTGAGAGGGTCTAAGGGTGAGATAGTGGGAGGGTGATAGTGAGAGGGTCTAAGGGTGAGATAGTGAGAGGGTCTAAGGGTGAGATAGTGAGAGGGTCATAGTGAGAGAGTCTAAGGGTGAGATAGTGCGAGGGTCTAAGGGTGCGATAGTGAGAGGGTCTAAGGGTGAGATAGTGAGAGGGTGATAGTGAGATAGTGAGAGGCTCTAAGGGTGAGATTGTGAGAGGGTCTAAGGGTGAGATAGTGAGAGGGTTTAAGGGTGAGATAGTGAGAGGGTCTAAGGGTGAGATAGTGCGAGGGTCTAAGGGTGAGATAGTGAGAGGGTCTAAGGGTGAGATAGTGAGAGGGTCTAATTGTGAGATAGTGAGAGGGTCTAAGGGTGAGATAGTGAGAGGGTTTAAGGGTGAGATAGTGAGAGGGTCTAAAGGTGAGATAGTGAGAGGGTCTAAGGGTGAGATAGTGAGAGGGTCTAAGGGTGAGATAGTGAGAGGGTCTAAGGGTGAGATAGTGAGAGGGTGTTAGGGTGAGATAGTGAGAGGGTCTAAGGGTGAGATAGTGAGAGGGTCTAAGGGTGAGATAGTGAGAGGGTCTAAGGGTGAGATAGTGAGAGGGTCTAAGGGTGAGATAGTGAGAAGGTCTAAGGGTGAGATAGTGAGAGGGTGTAAGGGTGAGATAGTGAGAGGCTCTAAGGGTGAGATTGTGAGAGGGTCTAAGGGTGAAATAGTGAGAGGGTCTAAGGGTGAGATAGTGAGAGGGTCTATGGGTCAGATAGTGAGAGGGTCTAAGGGTGAGATAGTGAGAGGGTCTAAGGCTGAGATAGTGAAAGGGTCTTAGGGTGAGATAGTGAGAGGGTCTAAGGGTGAGATAGTGAGAGGGTCTAAGGGTGAGATAGTGAGAGGGTCTAAGGGTGAGATAGTGAGAGGGTCTAAGGGTGAAATAGTGAGAGGGTCTAAGGGTGAGATAGTGAGAGGGTCTAAGGGTGAGATAGTGAGAGGCTCTAAGGGTGAGATTGTGAGAGGGTCTAAGGGTGAGATAGTGAGAGGGTCTAAGGGTGAGATAGTGAGAGGGTCTAAGGGTGAGATAGTGAGAGGGTCTAAACTTGAGATAGTGAGAAGCTCTAAGGGTGAGATTGTGAGAGGGTCTAAGGGTGAGATAGTGAGAGGGTCTAAGGGTGAGATATAGAGAGGGTTTAAGGGTGAGATAGTGAGAGGGTCTAAGGGTGAGATAGTGAGAGGGTCTAAGGGTGAGATAGTGAGAGGGTCTAAGGGTGAGATAGTGAGAGGGTCTAAGGGTGAGATAGTGGGAGGGTGATAGTGAGACAGTCTAAGGGTGAGATAGTGAGAGGGTCTAAGGGTGAGATAGTGAGACGGTGATAGTGAGAGGGTCTAAGGGTGAGATAGTGAGAGGGTCTTAGGGTGAGATAGTGAGAGGGTCTAAGGGTGAGATAGTGAGAGGGTCTAAGGGTGAGATAGTGAGAGGGTGATAGTGAGAGGGTCTAAGGGTGAGATAGTGAGAGGGTCTAAGGGTGAGATAGTGAGACGGTTTAAGGGTGAGATGGTGAGAGGGTCTAAAGGTGAGATAGTGAGAGGGTCAAAGGGTGAGATAGTGAGAGGGTCTAAGGGTGAGATAGTGAGAGGGTCTAAGGGTGAGATAGTGAGAGGGTCTAAGGGTGAGATAGTGAGAGGGTCTAAGGGTGAGATAGTGAGAGGGTCTAAGGGTGAGATAGTGAGAGGGTCTAAGGGTGAGATAGTGGGAGGGTGATAGTGAGACAGTCTAAGGGTGAGATAGTGAGAGGGTCTTAGGGTGAGATAGTGAGAGGGTCTAAGGGTGAGATAGTGAGAGGGTCTAAGGGTGTGATAGTGAGAGGGTCTAAGGTTGAGATAAAGAGAGCGTTTAAGGGTGAGATAGTGAGAGGGTCTAAGGGTGAGATAGTGAGAGGGTCTAAAGGTGAGATAGTGAGAGGGTCTAAGGGTGAGATAATGAGAGGGTCTAAGGGTGAGATAGTGAGAGGGTCTAAGGGTGAGATGGTGGGAGGGTGATAGTGAGAGGGTCTAAGGGTGAGATAAAGAGAGAGTCTAAGGGTGAGATAGTGAGAGGGTGATAGTGAGAGGGTCTAAGGGTGAGATAGTGTGAGGGTCTAAGGGTGAGATAGTGAGAGGGTCTAAGGGTGAGATAGTGAGAGGGTCTAATTGTGAGATAGTGAGAGGGTCTAAGGGTGAGATAGTGAGAGGGTTTAAGGGTGAGATAGTGAGAGGGTCTAAAGGTGAGATAGTGAGAGGGTCTAAGGGTGAGATAGTGAGAGGGTCTAAGGGTGAGATAGTGAGAGGGTCTAAGGGTGAGATAGTGAGAGGGTCTTAGGGTGAGATAGTGAGAGGGTCTAAGGGTGAGATAGTGAGAGGGTCTAAGGGTGAGATAGTGAGAGGGTCTAAGGGTGAGATAGTGAGAGGGTCTAAGGGTGAGATAGTGAGAAGGTCTAAGGGTGAGATAGTGAGAGGGTTTAAGGGTGAGATAGTGAGAGGCTCTAAGGGTGAGATAGTGAGAGGGTCTAAGGGTGAGATAGTGAGAGGGTGATAGTGAGAGGGTCTAAGGGTGAGATAGTGTGAGGGTCTAAGGGTGAGATAGTGAGAGGGTCTAAGGGTGAGATAGTGAGAGGGTCTAATTGTGAGATAGTGAGAGGGTCTAAGGGTGAGATAGTGAGAGGGTTTAAGGGTGAGATAGTGAGAGGGTCTAAAGGTGAGATAGTGAGAGGGTCTAAGGGTGAGATAGTGAGAGGGTCTAAGGGTGAGATAGTGAGAGGGTCTAAGGGTGAGATAGTGAGAGGGTCTTAGGGTGAGATAGTGAGAGGGTCTAAGGGTGAGATAGTGTGAGGGTCTAAGGGTGAGATAGTGAGAGGGTCTAAGGGTGAGATAGTGAGAGGGTCTAAGGGTGAGATAGTGAGAAGGTCTAAGGGTGAGATAGTGAGAGGGTTTAAGGGTGAGATAGTGAGAGGCTCTAAGGGTGAGTTTGTGAGAGGGTCTAAGGGTGAAATAGTGAGAAGGTCTAAGGGTGAGATAGTGAGAGGGTCTATGGGTGAGATAGTGAGAGGGTCTAAGGGTGAGATAGTGAGAGGGTCTAAGGCTGAGATAGTGAAAGGGTCTAAGGGTGAGATAGTGAGAGGGTCTAAGGGTGAGATAGTGAGAGTGTCTAAGGGTGAGATAGTGAGAGGGTCTAAGGGTGAGATAGTGAGAGGGTCTAAGGGTGAGATAGTGAGAGGGTCTAAACTTGAGATAGTGAGAGGCTCTAAGGGTGAGATTGGAGAGGGTCTAAGGGTGAGATAGTGAGAGGGTCTAAGGGTGAGATAGTGAGAGGGTTTAAGGGTGAGATAGTGAGAGGGTCTAAGGGTGAGATAGTGAGAGGGTCTAAGGGTGAGATAGTGAGAGGGTCTAAGGGTGAGATAGTGAGAGGGTCTAAGGGTGAGATAGTGGGAGGGTGATAGTGAGACAGTCTAAGGGTGAGATAGTGAGAGGGTCTAAGGGTGAGATAGTGAGAGGGTGATAGTGAGAGGGTCTAAGGGTGAGATAGTGAGAGGGTCTTAGGGTGAGATAGTGAGAGGGTCTAAGGGTGAGATAGTGAGAGGGTCTAAGGGTGAGATAGTGAGAGGGTGATAGTGAGAGGGTCTAAGGGTGAGATAGTGAGAGGGTCTAAGGGTGAGATAGTGAGAGGGTTTAAGGGTGAGATAGTGAGAGGGTCTAAGGGTGAGATAGTGAGAGGGTCTAAGGGTGAGATAGTGAGAGGGTCTAAGGGTGAGATAGTGAGAGGGTCTAAGGGTGAGATAGTGAGAGGGTCTAAGGGTGAGATAGTGAGAGGGTCTAAGGGTGAGATAGTGAGAGGGTCTAAGGGTAAGATAGTGAGAGGGTCTAAGGGTGAGATAGTGAGAGGGTCTAAGGGTTAGATAGTGAGAGGGTCTAAGGGTGAGATAGTGAGAGGGTCTAAGAGTGAGATAGTGAGAGGGTCAAAGGGTGAGATAGTGAGAGGGTGATAGTGAGATCGTGAGAGGCTCTAAGGGTGAGATTGTGAGAGGGTCTAAGGGTGAGATAGCGAGAGGGTCTAAGGGTGAGATTGTGAGAGGGTCTAAGGGTGAGATAGTGAGAGGGTCTAAGGGTGAGATAGTGAGAGGGTTTAAGGGTGAGATAGTGAGAGGGTATAAGGTTGAGATAGTGAGAGGGTCTAAGGGTGAGATAGGGAGAGGGTCTAAGGGTGAGATAGTGAGAGGGTCTAAGGGTGAGATAGTGAGAGGGTCTAAGGGTGAGATAGTGAGAGGGTCTAAGGGTGAGATAGTGATAGCGTCTAATGGTGAGATAGTGAGAGGGTCTAAGGGTGAGATAGTGAGAGGGTCTAAGGGTGAGATAGTGGGAGGGTGATAGTGAGAGGGTCTAAGGGTGAGATAGTGAGAGGGTATAAGGGTGATATAGTGAGAGGGTCTAAGGGTGAGATAGTGAGAGGGTCTAAGGGTGAGATAGTGAGAGGGTCTAAGGGTGAGATAGTGAGAGGGTCTAAGGGTGAGATAGTTAGAGGCTCTAAGGGTGAGATAGTGAGAGGGTCTAAGGGTGAGATAGTGAGAGGGTCTACGGGTGAGATAGTGAGAGGGTCTAAGGGTGAGATAGTGAGAGGGTCTAAGGTTGATATAGTGAGAGGGTCTAAGGGTGAGATAGTGAGAGGGTCTAAGGGTGAGATAGTGGGAGGGTGATAGTGAGAGGGTCTAAGGGTGAGATAGTGAGAGGGTCTAAGGGTGAGATAGTGAGAGGGTCTAAGGGTGAGATAGTGAGAGGCTCTAAGGGTGAGATTGTGAGAGGTTCTAAGGGTGAGATAGTGAGAGGGTCTAAGGGTGAGATAGTGAGAGGGTCTAAGGGTGAGATAGTGAGAGGGTCTAAGGGTGAGATAGTGAGAGGCTCTAAGGGTGAGATTGTGAGAGGGTCTAAGGGTGAGATAGTGAGAGGCTCTAAGGGTGAGATAGTGAGAGGGTGTAAGGGTGAGATAGTGAGAGGGTCTACGGGTGAGGTAGTGAGAGGGTCTAAGGGTGAGATAGTGAGAGGGTGTAAGGTTGAGATAGTGAGAGGGTTTAAGGGTGAGATAGTGAGAGGGTCTAAGGGTGAGATAGTGAGAGGGTCTAAAGGTGAGATAGTGAGAGGGTCTAAGGGTGAGATAGTTAGAGGGTCTAAGGGTAAGATAGTGAGAGGGTCTAAGGGTGAGATAGTGGGAGGGTGATAGTGAGAGGGTCTAAGGGTGAGATAGTGAGAGGGTCTAAGGGTGAGATAGTGAGATGGTCTAAGGGTGAGATAGTGAGAGGGTGATAGTGAGAGGGTCTAAGGGTGAGATAGTGCGAGGTGTTAAATGATACAACAGGTTTGTACGACGACTCTTTATTGACTGATCTTAAATCTAGGTTGTAAGTATAAGTAAGTATACATAATTGTAAGTATGAGTGAGTTTACATAATTGTAAGTATAAGTGAACTTATTCACAATGAATTTGTAGGTGTAATGCTTAGCTTCTAATGTACATATCAAGTGCATACATATAACATCTTCCTTCTTTAAATTTATGTACATGTCAAATAGAGATAATCAACAATTCATACAATTAACTTAAATTCAATTTGATTCAATTCATATAATAACTATTGAAATATTTAGTAAAATTTTTGAAGGATGCATTATTTATACGATAGCTTGCAAGGTGGTATAACGCGCCTTCCAGACCGAGTAGTAATTAATTGATTACTATGCTCTGCATTCGGAGATTTATCTTGGACTAAATGCTCGGTGACAAGGGATTCAGGAGATTGTGGCGCATCGGTTAGTTTCGGACTAGGTTTTGAGGTAGATGGTATAATGTGCTCTCTATTTCGCCTGTATGCATATCCTACAGAATCTTCTATGATGTAAGATCGAGGTTCTTTGCAAATGGCTTTAATTTTTCCCGGAAACCAATATGACTTAGAATTTTTCTTATAGTATATATTTTCTCCTTTGCTAAGAGGACGTAAAATTTTAGTATGTTTGTTGTAACGCTGTTGATGATATTTATTGTATTTTTTAATTACTGATTTATATTTCGAAGAGTTAATTACTTTAGGACGGAGAATGTTTTCGTTTGTTGGTATCTTAGTTCTGAGCTTCCTTGACATAAGAAGTTCTGATGGAGATGGTAAATTGCCTTTTGATATAGTTCGGTAATGAAGAAGTGACAAATACGGATCTCCTTTTGACATTAGACACTTGGTAAAAAGTTTTTTAATTGTTTGGACTGACCTTTCAGCCAAACCATTAGAACGTGGAAGATAAGGACTCGAAGTTGTGTGTGAAATATTCCACTCTACACAAAAATTTTCAAAATCCTTTGAATTGAATGGTGGTCCATTATCAGAAATAAATTCAAAGGGTATACCGTGTCTGGCAAAAATTGATTTAAGCTTATTTATAACGTTGCGACTGTTCGTATTGTTAAGAGATTCAACTTCAATGTATTTAGAGAAGTAATCTACAACTAGAAGATATGTTTGATTATTAAATTCGAAAAAATCTGCTGCAACTTTATACCATGGATGTTCCTTGAATGAATGATTTGCCAATGGTTGTTTTGCTTGAGAATTTCTGTAACGCATACATGCTTCACAGCTGCTAACAACGTTGTAAATATCATTATTTATATTAGGCCAATAAACTACATCTTTTGCATAGTTTTGACAGCGTTGTATTCCCATATGACCCTCGTGTAATAATCTAAGTGTTTCTTGACGCATTGAATTTGGAATGACTATACGGTTTGACATAAAAATAATGCCATATGCGACGTGCATATTATCTTTTACTGCAAAATAAGGCATACAATCAATACTTATCAGCTTTTTATGCTTTGGCCAGCCAGATTTAATATATTCTTCAAGTTTTAATAAAGTTTGATCTTCACGAGTTTCACTTTGAATTTTTTTAAGTTTCTCCTGAGAGACAGGTATTGAAGACAATAATAGATTACAGTGCAGATCAACCTCTTCATCGATGTCACCTAAGCTTGTTTCTTGGAGAGGTGCTCTTGACAACGTATAAGCCATATACAAGTATTTACCAGGTTTGTACTTAACATCAAGATCATATGCTAGTAACCTAAGCATGAATCTTTGTAGTCGTGGAGGAACGTTATGCAATGGTTTAGAAAATATTGTAACCAATGGCTTGTGGTCAGTTTCTACAGTAATTCGTTTACCATAAATATTTTGGTGAAATTTAGTACATCCAAAAAGAATTGCAAAAAGTTCTTTCTCAATTTGAGCATAATTCTCCTGACTTTTTGTAAGAGTACTTGACGCATACGCAATGGGTAGCTGATCATGCATAATTGCTACACCGACGGCTTTTTTGGAGGCATCAACGGATAAAACAATATGCTTATTTGGATTGAAAAAAGTTAAAACTGGAGCTTCTGATATTAGCCGTTTTAGCTTTTCAAATTCTTTTTGATGGCAACCATCCCAATGCCATGCAATTTCTTTCTTTAGAAGGTGTCAAAGATTTGTCGTTTCTATAGATAAACCTTTGATGAAGCTTCCCAAATAATTTACCATACCCAGAAATCTTTGAAGTTCGACGACTGAAGTGGGTGGTGGCATCTCACAAATTGCTTTAACTTTAGATTTGTCAGGTCTTATCCCATCTGCCGAAAAAACATGACCTAAAAAAGTTACTTCATTGACAACAAATTTTGATTTTTCTTTGTTAAATTTTAATCCGACTTGTCTGGCACGATTTAAAACCTGTTCTAAAATATTGTAATGTTCTTCCTCAGTTTCCGTGTGTATTAGAAAATCATCAATGAATATAATGACGCCTTTAATGTCACCAAATAATTTAATCATTGTTGAATGAAAAATCTCAGGAGCTGCATTTATTCCAAACGGCAATCTTAAAAATCGATATCTTCCGAAGGGAGTGTTAAAAGTGCATAATTTGGATGCTTCGTCATCGAGTTCAATGACCCAGAAACCTGAATTTGCGTCTAAAACGCTAAAAAACTTCGAATTGATCAACTGAGATTTAACTTCGTCGATTGTGGGAAACGCGTAGTGAGGACGTAAAATAGCTTTATTTAAATTTCGTGGATCCATACATAATCGGATCTTACCAGACTTTTTCGAGACGATCACTATAGAGTTAACCCATTCCGTAGGCTCTTCTTCTTTGACAATAATATTCAACGATTCTAATCTTTGAAGCTCTTTCTTAAGCGGGACACGTAGGGCAAAAGGAATTTTTCGCGGACTGTCTACTACTGGTTTGGCGTCTGGACGTAATTTAAACTTGCATTTCGTTTCTAATTTACCGATTCCTTCAAATATTTCTCTAAATTTATTTCCGATAATTCTACATTTTTCTTTAAGACTTCCATTGTTTGTTTTATTTAATAAACCAATTTGAATTCCTTCTGTTTTGTTTACAATATTTAAATCAATACAACTTTTCAAACCCAATACTGTGATAGTCTGTGTATGTAGTTTGCCGTGTAATATAAAAAATTTAACATTGTAAGAATTATTTTTATACTTTAATGGAAATATGTAGTAGCCCAGTACCGGTATTGATTCTCCCGAAAATGAAAATATTCTACTTTTCGTAGGCGAGATTTGGTTTTTACATAAACCAATACTTTGAAAAACTTGATAGGTCATGACGTTCGCTTGAGCGCCAGTATCGACTTGGCATTTTATGCTGTGACCGAAAAGAGATAATAGGTCTGTTCCCGGACCACCATTAATTACAATTAATCGCGATTAATTGCAATGAAGCTGTTCCCGTACTCCGTTTTACTGAAAACTGAAAATTTCCCCTCTCTCAGTAAAATTCAGTAGGGTCTGAGCTACTGAAAAATACTGAAAAGTGTCAAATGGTGTGGTGCGAGTAAATAGTTTCAAATGTGCGCGGCAAGCAACATATTTTTTGCGTAATTTTGCTATGAAGGTCGAATATTTTTGTGGCGATGATTTATCAGCGCTCAGGATAACCGTACAATCACTATTGTTCTTCCAAAAACCGAAAACTGACACTTTTGTTTGTCAATTTTCAGGAAATGCAATGAGAGCGTTCCCGTACTTTTCATGAATTTCCCCCACCACATGATTCAGGAAAATTCAGGAAAATTCAGTGACTGAAAGTCCTGGAACAGACCTAATGAAACAAACCAGTTTTTACTACTGTTTGTACTTTCAATTTGAGAAACTTTCATCATGCCGAGAAAAAAATCATCTCCTACATCTGAAGAGTTATCTGCTTCAATATTTTTTACATACAAGTGCCGCTTATTTGTATGAGGAGTACGACACATTTTTGCATAGTGGTTAAGTTTTTGACACAAATGGCACACAACTCCAATTGCCGGACATTTCTGTCTATGCGACTCACCACAACGAGAACATTTTGCATTTGTGTGCTTATCAATTTTCATGGTTTTTTCAGTTTTCACAAAATTTTTTGGTTTAGATTTTATCATGTGGTAGTTATTTTTAGATTTTTTCATATAATTTACCGAGTAATCATTTATGATTCTACCACTGGAATCATTTTTTAAGATTTCCGCATTTATTTTTGCCAATTTAATATTTTTCGCAATTTCAATTGCTTTGTCTAATGTAACTGCACCTTCGCTTAGTAAACGTTCCTTTATTTGATTGCTTACTAAGCCGCACACGAAAATATCTCGAACTAAATCATCCTTAATTGGACCGAAATCACAAGAAGCACTTAAATTTTTTAATGCGGTAACAAAATCATCCAGCGATTCTTCAGAACCTTGTTTTCTTGTGAAAAAAATGTGCCGTTCGACGGCAATATTTACCTTGGGTACAAAATGCAAATGAAATTTTTCTAACAAATCCTTATACTGAACTTTATCCATGTCCAAATTGAGTGATCTAAATATATCCAGCGACGACGATCCCATACAGTGAAGAAATAAGGCAACTTTTCGTTGTTCGCTTTCTGCTTCTAATCCTGATGCACGTAGAAATATTTCGAATTTGGTCCTCCATGTGGTCCACTCGGACGGCATATTAATAGCATCCATTTGCAGGGGTACAATCTGTGAGATGAATCCCTCCATTCCGATTTTTGGTTTTGGTTTCGCTTCAGCCTCGGTCGACATTAATTAAATTTTATTTCCGATTGAAATTAACTTTTACTTTTCACTTTTACTTTTGACTTTGCAATTAACGGTACTTTAGACTTTTCGGTTAACACCTGACACCATGTTAAATGATACAACAGGTTTGTACGACGACTCTTTATTGACTGATCTTAAATCTAGGTTGTAAGTATAAGTAAGTACACATAATTGTAAGTATGAGTGAGTTTACATAATAGTGAGAGGGTCTAAGGGTGAGATAGTGAGAGGGTGATAGTGAGATAGTGAGAGGCTCTAAGGGTGAGATTGTGAGAGGGTCTAAGGGTGAGATAGTGAGAGGGTCTAAGGGTGAGATAGTGAGAGGGTGATAGTGAGATGGTCTAAGGGTGAGATAGTGCGAGGGTCTAAGGGTGAGATAGTGAGAGGGTCTAAGGGTGAGATAGTGAGAGGGTCTAATTGTGAGATAGTGAGAGGGTCTAAGGGTGAGATAGTGAGAGGGTCTAAGGGTGATATAGTGAGAGGGTCTAAGGGTGAGATCGTGAGAGGGTCTAAGGGTGAGATAGTGAGAGGGTCTAAGGGTGAGATAGTGAGAGGGTCTAAGGGTGAGATAGTGAGAGGGTCTTATGGTGAGATAGTGAGAGGGTCTAAGGGTGAGATAGTGAGAGGGTCTAAGGGTGAGATAGTGAGAGGGTCTAAGGGTGAGATAGTGAGAGGGTCTAAGGGTGAGATAGTGAGAAGGTCTAAGGGTGAGATAGTGAGAGGGTCTAAGGGTGAGATAATGAGAGGCTCTAAGGGTGAGATTGTGAGAGGGTCTAAGGGTGAAATAGTGAGAGGGTCTAAGGGTGAGATAGTGAGAGGGTCTATGGGTGAGATAGTGAGAGGGTCTAAGGGTGAGATAGTGAGAGGGTCTAAGGGTGAGATAGTGAAAGGGTCTTAGGGTGAGATAGTGAGAGGGTCTAAGGGTGAGATAGTGAGAGGGTCTAAGGGTGAGATAGTGAGAGGGTCTAAGGGTGAGATAGTGAGAGGGTCTAAGGGTGAGAGAGTGAGAGGGTCTAAGGGTGAGATAGTGAGAGGATCTAAGGGTGAGATAGTGAGAGGCTCTAAGGGTGAGATTGTGAGAGGGTCTAAGGGTGAGATAGTGAGAGGGTCTAAGGGTGAGATAGTGAGAGGGTCTAAGGGTGAGATAGTGAGAGGGTCTAAGGGTGAGATAGTGAGAGGGTCTAAGGATGATATAGTGAGAGGGTTTAAGGGTGAGATAGTGAGAGGGTCTAAGGGTGAGATAGTGAGATGGTCTAAGGGTGAGATAGTGAGAGGGTCTAAGGGTGAGATAGTGAGAGGGTCTAAGGGTGAGATAGTGAGAGGGTCTAAGGGTGAGATAGTGGGAGGGTGATAGTGAGAGGGTCTAAGGGTGAGATAGTGAGAGGGTCTAAGGGTGAGATAGTGAGAGGGTGATAGTGAGAGGGTCTAAGGGTGAGATAGTGGGTCTTAGGGTGAGATAGTGAGAGGGTCTAAGGGTGAGATATTGAGAGGGTCTAAGGGTGAGATAGTGAGAGGGTGATAGTGAGAGGGTCTAAGGGTGAGATAGTGAGAGGGTCTAAGGGTGAGATAGTGAGAGGGTTTAAGGGTGAGATGGTGAGAGGGTCTAAGGGTGAGGTAGTGAGAGGGTCTAAGGGTGAGATAGTGAGAGGGTCTAAGGGTGAGATAGTGAGAGGGTCTAAGGGTGAGATAGTGAGAGGGTCTAAGGGTGAGATAGTGAGAGGGTCTAACGGTGAGATAGTGAGAGGGTCTAAGGGTGAGATAGTGAGAGGGTCTAAGGGTGAGATAGTGAGAGGGTGATAGTGAGAGGGTCTAAGGGTGAGATAGTGAGAGGGTCTAAGGGTGAGATAGTAAGAGGGTCTAAGGGTGAGATAGTGAGAGGGTCTAAGGGTGAGATAGTGAGAGGGTGATAGTGAGAGGGTCTAAGGGTGAGATAGCGAGAGGGTCTAAGGGTGAGATAGTGAGAGGGTCTAAGGGTGAGATAGTGAGAGGGTCTAAGGGTGAGATAGTGAGAGGGTCTAAGGGTGAGATAGTGAGAGGGTCTAAGGGTGAGATGGTGAGAGGGTCTAAGAGTGAGATAGTGAGAGGGTCTAAGGGTGAGATAGTGAGAGGGTCTAAGGGTGAGATAGTGAGAGGGTCTAAGGGTGAGATAGTGAGAGGGTCTAAGGGTGAGATAGTGAGAGGGTGATAGTGAGAGGGTCTAAGGGTGAGATAGTGAGAGGGTCTAAAGGTGAGATAGTGAGAGGGTCTAAGGGTGAGATAGTGAGATGGTGAAAGTGAGAGGGTCAAAGGGTGAGATAGTGAGAGGGTGATAGTGAGAGGGTCTAAGGGTGAGATAGTGAGAGGGTCTAAGGGTGAGATTGTGAGAGGGTCTAAGGGTGAGATGGTGAGAGGGTCTAAGGGTGAGATAGTGAGAGGGTCTAAGGGTGAGATAGTGAGAGGGTCTAAGCGTGAGATAGTGAGAGGGTCTAAGGGTGAGATAGTGAGAGGGTCTAAGGGTGAGATAGTGAGAGGGTCTAAGGGTGAGATAGTGAGAGGGTCTAAGGGTGAGATAGTGAGAGGCTCTAAGGGTGAGATTCTGAGAGGGTCTAAGGGTGAGATAGTGAGAGGGTCTAAGGGTGAGATAGTGAGAGGGTCTAAGGGTGAGATAATGAGAGGGTCTAAACTTGAGATAGTGAGAAGCTCTAAGGGTGAGATTGTGAGAGGGTCTAAGGGTGAGATAGTGAGAGGGTCTAAGGGTGAGATAGTGAGAGGGTTTAAGGGTGAGATAGTGAGAGGGTCTAAGGGTGAGATAGTGAGAGGGTCTAAGGGTGAGATAGTGAGAGGGTCTAAGGGTGAGATAGTGAGAGGGTCTAAGGGTGAGATAGTGGGAGGGTGATAGTGAGACAGTCTAAGGGTGAGATAGTGAGAGGGTCTAAGGGTGAGATAGTGAGAGGGTGATAGTGAGAGGGTCTAAGGGTGAGATAGTGAGAGGGTCTTAGGGTGAGATAGTGAGAGGGTCTAAGGGTGAGATAGTGAGAGGGTCTAAGGGTGAGATAGTGAGAGGGTGATAGTGAGAGGGTCTAAGGGTGAGATAGTGAGAGGGTCTAAGGGTGAGATAGTGAGACGGTTTAAGGGTGAGATGGTGAGAGGGTCTAAGGGTGAGATAGTGAGAGGGTCTAAGGGTGAGATAGTGAGAGGGTCTAAGGGTGAGATAGTGAGAGGGTCTAAGGGTGAGATAGTGAGAGGGTCTAAGGGTGAGATAGTGAGAGGGTCTAAGGGTGAGATAGTGAGAGGGTCTAAGGGTGAGATAGTGAGAGGGTCTAAGGGTGAGATAGTGAGAGGGTCTAAGGGTGAGATAGTGGGAGGGTGATAGTGAGACAGTCTAAGGGTGAGATGGTGAGAGGGTCTTAGGGTGAGATAGTGAGAGGGTCTAAGGGTGAGATAGTGAGAGGGTCTAAGGGTGAGATAGTGAGAGGGTCTAAGGTTGAGATAGTGAGAGCGTTTAAGGGTGAGATAGTGAGAGGGTCTAAGGGTGAGATAGTGAGAGGGTCTAAAGGTGAGATAGTGAGAGGGTTTAAGGGTGAGATAGTGAGAGGGTCTAAGGGTGAGATAGTGAGAGGGTCTAAGGGTGAGATGGTGGGAGGGTGATAGTGAGAGGGTCTAAGGGTGAGATAGTGAGAGGGTCTAAGGGTGAGATAGTGAGAGGGTGATAGTGAGAGGGTCTAAGGGTGAGATAGTGCGAGGGTCTAAGGGTGCGATAGTGAGAGGGTCTAAGGGTGAGATAGTGAGAGGGTCTAAGGGTGAGATAGTGAGAGGGTCTAAGGGTGAGATAGTGAGAGGGTCTAAGGGTGAGATAGTGGGAGGGTGATAGTGAGAGGGTCTAAGGGTGAGATAGTGAGAGGGTCGAAGGGTGAGATAGTGAGAGGGTGATAGTGAGAGGGTCTAAGGGTGAGATAGTGGGTCTTAGGGTGAGATAGTGAGAGGGTCTAAGGGTGAGATATTGAGAGGGTCTAAGGGTGAGATAGTGAGAGGGTGATAATGAGAGGGTCTAAGGGTGAGATAGTGAGAGGGTCTAAGGGTGAGATAGTGAGAGGGTTTAAGGGTGAGATGGTGAGAGGGTCTAAGGGTGAGGTAGTGAGAGGGTCTAAGGGTGAGATAGTGAGAGGGTCTAAGGGTGAGATAGTGAGAGGGTCTAAGGGTGAGATAGTGAGAGGGTCTAAGGGTGAGATAGTGAGAGGGTGATAGTGAGAGGGTCTAAGGGTGAGATAGCGAGAGGGTCTAAGGGTGAGATAATGAGAGGGTCTAAGGGTGAGATAGTGAGAGGGTCTAAGGGTGAGATAGTGAGAGGGTCTAAGGGTGAGATAGTGAGAGGGTCTAAGGGTGAGATGGTGAGAGGGTCTAAGAGTGAGATAGTGAGAGGGTCTAAGGGTGAGATAGTGAGAGGGTCTAAGGGTGAGATAGTGAGACGGTCTAAGGGTGAGATAGTGAGAGGGTCTAAGGGTGAGATAGTGAGAGGGTGATAGTGAGAGGGTCTAAGGGTGAGATAGTGAGAGGGTCTAAAGGTGAGATAGTGAGAGGGTCTAAGGGTGAGATAGTGAGATGGTGAAAGTGAGAGGGTCAAAGGGTGAGATAGTGAGAGGCTGATAGTGAGAGGGTCTAAGGGTGAGATAGTGAGAGGGTCTAAGGGTGAGATTGTGAGAGGGTCTAAGGGTGAGATGGTGAGAGGGTCTAAGGGTGAGATAGTGAGAGGGTCTAAGGGTGAGATAGTGAGAGGGTCTAAGCGTGAGATAGTGACAGGGTCTAAGGGTGAGATAGTGAGAGGGTCTAAGGGTGAGATAGTGAGAGGGTCTAAGGGTGAGATAGTGAGAGAGTCTAAGGGTGAGATAGTGAGAGGCTCTAAGGGTGAGATTCTGAGAGGGTCTAAGGGTGAGATAGTGAGAGGGTCTAAGGGTGAGATAGTGAGAGGGTCTAAGGGTGAGATAGTGAGAGGGTCTAAACTTGAGATAGTGAGAAGCTCTAAGGGTGAGATTGTGAGAGGGTCTAAGGGTGAGATAGTGAGAGGGTCTAAGGGTGAGATAGTGAGAGGGTTTAAGGGTGAGATAGTGAGAGGGTCTAAGGGTGAGATAGTGAGAGGGTCTAAGGGTGAGATAGTGAGAGGGTCTAAGGGTGAGATAGTGAGAGGGTCTAAGGGTGAGATAGTGGGAGGGTGATAGTGAGACAGTCTAAGGGTGAGATAGTGAGAGGGTCTAAGGGTGAGATAGTGAGAGGGTGATAGTGAGAGGGTCTAAGGGTGAGATAGTGAGAGGGTCTTAGGGTGAGATAGTGAGAGGGTCTAAGGGTGAGATAGTGAGAGGGTCTAAGGGTGAGATAGTGAGAGGGTGATAGTGAGAGGGTCTAAGGGTGAGATAGTGAGAGGGTCTAAGGGTGAGATAGTGAGACGGTTTAAGGGTGAGATGGTGAGAGGGTCTAAGGGTGAGATAGTGAGAGGGTCTAAGGGTGAGATAGTGAGAGGGTCTAAGGGTTAGATAGTGAGAGGGTCTAAGGGTGAGATAGTGAGAGGGTCTAAGGGTGAGATAGTGAGAGGGTCTAAGGGTGAGATAGTGAGAGGTTCTAAGGGTGAGATAGTGAGAGGTTCTAAGGGTGAGATAGTGAGAGGGTCTAAGGGTGAGATAGTGGGAGGGTGATAGTGAGACAGTCTAAGGGTGAGATAGTGAGAGGGTCTTAGGGTGAGATAGTGAGAAGGTCTAAGGGTGAGATAGTGAGAGGGTCTAAGGGTGAGATAGTGAGAGGGTCTAAGGTTGAGATAGTGAGAGCGTTTAAGGGTGAGATAGTGAGAGGGTCTAAGGGTGAGATAGTGAGAGGGTCTAAAGGTGAGATAGTGAGAGGGTCTAAGGGTGAGATAGTGAGAGAGTCTAAGGGTGAGATAGTGAGAGGGTCTAAGGGTGAGATGGTGGGAGGGTGATAGTGAGAGGGTCTAAGGGTGAGATAAAGAGAGGGTCTAAGGGTGAGATAGTGAGAGGGTGATAGTGAGAGGGTCTAAGGGTGAGATAGTGCGAGGGTCTAAGGGTGCGATAGTGAGAGGGTCTAAGGGTGAGATAGTGAGAGGGTGATAGTGAGATAGTGAGAGGCTCTAAGGGTGAGATTGTGAGAGGGTCTAATTGTGAGATAGTGAGAGGGTCTAAGGGTGAGATAGTGAGAGGGTCTAAGGGTGAGATAGTGAGAGGGTTTAAGGGTGAGATAGTGAGAGGGTCTAAAGGTGAGATAGTGAGAGGGTCTAAGGGTGAGATAGTGAGAGGGTCTAAGGGTGAGATAGTGAGAGGGTCTAAGGGTGAGATAGTGAGAGGGTTTAAGGGTGAGATAGTGAGAGGCTCTAAAGGTGAGATAGTGAGAGGGTCTAAGGGTGAGATAGTGAGAGGGTCTAAGGGTGAGATAGTGAGAGGGTCTAAGGGTGAGATAGTGAGAGGGTCTTAGGGTGAGATAGTGAGAGGTTCTAAGGGTGAGATAGTGAGAGGGTCTAAGGGTGAGATAGTGAGAGGGTCTAAGGGTGAGATAGTGAGAGGGTCTAAGGGTGAGATAGTGAGAAGGTCTAAGGGTGAGATAGTGAGAGGGTGTAAGGGTGAGATAGTGAGAGGCTCTAAGGGTGAGATTGTGAGAGGGTCTAAGGGTGAAATAGTGAGAGGGTCTAAGGGTGAGATAGTGAGAGGGTCTATGGGTGAGATAGTGAGAGGGTCTAAGGGTGAGATAGTGAGAGGGTCTAAGGCTGAGATAGTGAAAGGGTCTTAGGGTGAGATAGTGAGAGGGTCTAAGGGTGAGATAGTGAGAGGGTCTAAGGGTGAGATAGTGAGAGGGTCTAAGGGTGAGATAGTGAGAGGGTCTAAGGGTGAGATAGTGAGAGGGTCAAAACTTGAGATAGTGAGAGGCTCTAAGGGTGAGATTGGAGAGGGTCTAAGGGTGAGATAGTGAGAGGGTCTAAGGGTGAGATAGTGAGATTGTTTAAGGGTGAGATAGTGAGAGGGTCTAAGGGTGAGATAGTGAGAGGGTCTAAGGGTGAGATAGTGAGAGGGTCTAAGGGTGAGATAGTGAGAGGGTCTAAGGGTGAGATAGTGGGAGGGTGATAGTGAGACAGTCTAAGGGTGAGATAGTGAGAGGGTCTAAGGGTGAGATAGTGAGAGGGTGAAAGTGAGAGGGTCTAAGGGTGAGATAGTGAGAGGGTCTTAGGGTGAGATAGTGAGAGGGTCTAAGGGTGAGATAGTGAGAGGGTCTAAGGGTGAGATAGTGAGAGGGTCTAAGCGTGAGATAGTGAGAGGGTCTAAGGGTGAGATAGTGAGAGGGTCTAAGGGTGAGATAGTGAGAGGGTCTAAGGGTGAGATAGTGAGAGGGTCTAAGGGTGAGATAGTGAGAGGGTCTAAGGGTTAGATAGTGAGAGGGTCTAAGGGTGAGATAGTGAGAGGGTCTAAGGGTGAGATAGTGAGAGGGTCTAAGGGTGAGATAGTGAGAGGGTCTAAGAGTGAGATAGTGAGAGGGTCAAAGGGTGAGATAGTGAGAGGGTGATAGTGAGATAGTGAGAGGCTATAAGGGTGAGATTGTGAGAGGGTCTAAGGGTGAGATAGCGAGAGGGTCTAAGGGTGAGATTGTGAGAGGGTCTAAGGGTGAGATAGTGAGAGGGTCTAAGGGTGAGATAGTGAGAGGGTTTAAGGGTGAGATAGTGAGAGGGTATAAGGGTGAGATAGTGAGAGGGTCTAAGGGTGAGATAGGGAGAGGGTCTAAGGGTGAGATAGTGAGAGGGTCTAAGGGTGAGATAGTGAGAGGGTCTAAGGGTTAGATAGTGAGAGGGTCTAAGGGTGAGATGGTGATAGCGTCTAATGGTGAGATAGTGAGAGGGTCTAAGGGTGAGATAGTGAGAGGGTCTAAGGGTGAGATAGTGGGAGGGTGATAGTGAGAGGGTCTAAGGGTGAGATAGTGAGAGGGTATAAGGGTGAGATAGTGAGAGGGTCTAAGGGTGAGATAGTGAGAGGGTCTAAGGGTGAGATAGTGAGAGGGTCTAAGGGTGAGATAGTGAGAGGGTCTAAGGGTGAGATAGTTAGAGGCTCTAAGGGTGAGATAGTGAGAGGGTCTAAGGGTGAGATAGTGAGAGGGTCTACGGGTGAGATAGTTAGAGGGTCTAAGGGTGAGATAGTGAGAGGGTCTAAGGTTGATATAGTGAGAGGGTCTAAGGGTGAGATAGTGAGAGGGTCTAAGGGTGAGATAGTGGGAGGGTGATAGTGAGAGGGTCTAAGGGTGAGATAGTGAGAGGGTCTAAGGGTGAGATAGTGAGAGGGTCTAAGGGTGAGATAGTGAGAGGCTCTAAGGGTGAGATTGTGAGAGGGTCTAAGGGTGAGATAGTGAGAGGGTCTAAGGGTGAGATAGTGAGAGGGTCTAAGGGTGAGATAGTGAGAGGGTCTAAGGGTGAGATAGTGAGAGGCTCTAAGGGTGAGATTGTGAGAGGGTCTAAGGGTGAGATAGTGAGAGGCTCTAAGGGTGAGATAGTGAGAGGGTCTAAGGGTGAGATAGTGAGAGGGTCTACGGGTGAGGTAGTGAGAGGGTCTAAGGGTGAGATAGTGAGAGGGTGTAAGGTTGAGATAGTGAGAGGGTTTAAGGGTGAGATAGTGAGAGGGTCTAAGGGTGAGATAGTGAGAGGGTCTAAAGGTGAGATAGTGAGAGGGTCTAAGGGTGAGATAGTGAGAGGGTCTAAGGGTAAGATAGTGAGAGGGTCTAAGGGTGAGATAGTGGGAGGGTGATAGTGAGAGGGTCTAAGGGTGAGATAGTGAGAGGGTCTAAGGGTGAGATAGTGAGAGGGTCTAAGGGTGAGATAGTGAGAGGGTGATAGTGAGAGGGTCTAAGGGTGAGATAGTGCGAGGGTCTAAGGGTGCGATAGTGAGAGGGTCTAAGGGTGAGATAGTGAGAGGGTGATAGTGAGATAGTGAGAGGCTCTAAGGGTGAGATTGTGAGAGGGTCTAAGGTTGAGATAGTGAGAGGGTCTAAGGGTGAGATAGTGAGAGGGTGATAGTGAGATGGTCTAAGGGTGAGATAGTGCGAGGGTCTAAGGGTGAGATAGTGAGAGGGTCTAAGGGTGAGATAGTGAGAGGGTCTAATTGTGAGATAGTGAGAGGGTCTAAGGGTGAGATAGTGAGAGGGTCTAAGGGTGAGATAGTGAGAGGGTCTAAGGGTGAGATCGTGAGAGGGTCTAAGGGTGAGATAGTGAGAGGGTCTAAGGGTGAGATAGTGAGAGGGTCTAAGGGTGAGATAGTGAGAGGGTCTTATGGTGAGATAGTGAGAGGGTCTAAGGGTGAGATAGTGAGAGGGTCTAAGGGTGAGATAGTGAGAGGGTCTAAGGGTGAGATAGTGAGAGGGTCTCAGGGTGAGATAGTGAGAAGGTCTAAGGGTGAGATAGTGAGAGGGTCTAAGGGTGAGATAATGAGAGGCTCTAAGGGTGAGATTGTGAGAGGGTCTAAGGGTGAAATAGTGAGAGGGTCTAAGGGTGAGATAGTGAGAGGGTCTATGGGTGAGATAGTGAGAGGGTCTAAGGGTGAGATGGTGAGAGGGTCTAAGGGTGAGATAGTGAAAGGGTCTTAGGGTGAGATAGTGAGAGGGTCTAAGGGTGAGATAGTGAGAGGGTCTAAGGGTGAGATAGTGAGAGGGTCTAAGGGTGAGATAGTGAGAGGGTCTAATGGTGAGAGAGTGAGAGGGTCTAAGGGTGAGATAGTGAGAGGGTCTAAGGGTGAGATAGTGAGAGGCTCTAAGGGTGAGATTGTGAGAGGGTCTAAGGGTGAGATAGTGAGAGGGTCTAAGGGTGAGATAGTGAGAGGGTCTAAGGGTGAGATAGTGAGAGGGTCTAAGGGTGAGATAGTGAGAGGGTCTAAGGGTGAGATAGTGAGAGGGTTTAAGGGTGAGATAGTGAGAGGGTCTAAGGGTGAGATAGTGAGATGGTCTAAGGGTGAGATAGGTAGAGGGTCTAAGGGTGAGATAGTGAGAGGGTCTAAGGGTGAGATAGTGAGAGGGTCTAAGGGTGAGATAGTGGGAGGGTGATAGTGAGAGGATCTAAGGGTGAGATAGTGAGAGGGTCTAAGGGTGAGATAGTGAGAGGGTTATAGTGAGAGGGTCTAAGGGTGAGATAGTGGGTCTTAGGGTGAGATAGTGAGAGGGTCTAAGGGTGAGATATTGAGAGGGTCTAAGGGTGAGATAGTGAGAGGGTGATAGTGAGAGGGTCTAAGGGTGAGATAGTGAGAGGGTCTAAGGGTGAGATAGTGAGAGGGTTTAAGGGTGAGATGGTGAGAGGGTCTAAGGGTGAGGTAGTGAGAGGGTCTAAGGGTGAGATAGTGAGAGGGTCTAAGGGTGAGATAGTGAGAGGGTCTAAGGGTGAGATAGTGAGAGGGTCTAAGGGTGAGATAGTGAGAGGGTCTAAGGGTGAGATAGTGAGAGGGTCTAAGGGTGAGATAGTGAGAGGGTGATAGTGAGAGGGTCTAAGGGTGAGATAGTGAGAGGGTCTAAGGGTGAGATAGTAAGAGGGTCTAAGGGTGAGATAGTGAGAGGGTCTAAGGGTGAGATAGTGAGAGGGTCTAAGGGTGAGATTGTGAGAGGGTCTAAGGGTGAGATAGTGAGAGGGTCTAAGGGTGAGATAGTGAGAGGGTCTAAGGGTGAGATAGTGAGAGGGTGATAGTGAGAGGGTCTAAGGGTGAGATAGCGAGAGGGTCTAAGGGTGAGATAGTGAGAGGGTCTAAGGGTGAGATAGTGAGAGGGTCTAAGGGTGAGATAGTGAGAGGGTCTAAGGGTGAGATAGTGAGAGGGTCTAAGGGTGAGATGCTGAGAGGGTCTAAGAGTGAGATAGTGAGAGGGTCTAAGGGTGAGATAGTGAGAGGGTCTAAGGGTGAGATAGTGAGAGGGTCTAAGGGTGAGATAGTGAGAGGGTCTAAGGGTGAGATAGTGAGAGGGTGATAGTGAGAGGGTCTAAGGGTGAGATAGTGAGAGGGTCTAAAGGTGAGATAGTGAGAGGGTCTAAGGGTGAGATAGTGAGATGGTGAAAGTGAGAGGGTCAAAGGGTGAGATAGTGAGAGGGTGATAGTGAGAGGATCTAAGGGTGAGATAGTGAGAGGGTCTAAGGGTGAGATTGTGAGAGGGTCTAAGGGTGAGATGGTGAGAGGGTCTAAGGGTGAGATAGTGAGAGGGTCTAAGGGTGAGATAGTGAGAGGGTCTAAGCGTGAGATAGTGAGAGGGTCTAAGGGTGAGATAGTGAGAGGGTCTAAGGGTGAGATAGTGAGAGGGTCTAAGGGTGAGATAGTGAGAGGGTCTAAGGGTGAGATAGTGAGAGGCTCTAAGGGTGAGATTCTGAGAGGGTCTAAGGGTGAGATAGTGAGAGGGTCTAAGGGTGAGATAGTGAGAGGGTCTAAGGGTGAGATAGTGAGAGGGTCTAAGGGTGAGATAGTGAGACGGTCTGAGGGTGAGATTGTGAGAGGGTCTAAGGGTGAGATAGTGAGAGGGTCTAAGGGTGGGATAGTGAGAGGGTTTAAGGGTGAGATAGTGAGAGGGTCTAAGGGTGAGATAGTGAGAGGGTCTAAGGGTGAGATAGTGAGAGGGTCTAAGGGTGAGATAGTGAGAGGGTCTAAGGGTGAGATAGTGAGAGGGTCTAAGGGTGAGATAGTGAGAGGGTCTAAGGGTGAGATAGTGATAGCGTCTAAGGGTGAGATAGTGAGAGGGTCTAAGGTTGAGATAGTGAGAGGGTCTAAGGGTGAGATAGTGGGAGGATGATAGTGAGAGGGTCTAAGGGTGAGATAGTGAGAGGGTCTAAGGGTGAGATAGTGAGAGGGTCGTAGGGTGAGATAGTGAGAGGGTGACAGTGAGAGGGTCTAAGGGTGAGATAGTGAGAGGGTCTAAGGGTGAGATAGTGAGAGGGTCTAAGGGTGAGATAGTGAGAGGGTCTAAGGGTGAGATAGTGAGAGGGTGACAGTGAGAGGGTCTAAGGGTGAGATAGTGAGAGGGTGATAGTGAGAGGGTCTAAGGGTGAGATGGTGAGAGGGCCTAAGGGTGAGATAGTGAGAGGGTCTAAGGGTGAGATAGTGAGAGAGTCTAAGGGTGAGATAGTGAGAGGGTCTTAGGGTGAGATGGTGAGAGGGGCTAAGGGTGAGATAGTGAGAGGGTCTAAGGGTGAGATAGTGAGAGGGTGATAGTGAGAGGGTCTAAGGTTGAGATAGTGAGAGGGTGATAGTGAGAGGGTCTAAGGGTGAGATAGTGAGAGGGTCTAAGGGTGAGATAGTGATAGGGTCTAAGGGTGAGATAGTGAGAGGGTCTAAGGGTGAGATAGTGAGAGGGTCTAAGGGTGAGATGGTGAGATGGTCTAAGACCGAGATAGTGAGAGGGTCTAAGGGTGAGATAGAGAGAGGGTCTAAGGGTGAGATAGTGAGAGGGTCTAAGGGTGAGATAGTGAGAGGGTGATAGTGAGAGGGTCTAAGGGTGAGATAGTGAGAGGGTCTAGGGGTGAGCTAGAGAGAGGGTCTAAGAGTGAGGTAGTGAGAGGGTGAAAGTGAGAGGGTCAAAGGGTGAGATAGTGAGAGGGTGATAGTGAGAGGGTCTAAGGGTTAGATAGTGAGAGGGTCTAAGGGTGAGATTGTGAGAGGGTCTAAGGGTGAGATAGTGAGAGGGACTAAGCGTGAGATAGTGAGAGGGTCTAAGGGTGAGATAGTAAGAGCGTCTAAGGGTCAGATAATGAAAGGGTCTAAGGGTGAGATAGTGAGAGGGTCTAAGAGTGAGATAGTGAGAGGGTCTAAGGGTGAGATAGTGAGAGGGTGATAGTGAGATAGTGAGAGGCTCTAAGGGTGAGATTGTGAGAGGGTCTAAGGGTGAGCTAGTGAGAGGGTCTAAGGGTGAGATAGTGAGAGGGACTAAGCGTGAGATAGTGAGAGGGTCTAAGGGTGAGATAGTGAGAGGGTCTAAGGGTGAGATAGTGAGAGGGTCTAAGGGTGAGATGGTGAGATGGTCTAAGAGTGAGATAGTGAGAGGGTCTAAGGGTGAGATAGTGCGAGGGTCTAAGGGTGAGATAGTGAGAGGGTCTAAGGGTGAGATAGTGAGAGGGTGATAGTGAGAGGGTCTAAGGGTGAGATAGTGAGAGGGTCTAAGGGTGAGCTAGTGAGTGGGTCTAAGAGTGAGGTAGTGAGAGGGTGAAAGTGAGAGGGTCAAAGGGTGAGATAGTGAGAGGGTGATAGTGAGAGGGTCTAAGGGTGAGATAGTGAGAGGGTCTAAGGGTGAGATTGTGAGAGGGTCTAAGGGTAAGATAGTGAGAGGGTCTAAGGGTGAGATAGTGAGAGCGTCTAAGGGTGAGATAATGAGAGGGTCAAAGGGTGAGATAGCGAGTGGGTCTAAGGGTGAGATAGTGAGAGGCTCTAAGGGTGAGATTGTGAGAGGGTCTAAGGTCGAGATAGTGAGAGGGTCTAAGGGTGAGATAGTGAGAGGGTCTAAGGGTGAGATAGCGAGTGGGTCTAAGGGTGAGATAGTGAGAGGCTCTAAGGGTGAGATTGTGAGAGGGTCTAAGGGTGAGATAGTGAGAGGGTCTAAGGGTGAGATAGTGAGAGGGTTTAAGGGTGAGATAGTGAGAGGGTCTAAGGGTGAGATAGTGAGAGGGTCTAAGGGTGAGATAGTGAGAGGGTCTAAGGGTGAGATAGTGAGAGGGTCTAAGCATGAGATAGTGAAAGGGTCTAAGGGTGAGATAGTGAGAGGGTCTAAGGGTGAGATAGTGATAGCGTCTAAGGGTGAGATAGTGAGAGGGTCTAACTTTGAGATAGTGAGAGGGTCTAAGGGTGAGATAGTGAGAGGGACTAAGGGTGAGATTGTGAGAGGGTCTAAAAGTGAGATAGTGAGAGGGTCTAAGGGTGAGATAGTGAGAGGGTCTAAGGGTGAGATAGTGAGAGGGTCTAAGGGTGAGATAGTCAGAGGGTGATAGTGAGAGGGTCTAAGGGTGAGATAGTGAGAGGGTCTAAGGGTGAGATAATGAGAGGGTCTAAGGGTGAGATAGTGAGAGGGTCTAAGGGTGAGATAGTGAGAGGGTCTAAGGTTGAGATAGTGAGAGGGTCTAAGGGTGAGATAGTGAGAGGGTCTACGGGTGAGATAGTGAGAGGGTCTAAGGGTGAGATAGTGAGAGGGTCTAAGGGTGAGATAGTGAGAGGGTCTAAGGGTGAGATAGTGAGAGGGTCTAAGGGTGAGATAGTGAGAGGCGCTAAGGGTGAGATTGTGAGAGGGTCTAAGGGTGAGATAGTGAGAGGGTCTAAGGATGAGATAGTGAGAGGCTCTAAGGGTGAGATTGTCAGAGGGTCGAAGGGTGAGATAGTGAGAGGGTCTAAGGGTGAGATAGTGAGAGGGTCTAGCGGTGAGATAGTGAGAGGGTCTAAGGGTGAGATAATGAGAGGGTCTAAGGGTGAGATAGCGAGTGGGTCTAAGGGTGAGATAGTGAGAGGCTCTAAGGGTGAGATAGTGAGAGGGTCTAAGGGTGAGATAATGAGAGGGTGATAGTGAGAGGGTCTAAGGGTGAGATATTGCGAGGGTCTAAGGGGGAGATAGTGAGAGGGTCTAAGGGTGAGATAGTGAGAGGGTCTAATTGTGAGATAGTGAGAGGGTCTAAGGGTGAGATAGTGAGAGGGTCTAAGGGTGAGATAGTGAGAGGGTCTAAGGGTGAGATAGTGAGAGGGTCTAAGGGTGAGATAGTGAGAGGATCTAAGGGTGAGATAGTGAGAGGGTCTAAGGGTGAGATAGTGAGAGGGTCTTAGGGTGAGATAGTGAGAGGGTCTAAGGGTGAGATAGTGAGAGGGTCTAAGGGTGAGATAGTGAGAGGGTCTAAGGGTGAGATAGTGAGAGGGTCTAAGGGTGAGATAGTGAGAGGGTCTAAGGGTGAGATAATGAGAGGGTCTAAGGATGAGATAGTGAGAGGCTCTAAGGGTGAGATTGTGAGAGGGTCTAAGGGTGAGATAGTGAGAGGGTCTAAGGGTGAGATAGTGAGAGGGTCTAAGGGTGAGATAGTGAGAGGGTCTAAGGGTGAGATAATGAGAGGGTCTAAGGGTGAGATAGTGAGAGGGTCTTAGGGTGAGATAGTGAGAGGGTCTAAGGGTGAGATAGTGAGAGGGTCTAAGGGTGAGATAGTGAGAGGGTCTAAGGGTGAGATAGTGAGAGGGTCTAAGGGTGAGATAGTGAGAGGGTCTAAGGGTGAGATAGTGAGAGGGTCTAAGGGTGAGATAGTGAGAGGCGCTAAGGGTGAGATTGTGAGAGGGTCTAAGGGTGAGATAGTGAGAGGGTCTAAGGGTGAGATAGTGAGAGGGTCTAAGGGTGAGATAGTGAGAGGGTCTAAGGGTGAGATAGTGAGAGGCTCTAAGGGTGAGATTGTGAGAGGGTCTAAGGGTGAGATAGTGAGAGGGTCTAAGGGTGAGATAGTGAGACGGTTTAAGGGTGAGATAGTGAGAGGGTCTAAGGGTGAGATAGTGAGAGGGTCTAAGGGTGAGATAGTGAGAGGGTCTAAGGGTGAGATAGTGAGAGGGTCTAAGGGTGAGATAGTGAGAGGGTCTAAGGGTGAGATAGTGAGAGGGTCTAAGGGTGAGATAGTGATAGCGTCTAAGGGTGAGATAGTGAGAGGGTCTAAGGGTGAGATAGTGAGAGGGTCTAAGGGTGAGATAGTGGGAGGGTGATAGTGAGAGGGTCTAAGGGTGAGATAGTGAGAGGGTCTAAAGGTGAGATAGTGAGAGGGTCTAAGGGTGAGATAGTGAGAGGCTCTAAGGGTGAGATTGTGAGAGGGTCTAAGGGTGAGATAGTGAGAGGGTCTAAGGGTGAGATAGTGAGAGGGTTTAAGGTTGATGTTAATATGAGACGACGTCATGTCAAATTATTATCGAAGTAAACATAGAAAACAAATATTTCGATATAAAAATAAAAGAGTGTTTGACAGGTCGTCCTTTTTTCATCGATACGGACAAAGCTATTAATATTAATTTGAATATAACGAGGAATTTGTAAACAATCGAGAATAAAATACCAAATTTTGAGCGGTATACAGATTTATGTAAACATAGACCTGTGAAACTAATAAAACTACATTTAATATCAATCTTTAAGATTGCGTTTCTTATCCGCTGCAATTTTTTTTTACATTCTCAAAATTTGATTCACTCTTTACGTGGTGGAAAAATTGCTTTACAAATTCCTTGAAATGTCAATGGACAACCAAGTTAATACGAAAAGCAGGACTTCGGAGATTCTTAACGAAGATGAAGCTAGCTGTGGACTCTGCTCGGAAAACGACACCATCGATATGGTTTCATGTGATGGGTGTCACCAATGGTTCCATTTCAAATGCGTTGGAGTAGACGCTACTGTCGTGAGTAAAGATTGGATCTGCCAAAATTGTATTTCTCGCTTCAGAAGTCTTAGCCGAAGTAATATGGACCGCGAAAAAGAACTATCAACCCAGTTGGAGGACGTCAAGCGCCTACGAACCCAGCTTCAAAATGACGTAGTTCAGCAAGAAATAGCGGAACTCAAAACTCTCGTGGAAAATATGTCTCGAAATATGGCAATCCAACCTCGAAGTGACACAGCCAAGAAATCCGAACATCCCACATCAAACGGCGATCCGAATAGCGTCGCTAACTTAGACGATGCAGCAAAGTACGAACCGACAAACGACGGCAGCAACCACTTCACGTCAAGATTCGAGGGTACAGAAACCCGAAGAAAATACACAACAATCAGCGATGGCGAAAATCAAGTGGAACACTTTCTGGCTCGTCAGACGATAACCCGGGACCTTCCGTCATTTTCAGGTTCCCCAGAAGAATGGCCGACATTTTTAGCAACATTTGAGTACTCCACTAATGCATGCAAGTACTCGGACGTAGAAAACCTGTGTCGCTTACAAAAAGCACTGAAAGGCGACGCGCGCCGGGTAGTGGAAGGATATTTGACGCACCCGTCAAACGTTTTGTCAATTATCGACACGTTGAAAATGCTTTATGGGAGACCGGCTCTCATAATACAGACGCAAATCGACAAAATTAAAAGGTCGCCTTCACCAAAAGCCGAAAAGCTTGAAACATTGATCTTTTACGCTGTACAAGTCAGAAATTTGCTCGCCGCTATCGAATCTGCGAAAGTCAAGGAATATCTCAACGATATTAGACTTTTACACGAGCTCGTCGAAAGATTGCCGCCTCAAATTAGACTCAACTGGGGTTTATATGAAACTCACGAGTTCGCGCAGTCAGAGCCGAAACTAAAACAATTCAGCAGATGGCTTGACACAATCGCGAAAAGTGCCTGCAATGTAACAACACGCGTCCTTCAGATGCCAAAATTATATGAAAACAGTCGAGTTAACATTCATTCTTCAAGAGATGATGATGTCGACGACGAACGAAGCTACGAAAAAGTCGAAGTGACAAAGTGTCGCATCTGTGGAAAATCATGCCAAAATGCAACGAAATGCAAAAAGTTTGCAGATATGACCCTGAATAGCCGATGGAACGTAGTGAACCGCCTTAAGCTTTGCAGAATGTGTCTAATGCATCATAAATATCCAAGATGTAATAAAGCTAAAGAATGTGGGATAAACAATTGTCAGAAGCTTCATCATCAGCTTCTGCACAGTGACTACAAACGTATTTCAACTAGCTCCACTAGGTTATGTGATACCATAGTTGCCACAGCTCATAGAACTCAACCTAACATTCTCTACCGAATTGTTCCAGTAACATTAAAATATAGGAACAAGCTCATCGACACTTTCGCGTTCATTGATGATGGATCCTCGTTGACACTTGTGCAAGAGCGAATAGCAAACCAATTACATATGAAAGGCACAGAGAAACAGCTATGTATGCGTTGGACTAATGGACAAAGCCATTTAGAACCGAAGTCAAGAACTGCTACGCTCCAAATCGCACCACGGGAAGATCAAACAATATTTCATGAAATCCATGTTCAAACGGTTTTTAACCTTGACCTTCCTACACAAAGCATCAACCGAGATGCCATGCTCAAAAAATATAAGCACCTTAAAAACGTAGAGTTTCAATCGTTTGAAAATGCCGTGCCTACAATCCTAATTGGACTAGACAATTGGCATCTCTGCGTGCCCACAAAAGTCAAGGAAGGCAGTCGCTACGAACCGGTGGCAACAAAAACCCGTCTTGGATGGGACCTATGTGGCGCACTATCATCATCAACGGAGTGTAAGAAGCACCGTATAAACGTCCATGCATGTGATTGTTCAGACGGGCGACTAGAAGAGGTCGTTAAACGGTTCTATGCTCTTGACTCTCTTGGAATATCTAACAAAAAGGAGTTCTGCTTAACCGAAGAAGAGAACCGGGCCGACAAGATAATGCACAACATGACAGTTTATAAGGCGAAAAACTACGAAGTTCCATTATTGTGGAAATATGACAGATTTCAACTGCCTGATTCATATGGAATGGCATATCAACGCCTACTATGTTTAGAGAGAAAGTTGCTGGGAAACTCACAGCTATTAACAGAATTCAGGCGTCAAATAAACCAATACGTTGAAAAAGGATTTATAAGAAAGTTGTCACCATCCGAGCTAATAACTCCGTATCCACGAGTGTGGTACTTGCCCGTGTTCATGGTGAAGAATCCTAACAAGCCGGGAAAAATTCGTCTAGTTTTCGACGCAGCTGCAAAAGTGAATGGAATATCCCTCAATACAATGTTGCTGACTGGCCGCGACCTCTTAAGCCCATTGCTTGAAATTTTAATGAGGTTTAGAATCCACGCCTATGCATTCACTGGTGATATAAGAGAAATGTTCCATATGGTACAAGTATGCTATGAGGACCAAATGGCACAACGCATTTTGTGGCGTGACTGCCAGCAAACAAAGGAACCGAACGTGTACGTCGTAACTGTGATGACGTTTGGAGCAACCTGCTCGCCATACCAAGCGCAGTACGTGATGCGACTAAATGCATCAAAATACACCAGTAAGTTCCCTGACACAGTCAAAAGTATTACAAAAAATACATATGTAGACGATGTGCTTGATGGTTGTGAAACGGAAAGTGACCTACTACGACTAGCAAGCGAAATGCGATTCATACATTCGCAAGGTGGATTTGAAATCCGTAACTTCAAATCGAACTCTCCGAAACTTCGAAAATATTTTAATCAAAAAGAGAGTGATGCGAATTGTCACAATCTATGTGAATCCGATGGAATCGAGAAAGTACTCGGAACCTTTTGGAGCATACATGACGACTGCATAACATTCTCACTGCGTTTGAATAAGGCACATAGAGACGTACTAAATGGCTTTAGAAAACCCACGAAACGAGAAATCTTAGTAACATTAATGTCAATCTACGATCCACTCGGATTGATTGCTCATTTCGTTGCCGGGCTTAAGATGATACAACAAGAAACTTGGAGACTCAAATTGGGCTGGGACGAACAGATCCCGGACGATGTCGATAAAAAATGGAAGAAGTGGCTAAGTCAGTTCAAGTCAATCGAGTCACTGAAAATTCCACGTCGATATGTCTCAGTTTTTTGGAGTGAATGCACACATACAAGTCTACATGTATTCGTCGATGCCGGCGAAGCAGCCTACGCAGCTGTTGTCTACTTAAGAGTAGTGACATCACAAAATGTTCAAGTATCACTCGTCACTGCAAAAGTAAAAGCCGCACCACTAAAATACATACCCATTCCACGTCTGGAACTTCAGGCTGCTACGATAGGTGCCAGGCTTTTAAATACAGTAAAAAGCGCACTTGGCATAAAGGTAGATACAATTTACTTTTGGAGCGACTCTTCTGTCGTCCTATCCTGGCTCCACTCTCGGAAAAAACTACCTAGTTGGGTCGCATACCGAGTTGGAGAAATTCGAGAAAACACTAACATCAACCAATGGAGATGGCTCCCATCCAACGAAAACGTTGCGGACATGCCCACGAAGTGGCGAGATAACATTGAACTTGATGTCAATAGCCGTTGGTATAAAGGTCCAGATTTCCTCATGGAGGATGAACAGCTCTGGCCGAAACAAAAGTTCCAGCATGATACTAATGTTGAAAACATCGAAACTGAAAGCACTTCACTTGAATGTCTCACGTTGCACATCAAGGAAGTCAACGATGTCATAGACGCTACACGATTTAGCAATTGGAATCGACTGTTACGTACTGCAGCGTACTTCTTCAGATTCTTAAATAATATAACAATATCTGTTAGTAGCAAGTATAAGGGAAACCTAAAATCAGAAGAGCTACAAAAGGCAGAGAATTTTCTGTTCCGGGAGGCCCAAAAGACATATTCCGAAGAAATATTATTACTTGCAAAGGGCCAAAAAGTTTCTAAGCAAAGCCCTTTATACAAACTGTCACCTGTCCTGGACGAAACTAATATTATTCGATTGAAGGGAAGAATTGAACATGAATATCCGATAATTCTACCTAGATTACACCGTATAACTAAGCTTATAGTCGCAAAAAAACACGACGAATGTGCTCATCAATTCTCTGAGACAGTAGTAAACGAATTACGGAAAAGATTTTATATACCACGTTTACGAGTGCTAGTCAGGCAAGTGCGTCGCGAATGTTACAAGTGCAAAATTTTATTGGCTCGACCGTCACCACCGGAGATGTCTCCACTGCCAGTTGGTCGAATTGCTGTCAACACTGCACCCTTTTCTCACACCGGGATTGATTTATTCGGTCCGTTCATCGTACACCGAAAACATGAGAAGCGTTGGGTAGTAATATTCACTTGCCTTACAATAAGAGCCATCCATCTGGAAATCGTCAGCGAAATGTCAACTGATAGTTTTCTACTGGCATTCAGAAACTTTGTGGCAAGAAGAGGCCAACCATTAGAGTGCTATACTGATAGGGGGACAAATTTAGTCGGAGCCGAAAAGATAATCAAAGAGGCTTACAAAGAAGTGGATTTGGAGACAATAGAAGTGGCCACAACTACTTCGACGCTGAAATGGCATTTCAATCCCCCACTTTCTCCACACATGGGTGGTGCCTGGGAGCGGCTAATCCGATCGATTAAGTCAGCGATGCGAGTGATGCTTGACCCCTTACGCAAACCAACACCAGAGGTCCTACAAAATATTCTAATTGAAATAGAAAATTTAATAAATTCTAGGCCGTTAACTTATATTCCATTGGATCACCAAAATCAAGAAGCGATTACTCCGAATCATGCTCTTCTTGCCTATAAAAACCCATCCAAATCACTTGGGATTCCTAACAACGCAATCGCACCGAAACTACAGTGGCGACAATCACAACAAGCATTGCAGCGATTTTACTACAATTGGACATTAACCTATCGGCCCACGCTCACAAGACGGTCAAAATGGTTCAACTCACCAGGAGAGCTGAAGATAGACGATCTAGTCCTGATCGTTGATGAAAACGATAAGACACGGAGCTTTCCCAGAGGAAGAATAGTGGAAGTCATGCGCTCGAGAGACGGGATTGTGCGAACTGCTGCAGTCCAAACCAACTGCGGGATATACGCACGTCCAGTCGTAAAACTAGCTAAATTGGACGCCGATGCTGAAGGTGTTGTGGATCCAACACAGGCGGGAGTGTAAATATGAGACGACGTCATGTCAAATTATTATCGAAGTAAACATAGAAAACAAATATTTCGATATAAAAATAAAAGAGTGTTTGACAGGTCGTCCTTTTTTCATCGATACGGACAAAGCTATTAATATTAATTTGAATATAACGAGGAATTTGTAAACAATCGAGAATAAAATACCAAATTTTGAGCGGTATACAGATTTATGTAAACATAGACCTGTGAAACTAATAAAACTACATTTAATATCAATCTTTAAGATTGCGTTTCTTATCCGCTGCAATTTTTTTTTACAGGTGAGATAGTGAGAGGGTCTAAGGGTGAGATAGTGAGAGGGTCTAAGGGTGAGATAGTGAGAGGGTCTAAGGGTGAGATAGTGAGAGGCTCTAAGGGTGAGATTGTGAGAGGGTCTAAGGGTGAGATAGTGAGAGGGTCTAAGGGTGAGATAGTGAGACGGTTTAAGGGTGAGATAGTGAGAGGGTCTAAGGGTGAGATAGTGAGAGGGTCTAAGGGTGAGATAGTGAGAGGGTCTAAGGGTGAGATAGTGAGAGGGTCTAAGGGTGAGATAGTGAGAGGGTCTAAGGGTGAGATAGTGAGAGGGTCTAAGGGTGAGATAGTGATAGCGTCTAAGGGTGAGATAGTGAGAGGGTCTAAGGGTGAGATAGTGAGAGGGTCTAAGGGTGAGATAGTGGGAGGGTGATAGTGAGAGGGTCTAAGGGTGAGATAGTGAGAGGGTCTAAAGGTGAGATAGTGAGAGGGTCTAAGGGTGAGAGAGTGAGAGGCTCTAAGGGTGAGATTGTGAGAGGGTCTAAGGGTGAGATAGTGAGAGGGTCTAAGGGTGAGATAGTGAGAGGGTTTAAGGGTGAAATAGTGAGAGGGTCTAAGGGTGAGATAGTGAAAGGGTCTAAGGGTGAGATAGTGAGAGGGTCTAAGGGTGAGATAGTGAGAGGGTCTAAGGGTGAGATAGTGACAGGGTCTAAGGGTGAGATAGTGAGAGGGTCTAAGGGTGACATAGTGATAGCGTCTAAGGATGAGATAGTGAGAGGGTCTAAGGGTGAAATAATGAGAGGGTCTAAGGGTGAGATAGTGAGAGGGTCTAAGGGTGAGATTGTGAGAGGGTCTAAGGGTGAGATAGTGAGAGGGTCTAAGGGTGAGATAGTGAGAGGGTCTAAGGGTGAGATAGTGAGAGGGTGTAAGGGTGAGATAGTGGGAGGGTGATAGTGAGAGGGTCTAAGGGTGAGATAGTGAGAGGGTCTAAGGGTGAGATACTGAGAGGGTGATAGTGAGAGGGTCTAAGGGTGAGATAGTGAGAGGGTCTAAAGGTGAGATAGTGAGAGGGTGATAGTGAGAGGGTCTAAGGGTGAGATAGTGAGAGGGCCTAAGGGTGAGATAGTGAGAGGGTCTAAGGGTGAGATAGTGAGAGGCTCTTAGGGTGAGATTGTGAGAGGGTCTAAGGGTGAGATAGTGAGAGGGTCTTAGGGTGAGATTGTGAGAGGGTCTAAGGGTGAGATAGTGAGAGGGTCTAAGGGTGAGATAGCGAGAGGGTCTAAGGGTGAGATAGTGACAGGGTCTAAGGGTGAGATGGTGAGAGGGTCTAAGGGTGAGATAGTGAGAGGGTCTAAGGGTGAGATAGTGAGAGGGTCTAAGGGTGAGATGGTGAGAGGGTCTAAGAGTGAGATAGTGAGAGGGTCTAAGGGTGAGATAGTGAGAGGGTCTAAAGGTGAGATAGTGAGAGGGTCTAAGGGTGAGATAGTGAGAGGGTCTAAGGGTGAGATAGTGAGAGGGTCTTAGGGTGAGATAGTGAGAGGGTCTAAGGGTGAGATAGTGAGAGGGTCTAAGGGTGAGATAAAGAGAGGGTCTAAGGGTGAGATAGTGAGAGGGTCTAAGGGTGAGATAGTGAGAGGGTCTAAGGGTGAGATAGTGAGAGGGTCTAAGGGTGAGATAGTGAGAGGGTCTAAGGGTGAGATAGTGATAGCGTCTAAGGGTGAGATAGTGAGAGGGTCTAAGGGTGAGATAGTGAGGGGGTCTAAGGGTGCGATAGTGAGAGGGTCTAAGGGTGAGATAGTGGGAGGGTGATAGTGAGAGGGTCTAAGGGTGAGATAGTGGGAGGGTGATAGTGAGAGGGTCTAAGGGTGAGATAGTGAGAGGGTCTAAGGGTGAGATAGTGACAGGGTCTTAGGGTGAGATAGTGAGAGGGTCTAAGGGTGAGATAGTGAGAGGGTCTAAGGGTGAGATAGTGAGAGGGTCTAAGGGTGAGATAGTGAGAGGGTCTAAGGGTGAGATAGTGAGAGAGTCTAAGGGTGAGATAGTGAGAGGGTCTAAGGGTGAGATAGTGAGAGGGTCTTAGGGTGAGATAGTGAGAGGGTCTAAGGGTGAGATAGTGAGAGGGTCTAAGGGTGAGATAGTGAGAGGGTCTAAGGGTGAGATAGTGAGACGGTCTAAGGGTGAGATAGTGAGAGGGTCTAAGGGTGAGATAGTGATAGCGTCTAAGGGTGAGATAGTGAGAGGGTCTAAGGGTGAGTTAGTGAGAGGGTCTAAGGGTGAGATAGTGAGAGGGTCTAAGGGTGAGATAGTGAGAGGGTCTAAGGGTGAGATAGTGAGAGGGTCTAAGGGTGAGATAGTGATAGCGTCTAAGGGTGAGATAGTGAGAGGGTCTAAGGGTGAGATAGTGATAGCGTCTAAGGGTGAGATAGTGAGAGGGTCTAAGGGTGAGATAGTGAGAGGGTCTAAGGGTGAGATAGTGAGAGGGTCTAAGGGTGAGATAGTGAGAGGGTGATAGTGAGAAGGTCTAAGGGTGAGATAGTGAGAGGGCCTAAGGGTGAGATAGTGAGAGGGTCTAAGGGTGAGATAGTGAGAGGGTCTAAGGGTGAGATAGTGAGAGGGTCTAAGGGTGAGATAGTGAGAGGGTCTAAGGGTGAGATGGTGAGAGGGTCTAAGGGTGAGATAGTGAGAAGGTCTAAGGGTGAGATAGTGAGAGGGTCTAAGGGTGAGATAGTGAGAGGGTCTAAGTGTGAGATAGTGAGAGGGTGATAGTGAGAGGGTCTAAGGGTGAGATAGTGAGAGGGTCTAAGGGTGAGATAGTGAGAGGGAATAGTGAGAGGGTCCAAGGGTGAGATAGCGAGAGGGTCTAACGGTGAGATAGTGAGAGGGTCTAAGGGTGAGATAGTGAGAGGTTCTAAGGGTGAGATAGTGAGAGGGTCTAAGGGTGAGATGGTGAGAGGGTCTAAGGGTGAGATGGTGAGAGGGTCTAAGAGTGCGATAGTGAGAGGGTCTAAGGATGAGATAGTGAGAGGGTCTAAGGGTGAGATAGTGAGAGGGTCTAAGGGTGAGATAGTGAGAGGGTCTAAGGGTGAGATGGTGAGAGGGTCTAAGGGTGAGATAGTGAGAAGGTCTAAGGGTGAGATAGTGAGAGGGTCTAAGGGTGAGATAGTGAGAGGGTCTAAGTGTGAGATAGTGAGAGGGTGATAGTGAGAGGGTCTAAGGGTGAGATAGTGAGAGGGTCTAAGGGTGAGATAGTGAGAGGGAATAGTGAGAGGGTCCAAGGGTGAGATAGCGAGAGGGTCTAAGGGTGAGATAGTGAGAGGGTCTAAGGGTGAGATAGTGAGAGGGTCTAAGGGTGAGATAGTGAGAGGGTCTAAGGGTGAGATAGTGAGAGGGTCTAAGGGTGAGATGGTGAGAGGGTCTAAGAGTGAGATAGTGAGAGGGTCTAAGGGTGAGATAGTGAGAGGGTCTAAGGGTGAGATAGTGAGAGGGTCTAAGGGTGAGATAGTGAGAGGGTGATAGTGAGAGGGTCTAAGGGTGAGATAGTGCGAGGGTCTAAGGGTGAGATAGTGAGAGGGTCTAAGGGTGAGATAGTGAGAGGGTCTAAGGGTGAGATGGTGAGAGGGTCTAAGAGTGAGATAGTGAGAGGGTCTAAGGGTGAGATAGTGAGAGGGTCTAAGGGTGAGATAGTGAGAGGGTCTAAGGGTGAGATAGTGAGAGGGTGATAGTGAGAGGGTCTAAGGGTGAGATAGTGAGAGGGTCTAAGGGTGAGATAGTGAGAGGGTCTAAGGGTGAGATAGTGAGAGGGTCTAAGGGTGAGATAGTGAGAGGGTGATAGAGAGAGGGTCTTAGGGTGAGATAGTGAGAGGGTCTAAGGGTGAGATAGTGAGAGGGTGATAGTGAGAGGGTCTAAGGGTGAGATAGTGAGAGGGCCTAAGGGTGAGATAGTGAGAGGGTCTAAGGGTGAGATAGTGAGAGGCTCTAAGGGTGAGATTGTGAGAGGGTCTAAGGGTGAGATAGTGAGAGGGTCTAAGATTGAGATAGTGAGAGGGTCTAAGGGTGAGATAGTGAGAGGGTCTAAGGGTGAGATAGCGAGAGGGTCTAAGGGTGAGATAGTGAGAGGGTCTAAGGGTGCGATAGTGAGAGGGTCTAAGGGTGAGATGGTGAGAGGGTCTAAGGGTGAGATAGTGAGAGGGTCTAAGGGTGATATGGTGAGAGGGTCTAAGAGTGAGATAGTGAGAGGGTCTAAGGGTGAGATAGTGAGAGGGTCTAAGGGTGAGATAGTGAGAGGGTCTAAGGGTGAGCTAGTGAGAGGGTCTAAGGGTGAGATAGTGAGAGGGTGATAGTGAGAGGGTCTAAGGGTGAGATAGTGAGAGGGTCTAAGGGTGAGATAGTGAGAGGGTGAAAGTGAGAGGGTCAAAGGGTGAGATAGTGAGAGGGTGATAGTGAGAGGGTATAATGGTGAGATAGTGAGAGGGTCTAAGGGTGAGATTGTGAGAGGGTCTAAGGGTGAGATAGTGAGAGGGTCTAAGGGTGAGATAGTGAGAGGGTCTTAGGGTGAGATAGTGAGAGGGTCTAAGGGTGAGATAGTGAGAGGGTGATTGTGAGAGGGACTAAGGGTGAGATAGTGAGAGGGTCTAAGGGTGAGATAGTGAGAGGGTCTAAGGGTGATATAGTGAGAGGGTGAAAGTGAGAGGGTCAAAAGGTGAGATAGTGAGAGGGTGATAGTGAGAGGGTCTAAGGGTGAGATAGTGAGAGGGTCTAAGGGTGAGATAGTGAGAGGGTCTAAGGGTGAGATAGTGAGAGGGTCTAAGGGTGATATAGTGAGAGGGTCTAAGGGTGAGATAGTGAGAGGGTCTAAGGGTGAGATAGTGAGAGGGTCTAAGGGTGAGATAGTTAGAGGGTCTAAGGGTGAGATAGTGAGAGGGTCTAAGGGTGAGATAGTGAGAAGGTGATAGTGAGAGGGTCTAAGTGTGAGATAGTGAGAGGGTCTAAGGGTGAGATAGCGAGAGGGTCTAAGGGTGAGATAGTGAGAGGGTCTAAGGGTGAGATAGTGAGAGGGTCTAAGGGTGAGATAGTGAGAGGGTCTAAGGGTGAGATGGTGAGAGGGTCAAAGGGGGAGATATTGAGAAGGTGATAGTGAGAGGGTCTTAGGGTGAGATAGTTAGAGGGTCTAAGGGTGAGATAGTGAGAGGGTCTAAGGGTGAGATAGTGAGAGGCTCTAAGGGTGAGATTAAGAGAGGGTCTGAGGGTGAGATAGTGAGAGGGTCTAAGGGTGAGATAGTGAGAGGGTCTAAGGGTGAGATAGTGAGAGGGTCTAAGGGTGAGATAGTGATAGCGTCTAAGGGTGAGATAGTGTGAGGGTCTAAGGGTGAGATAGTGAGAGGGTCTAAGGGTGAGATAGTGAGAGGGTCTAAGGGTGAGATAGTGAGAGGGTCTAAGGGTGAGATAGTGAGAGGGTGATAGTGAGAGGGTCTAAGTGTGAAATAGTGAGAGGGTCTAAGGGTGAGATAGCGAGAGGGTCTAAGGGTGAGATAGTGAGAGGGTCTAAGGGTGAGATAGTGAGAGGGTCTAAGGGTGAGATAGTGAGAGGGTCTAAGGGTGAGATGGTGAGAGGGTGATAGTGAGAGGGTCAAAGGGGGAGATAGTGAGACGGTGATAGTGAGAGGGTCTAAGTGTGAGATAGTGAGAGGGTCTAAGGGTGATATAGTGAGAGGGTCTAAGGGAAAGATAGTGAGAGGGTCTAAGGGTGAGATAGTGAGAGGCTCTAAGGGTGAGATTGTGAGAGGGTCTAAGGGTGAGATAGTGAGAGGGTCTAAGGGTGAGATAGTGAGAGGGTCTTAGGGTGAGATAGTGAGAGGGTCTAAGGGTGAGATAGTGATAGCGTCTAAGGGTGAGATAGTGAGAGGGTCTAAGGGTGAGATAGTGAGAGGATTTAAGGGTGAGATAGTGAGAGGGTCTAAGGGTGAGATAGTGAGAGGGTCTAAGGGTGAGATAGTGAGAGGGTTTAAGGGTGAGATAGTGAGAGGGTCTAAGGGTGATATAGTGAGAGGGTGAAAGTGAGAGGGTCAAAAGGTGAGATAGTGAGAGGGTGATAGTGAGAGGGTCTAAGTGTGAGATAGTGAGAGGGTCTAAGGGTGAGATAGCGAGAGGGTCTAAGGGTGAGATAGTGAGAGGGTCTAAGGGTGAGATAGTGAGAGGGTCTAAGGGTGAGATAGTGAGAGGGTCTAAGGGTGAGATGGTGAGAGGGTGATAGTGAGAGGGTCAAAGGGGGAGATAGTGAGAGGGTGATAGTGAGAGGGTCTAAGTGTGAGATAGTGAGAGGGTCTAAGGGTGATATAGTGAGAGGGTCTAAGGGTGAGATAGTGAGAAGTTCTAAGGGTGAGATAGTGAGAGGCTCTAAGGGTGAGATTGTGAGAGGGTCTAAGGGTGAGATAGTGAGAGGGTCTAAGGGTGAGATAGTGAGAGGGTCTAAGGGTGAGATAGTTAGAGGCTCTAAGGGTGAGATTGTGAGAGGGTCAAAGGTTGAGATAGTGAGAGGGTCTAGGGGTGAGATAGTGAGAGGGTTTAAGGGTGAGATAGTGAGAGGGTCTAAGGGTGAGATAGTGAGAGGGTCTAAGGGTGAGATAGTGAGAGGGTCTAAGGGTGGGATAGTGAGAGGGTGTAAGGGTGAGATAGTGAGAGGGTCTAAGGGTGAGATAGTGAGAGGGTCTAAGGGTGAGATAGTGATAGCGTCTAAGGGTGAGATAAAGAGAGGGTCTAAGGGTGAAATAGTGAGAGGGTCTAAGGGTGAGATAGTGAGAGGGTCTAAAGGTGAGATAGTGATAGCGTCTAAGGGTGAGATAGTGAGAGGGTCTAAGGGTGAGATAGTGAGAGGGTCTAAGGGTGAGATAGTGAGAGGGTCTAAGGGTGAGATAGTGAGAGGGTCTAAGGGTGAGATAGTGAGAGGGTGATAGTGAGAGGGTCTAAGTGTGAGATAGTGAGAGGGTCTAAGGGTGAGATAGCGAGAGGGTCTAAGGGTGAGATAGTGAGAGGGTCTAAGGGTGAGATAGTGAGAGGGTCTAAGGGTGAGATAGTGAGAGGGTCTAAGGGTGAGATGGTGAGAGGGTGATAGTGAGAGGGTCAAAGGGGGAGATAGTGAGAGGGTGATAGTGAGAGGGTCTTAGGGTGAGATAGTTAGAGGGTCTAAGGGTGAGATAGTGAGAGGGTCTAAGGGTGAGATAGTGAGAGGGTCTAAGGGTGAGATAGTGAGAGAGTCTAAGGGTGAGATAGTGAGAGGGTCTAAGGGTGAGATAGTGAGAGGCTGTAAGGGTGAGGTTGTGAGTGGGTCTAAGGGTGAGATAGTGAGAGGGTCTAAGGGTGAGATAGTGAGAGGGTCTAAGGGTGAGATAGTGAGAGGGTCTAAGGGTGAGATAGTGAGAGGGTCTAAGGGTGAGATAGTGAGAGAGTCCAAGGGTGAGATAGTGAGAGGGTGATAGTGAGAGGGTCTAAGGGTGAGATTATGAGAGGGTCTAAGGGTGAGATAGTGAGAGGGTCTAAGGGTGATATAGTGAGAGGGTGATAGTGAGAGGGTCTAAGGGTGAGATAGTGAGAGGGTGATAGTGAGAGGGTCTAAGGGTGAGATAGTGAGAGGCTCTAAGGGTGAGATAGTGAGAGAGTCTAAGGGTGAGATAGTGAGAGGGTCTAAGGGTGAGATAATGAGAGGCTCTAAGGGTGAGATTGTGAGTGGGTCTAAGGGTGAGATAGTGAGAGGGTGATAGTGAGAGGGTCTAAGGGTGAGATAGTGAGAGGGTCTAAGGGTGAGATAGTGAGAGGGTGATAGTGAGAGGGTCTAAGGGTGAGATGGTGAGAGGCTCTAAGGGTGAGATAGTGAGAGAGTCTAAGGGTGAGATAGTGAGACGGTGAAAGTGAGAGGGTCAAAGGGTCAGATAGTGAGAGGGTGATAGTGAGAGGGTCTTAGGGTGAGATAGTTAGAGGGTCTAAGGGTGAGATAGTGAGAGGGTCTAAGGGTGAGATAGTGAGAGGGTCTAAGGGTGAGATAGTGAGAGAGTCTAAGGGTGAGATAGTGAGAGGGTCTAAGGGTGGGATAGTGAGAGGCTCTAAAGGTGAGATTGTGAGTGGGTCTAAGGGTGAGATAGTGAGAGGGTCTAAGGGTGAGATAGTGAGAGGGTCTAAGGGTGAGATAGTGAGAGGGTCTAACGCTGAGATAGTGAGAGGGTCTAAGGGTGAGATAGTGAGAGGGTCTAAGGGTGAGATAGTGAGAGGGTCTAAGGGTGAGATAGTGAGAGGGTCTAAAGGTGAGATAGTGAGAGGGTGATAGTGACAGGGTCTAAGGGTGAGATAGTGAGAGGTTCTAAGGGTGAGATAGTGAGAGGGTCTAAGGATGAGATAGTGAGAGGGTCTAAGGGTGAGATAGTGAGAGAGTCTAAGGGTGAGATAGTGAGAGGGTCTACGGGTGAGATAGTGAGAGGGTCTAAGGGTGAGATAGTGAGAGAGTCCAAGGGTGAGATAGTGAGAGGGTGATGGTGAGAGGGTCTAAGGGTGATATAGTGAGAGGGTCTAAGGGTGAGATAGTGAGAGGGTCTAAGGGTGAGATAGTGAGAGGGTGATGGTGAGAGGGTCTAAGGGTGAGATAGTGAGAGGCTCTAAGGGTGAGATAGTGAGAGGGTCTAAGGGTGAGATAGTGAGAACGTGATAGTGAGAGGGTCTAAGGGTGAGATAGTGAGAGGGTGATAGTGAGAGGGTCTAAGGGTGAGATAGTGAGAGGCTCTAAGGGTGAGATTGTGAGAGGGTATAAGGGTGAGATAGTGAGAGGGTCTAAGGGTGAGATAGTGAGAGGGTCTAAGGGTGAGATAGTGAGAGGGTCTAAGGGTGAGATAGTGAGAGGGTGATAGTGAGAGGGTCTAAGGGTGAGATAGTGAGAGGGTCTAAGGGTGAGATAGTGAGAGGGTCTAAGGGTGAGATAGTGAGAGGCTCTAAGAGTGAGATTGTGAGAGGGTCTTAGGGTGAGATAGTGAGAGGTTCTAAGGGTGAGATAGTGAGAGGGTCGAAGGGTGAGAGGGTGAGAGGGTCTAAGGCTGAGATAGTGAGAGGGTCTAAGGGTGAGATAGTGAGAGAATCTAAGGGTGAGATAGTGAGAGGGTCTAAGGGTGAGATAGTGAGAGGTTCTAAGGGTGAGATAGTGAGAGGGTCGAAGGGTGAGATAGTGAGAGGGTGATAGTGAGAGCGTCTAAGGGTGAGATAGTGAGAGGGTCTAAGGGTGAGATAGTGAGAGGGTCTAAGGGTGAGATAGTGAGAGGGTCTAAGGGTAAGATAGTGAGAGGGTCTAAGAGTGAGGTAGTGAGAGGGTCTAAGGGTGAGATGGTGAGAGGGTGATAGTGAGAGGGTCTAAGGGTGTGATAGTGAGAGGGTCTATGGGTGAGATAGTGAGAGGGTCTAAGGGTGAGCTAGTGAGAGGGTCTAAGGGTGAGATAGTGAGAGGGTCTACGGGTGAGATAGTGAGAGGGTCTAAGGGTGAGATAGTGAGGGGCCTAAGGGTGAGATAGTGAGAGGGTCTAAGGGTGAGATAGTGAGAGGATCTATGGGTGAGATAGTGAGAGGGTCTAAGGGTGAGATAGTGAGAGGGTCTAAGGGTGAGATAGTGAGAGGGTCTAAGGGTGAGATAGTGAGAGGGTCTAAGGGTGAGATAGTGAGAGGGTCTAAGGGTGAGATAGTGAGATGGTCTAATGGTGAGATAGTGAGAGGGTCTAAGGGTGAGATAGTGAGAGGGTCTAAGGGTGAGATAGTGAGAGGGTCTAAGGGTGAGATAGTGAGAGGGTCTAAGGGTGAGATAGTGAGAGGGTCTAAGGGTGAGATAGTGAGAGGGTCTAAGGGTGAGATAGTGAGAGGGTCTAAAGGTGAGCTAGTGAGAGGGTCTAAGGATGAGATAGTGAGAGGGTCTAAGGGTGAGATAGTGAGAGGGTCTAAGGGTGAGATAGTGAGAGGGTCGAAGGGTGAGATAGTGAGAGGGTCGAAGGGTGAGATAGTGAGAGGGTCTAAGGGTGAGATAGTGAGAGGGTCTAAGGGTGAGATAGTGAGAGGGTCTAAATAAGAGATAGTGAGAGGGTCTAAGGGTGAGATAGTGAGAGGGTCTAAGTAAGAGATAGTGAGAGGGTCTAAGTAAGAGATAGTGAGAGGGTCTAAGGGTGAGGTAGTGAGAGGGTCTAAGGGTGAGATTGTGAGAGGGTCTAAGGGTGAGATGGTGAGAGGGTCTAAGGGTGAGATAGTGAAAGGGTCTAAGGGTGAGATGGTGAGAGGGTCTAAGGATGAGATGGTGAGAGGGTCTAAGGGTGAGATAGTGAGAGGGTCTAAGGGTGAGATAGTGAGAGGGTCTAAGGGTGAGATAGTGAGAGGGTCTAAGGGTGAGATAGTGAGAGGGTCTAAGGGTGAGATGGTGAGAGGGTCTAAGTGTGAGATGGTGAGAGGGTCTAAGGATGAGATGGTAAGAGGGTCTAAGGGTGAGATAGTGAGAGGGTCTAAGGGTGAGATAGTGAGAGGGTCTAAGGGTGAGATAGTGAGAGGGTCTAAGGGTGAGATAGTGAGAGGGTCTAAGGGTGAGATAGTGAGAGGATCTAAGGGTGAGATAGTGAGAGGGTCTAAGGGTGAGATAGTGAGAGGGTCTAAGGGTGAGATAGTGAGAGGGTCGAAGGGTGAGATAGTGAGAGGGTCGAAGTGTGAGATAGTGAGAGGGTCGAAGGGTGAGATGGTGAGAGGGTCTAAGGGTGAGATAGTGAGAGGGTCTAAGGGTGAGATAGTGAGAGGGTCTAAGGGTGAGAAAGAGGGTCTAAGGGTGAGATAGTGAGAGGATCTAAGACTGAGATAGTGAGAGGGTCTAAGGGTGAGATAGTGAGAGGGTCTAAGGGTGAGATAGTGAGAGGGTCTAAGGGTGAGATAGTGAGAGGGTCTAAGGGTGAGATAGTGAGAGGGTCTAAGCGTGAGATAGTGAGAGGGTCTAAGGGTGAGATAGTGAGAGGGTCTAAGGGTGAAATAGTGAGAGGGTCTAAGGGTGAGATAGTGAGAGGATCTTAGGGTGAGATAGTGAGAGGGTCTAAGGGTGAGATAGTGAGAGGGTCTTAGGGTGAGATAGTGAGAGGGTCTAAGGGTGAGATAGTGAGAGGGTCTAAGGGTGAGATAGTGAGAGGGTCTTAGTGTGAGATAGTGACAGGGTCTAAGGGTGAGATAGTGAGAGGGTCTAAGGGTGAGATAGTGAGAGCGTCTAAGGGTGAGATAGTTAGAGGGTCTAAGGGTGAGATTGTGAGAGGGTCTAAAGGTGAGATAGTGAGAGGGTCTAAGGGTGAGATAGTGAGAGGGTCTAAAGGTGAGATAGTGAGAGGGCCTAAGGGTGAGATAGTGAGAGGGTCTAAGGGTGAGATAGTGAGAGAGTCTAAGGGTGAGATAGTGAGAGGATCTAAGGGTGAGATAGTGAGAGGGCCTAAGGGTGAGATAGTGAGAGGGTCTAAGGGTGAGATAGTGAGAGGGTATAAGAGTGAGATAGTGAGAGGGTCTAAGGGTGAGATAGTGAGAGGGTCTAAGGGTGAGATAGTGAGAGGGTCTAAGGGTGAGATAGTGAGAGGGTCTAAGGGTGAGATAGTGAGATGGTCTAGGGGTGGGATAGTGAGAGGGTCTAAGGGTGAGATAGTGAGAGGGTTTAAGGGTGAGATAAAGAGAGGGTCTAAGGGTGAGATAGTGACAGGGTCTAAGGGTGAGATGGTGAGAGGGTCTAAGGGTGAGATAGTTAGAGGGTCTAAGGGTGAGATAGTGAGAGGATCTAAGGGTGAGATAGTGAGAGGGTCTAAGGGTGAGATAGTGAGAGGGTCTAAGGGTTAGATAGTGAGAGGGTCTAAGAGTGAGATAGTGAGAGGGTCTAAGGGTGAGATAGTTAGAGGGTCTAAGGGTGAGATAGTGAGAGGGTCTAAGGGTGAGATAGTGAGAGGGTCTAAGGGTGAGATAGTGAGAGGGTCTAAGGGTGAGATAGTGAGAGGGTCTAAGGGTGAGATAGTGAGAGGGTCTAAGGGTGAGATAGTGAGAAGGTCTAAGGGTGAGATAGTGAGAGGGTCTAAGGGTGAGATAGTGAGAGGGTCTAAGGGTGAGATAGTGACAGGGTCTAAGGGTGAGATGGTGAGAGGGTCTAAGGGTGAGATAGTGAGAGGGTCTAAGGGTGAGATAGTGAGAGGGTCTAAGGGTGAGATGGTGAGAGGGTTTAAGGGTGAGATAGTGAGAGGGTCTAAGGGTGAGATAGTGACAGGGTCTAAGGGTGAGATGGTGAGAGGGTCTAAGGGTGAGATAGTGAGAGGGTCTAAGGGTGAGATGGTGAGAGGGTCTAAGGGTGAGATGGTGAGAGGGTCTGAGGGTGAGATAGTGAGAGGGTCTAAGGGTGAGATAGTGAGAGGCTCTAAGGGTGAGATAGTGAGAGGGTCTAAGGGTGAGATAGTGAGAGGGTCTAAGGGTGAGATAGTGAGAGGGTCTAAAGGTGAGATAGTGAGAGGGTCTAAGGGTGAGATATTGAGAGGGTCTAAGGTTGAGATAGTGTGAGGGTCTAAGGGTGAGATAGTGAGAGGGTCAAAGGGTGAGATAGTGAGAGGTTCTAAGGGTGAGATAGTGAAAGGGTCTAAGGGTGAGATAGTGAGAGGGTCTAAGGTTGAGATAGTGAGAGGGTCTAAGGGTGAGATAGTGAGACGGTCTAAGGGTGAGATAGTGAAAGGGTCTAAGGGTGAGATAGTGAGAGGGTCTAAGGGTGAGATAGTGAGAGGGTCTAAGGGTGAGATAGTGAGAGGGTCTAAGGGTGAGATAGTGAGAGGGTCTATGGGTGAGATAGTGAGAGGGTCTAAGGGTGAGATAGTGAGAGAGTCTAAGGGTGAGATAGTGAGAGGGTCTAAGGGTGAGATAGTGAGTGGGTCTAAGGGTGAGATAGTGAGAGGGTCTTAGGGTGAGATAGTGAGAGGGTCTAAGGGTGAGATAGTGAGAGGGTCTAAGGGTGAGATAGTAAGAGGGTCTAAGGGTGAGATAGTGAGAGGGTCTAAGGGTGAGATAGTGAGAGGGTCTAAGCGTGAGATAGTGAGAGGGTCTAAGGGTGAGATAGTGAGAGGGTCTAAGGGTGAGATAGTGAGAGGGTCTAAGGGTGAGATAGTGAGAGGGTCTAAGGGTGAGATAGTGAGAGGGTCTATGGGTGAGATAGTGAGAGGGTCTAAGGGTGAGATAGAGAGAGGGTCTAAGGGTGAGATAGTGAGAGGGTCTAAGGGTGAGATAGTGAGAGGGTCTAAGGGTGAGGTAGTGAGAGGGTCTAAGGGTGAGATAGTGAGAGGGTCTAAGGGTGAGATAGTGAGAGGGTCTAAGGGTGAAATAGTAAGAGGGTCTAAGGGTGAGATAGTGAGAGGGTCTAAGGGTGAGATAGTGAGAGGGTCTAAGGGTGAGATAGTGAGAGGGTCTAAGGGTGAGATAGTGAGAGGGTCTAAGGGTGAGATAGTGAGAAGGTCTAAGGGTGAGATAGTGAGAGGGTCTAAGGGTGAGATAGTGAGAGGGTCTAAGGGTGAGATAGTGAGAGGGTCTAAGGGTGAGATAGTGAGAGGGTCTAAGGGAGAGATAGTGAGAGGGTCTAAGAGTGAGATAGTGAGAGGGTCTAAGGGTGAGATAGTGAGAGGGTCTAAGGGTGAGATAGTGAGAGGGTCTAAGGGTGAGATAGTGAGAGGGTCTAAGGGTGAGATAGTGAGAAGGTCTAAGGGTGAGATAGTGAGTCTAAGGGTGAGATAGTGAGAGTGTCTAAGGGTGAGATAGTGAGAGGGTCTATGGGTGAGATAGTGAGAGGGTCTAAGGGTGAGATAGTGAGAGGGTCTAAGGGTGAGATAGTGAGAGGGTCTAAGGGTGAGATAGTGAGAGGGTCTAAGGGTGAGATAGTGAGAGGGTCTTAGGGTGAGATAGTGAGAGGGTCTAAGGGTGAGATAGTGAGAGGGTCTAAGGGAGAGATAGTGAGAGGGTCTAAGAGTGAGATAGTGAGAGGGTCTAAGGGTGAGATAGTGAGAGGGTCTAAGGGTGAGATAGTGAGAGGGTCTAAGGGTGAAATAGTAAGAGGGTCTAAGGGTGAGATAGTGAGAGGGTCTAAGGGTGAGATAGTGAGAGGGTCTAAGGGTGAGATAGTGAGAGGGTCTAAGGGTGAGATAGTGAGAGGGTCTAAGGGTGAGATAGTGAGAGGGTCTAAGGGTGAGATAGTGAGAGGGTCTAAGGGTGAGATAGTGAGAAGGTCTAAGGGTGAGATAGTGAGTCTAAGGGTGAGATAGTGAGAGTGTCTAAGGGTGAGATAGTGAGAGGGTCTATGGGTGAGATAGTGAGAGGGTCTAAGGGTGAGATAGTGAGAGGGTCTAAGGGTGAGATAGTGAGAGGGTCTAAGGGTGAGATAGTGAGAGGGTCTAAGGGTGAGATAGTGAGAGGGTCTAAGGGTGAGATAGTGAGAGGGTCTAAGGGTGAGATAGTGAGAGGGTCTTAGGGTGAGATAGTGAGAGGGTCTAAGGGTGAGATAGTGAGAGGGTCTAAGGGAGAGATAGTGAGAGGGTCTAAGGGTGAGATAGTGAGAAGGTCTAAGGGTGAGATAGTGAGAGGGTCTAAGGGTGAGATAGTGAGAGGGTCTAAGGGTGAGATAGTGAGAGGGTCTAAGGGTGAGATAGTGAGAGGGTCTAAGGGAGAGATAGTGAGAGGGTCTAAGAGTGAGATAGTGAGAGGGTCTAAGGGTGAGATAGTGAGAGGGTCTAAGGGTGAGATAGTGAGAGGGTCTAAGGGTGAAATAGTAAGAGGGTCTAAGGGTGAGATAGTGAGAGGGTCTAAGGGTGAGATAGTGAGAGGGTCTAAGGGTGAGATAGTGAGAGGGTCTAAGGGTGAGATAGTGAGAAGGTCTAAGGGTGAGATAGTGAGTCTAAGGGTGAGATAGTGAGAGTGTCTAAGGGTGAGATAGTGAGAGGGTCTATGGGTGAGATAGTGAGAGGGTCTAAGGGTGAGATAGTGAGAGGGTCTAAGGGTGAGATAGTGAGAGGGTCTAAGGGTGAGATAGTGAGAGGGTCTAAGGGTGAGATAGTGAGAGGGTCTTAGGGTGAGATAGTGAGAGGGTCTAAGGGTGATATAGTGAGAGGGACTAAGGGTGAGATAGTGAGGGGGTCTAAGGGTGAGATAGTGAGAGGGTCTAAGGGTGAGATATTGAGAGGGTCTAAGGGTGAGATAGTGAGAGGGTCTAAGGGTGAGATTGTGAGAGGGTCTAAGGGTGAGATAGTGAGAGAGTCTAAGGGTGAGATAGTGAGATGGTCTAAGGGTGAGATAGTGAGAGGGTCTAAGGGTGAGATAGTGAGAGGGTCTAAGGGTGAGATAGTGAGAGGGTTTAAGGGTGAGATAGTGAGAGGGTCTAAAGGTGAGATAGTGAGAGGGTCTAAAGGTGAGATAGTGAGAGGGTCTAAGGGTGAGATAGTGAGAGGGTCTAAGGGTTAGATAGTGAGAGGGTCTAAGGGTGAGATAGTGAGAGGGTCTAAGGGTGGGATAGTGAGAGGGTCTAAGGGTGAGATGGTGAGAGGGTCTAAGGGTGAGATAGTGAGAGAGTCTAAGGGTGAGATAGTGAGAGGGTCTAAGGGTGAGATAGTGAGAGGGTCTAAGGGTGAGATAGTGAGAGGGTCTAAGGGTGCGATAGTGAGAGGGTCTAAGGGTGAGATAGTGAGATGGTCTAAGGGTGAGATAGTGAGAGGGTCTAAGGATGAGATAGTGAGAGGGTCTAAGGGTGATATAGTGAGAGGGTCTAAGGGTGAGATAGTGAGAGAGTCTAAGGGTGAGATAGTGAGAGGGTCTTAGGGTGAGATAGTGAGAGGGTCTAAGGGTGAGATAGTGAGAGGGTCTAAGGGTGAGATAGTGAGAGGGTCTAAGGGTGAGATAGTGAGAGGGTCTAAGGGTGAGATTGTGTGAGGGTCTAAGGGTGAGATAGTGAGAGGGTCTAAGGGTGAGATAGTGAGAGGGTCTAAAGGTGAGATAGTGAGAGGGCCTAAGGGTGAGATAGTGAGAGGGTCTAAGGGTGAGATAGTGAGAGGGTCTAAGGGTGAGATAGTGAGAGGATCTAAGGGTGAGATAGTGAGAGGGCCTAAGGGTGAGATAGTGAGAAAGGTCTAAGGGTGAGATAGTGAGAGGGTCTAAGGGTGAGATAGTGAGAGGGTCTAAGGGTGAGATAGTGAGAGGGTCTAAGGGTGAGATAGTGAGAGGGTCTAAGGGTGAGATAGTGAGAGGGTCTAAGGGTGAGATAGTGAGATGGTCTAAGGGTGAGATAGTGAGATAGTGAGAGGGTCTAAGGGTGAGATAGTGAGAGGGTTTAAGGGTGAGATAGTGAGAGGGTCTAAGGGTGAGATAGTGACAGGGTCTAAGGGTGAGGTGGTGAGAGGGTCTAAGGGTGAGATAGTGAGAGGGTCTAAGGGTGAGATAGTGAGAGGGTCTAAGGGTGAGATAGTGAGAGGGTCTAAGGGTGATATAGTGAGAGGGTCTAAGGGTGAGATAGTGAGAGGGTCTAAGGGTGAGATAGTGAGAGGGTCTAAGGGTGAGATAGTGAGAGGGTCTAAGGGTGAGATAGTGAGAGGTTCTAAGGGTGAGATAGTGAGAGGGTGATAGTGAGAGGGTCTAAGTGTGAGATAGTGAGAGGGTCTAAGGGTGAGATAGCGAGAGGGTCTAAGGGTGAGATAGTGAGAGGGTCTAAGGGTGAGATAGTGAGAGGGTCTAAGGGTGAGATAGTGAGAGGGTCTAAGGGTGAGATGGTGAGAGGGTGATAGTGAGAGGGTCAAAGGGGGAGATAGTGAGAGGGTGATAGTGAGAGGGTCTTAGGGTGAGATAGTTAGAGGGTCTAAGGGTGAGATAGTGAGAGGGTCTAAGGGTGAGATAGTGAGAGGCTCTAAGGGTGAGATTGTGAGAGGGTCTAAGGGTGAGATAGTGAGAGGGTCTAAGGGTGAGATAGTGAGAGGGTCTAAGGGTGAGATAGTGAGAGGGTCTAAGGGTGAGATAGTGATAGCGTCTAAGGGTGAGATAGTGAGAGGGTCTAAGGGTGAGATAGTGAGAGGGTCTAAGGGTGAGATAGTGAGAGGGTCTAAGGGTGAGATAGTGAGAGGGTCTAAGGGTGAGATAGTGAGAGGGTGATAGTGAGAGGGTCTAAGTGTGAGATAGTGAGAGGGTCTAAGGGTGAGATAGCGAGAGGGTCTAAGGGTGAGATAGTGAGAGGGTCTAAGGGTGAGATAGTGAGAGGGTCTAAGGGTGAGATAGTGAGACGGTCTAAGGGTGAGATGGTGAGAGGGTGATAGTGAGAGGGTCAAAGGGGGAGATAGTGAGAGGGTGATAGTGAGAGGGTCTAAGTGTGAGATAGTGAGAGGGTCTAAGGGTGATATAGTGAGAGGGTCTAAGGGTGAGATAGTGAGAAGGTCTAAGGGTGAGATAGTGAGAGGCTCTAAGGGTGAGATTGTGAGAGGGTCTAAGGGTGAGATAGTGAGAGGGTCTAAGGGTGAGATAGTGAGAGGGTCTAAGGGTGAGATAGTGAGAGGGTCTAAGGGTGAGATAGTGAGAGGGTCTAAGGGTGAGATAGTGATAGCGTCTAAGGGTGAGATAGTGAGAGGATTTAAGGGTGAGATAGTGAGAGGGTCTAAGGGTGAGATTGTGAGAGGGTCTAAGGGTGAGATAGTGAGAGGGTCTAAGGGTGAGATAGTGAGAGGGTCTAAGGGTGATATAGTGAGAGGGTGAAAGTGAGAGGGTCAAAAGGTGAGATAGTGAGAGGGTGATAGTGAGAGGGTCTAAGTGTGAGATAGTGAGAGGGTCTAAGGGTGAGATAGCGAGAGGGTCTAAGGGTGAGATAATGAGAGGGTCTAAGGGTGAGATAGTGAGAGGGTCTAAGGGTGAGATAGTGAGTAGTTCTAAGGGTGAGATGGTGAGAGGGTGATAGTGAGAGGGTCAAAGGGGGAGATAGTGAGAGGGTGATAGTGAGAGGGTCTTAGGGTGAGATAGTTAGAGGGTCTAAGGGTGAGATAGTGAGAGGGTCTAAGGGTGAGATAGTGAGAGGGTCTAAGGATGAGATAGTGAGAGAGTCTAAGGGTGAGATAGTGAGGGGGTCTAAGGGTGAGATAGTGAGAGGCTGTAAGGGTGAGGTTGTGAGTGGGTCTAAGGGTGAGACAGTGAGAGGGTCTAAGGGTGAGATAGTGAGAGGGTCTAAGGGTGAGATAGTGAGAGGGTCTAAGGGTGAGATAGTGAGAGGGTCTAAGGGTGAGATAGTGAGAGAGTCCAAGGGTGAGATAGTGAGAGGGTGATAGTGAGAGGGTCTAAGGGTGAGATAGTGAGAGGGTCTAAGGGTGAGATAGTGAGAGGGTCTTCGGGTGAGATAGTGAGAGGGTCTAAGGGTGAGATAGAGAGAGGGTGATAGTGAGAGGGTCTAAGGGTGAGATAGTGAGAGGCTCTAAGGGTGAGATAGAGAGGGTCTAAGGGTGAGATAGTGAGAGGGTGATAGTGAGAGGGTCTAAGGGTGAGATAGTGAGAGGGTGATAGTGAGAGGGTCTAAGGGTGAGATAGTGAGAGGCTCTAAGGGTGAGATAGTGAGAGAGTCTAAGGGTGAGATAGTGAGAGGGTCTAAGGGTGAGATAATGAGAGGCTCTAAGGGTGAGATTGTGAGTGGGTCTAAGGGTGAGATAGTGAGAGGGTGATAGTGAGAGGGTCTTAGGGTGAGATAGTGAGAGGGTCTAAGGGTGAGATAGTGAGAGGGTGATAGTGAGAGGGTCTAAGGGTGAGATGGTGAGAGGCTCTAAGGGTGAGATAGTGAGAGAGTCTAAGGGTGAGATAGTGAGACGGTGAAAGTGAGAGGGTCAAAGGGTCAGATAGTGAGAGGGTGATAGTGAGAGGGTCTTAGGGTGAGATAGTTAGAGGGTCTAAGGGTGAGATAGTGAGAGGGTCTAAGGGTGAGATAGTGAGAGGGTCTAAGGGTGAGATAGTGAGAGAGTCTAAGGGTGAGATAGTGAGAGGGTCTAAGGGTGAGATAGTGAGAGGCTCTAAGGGTGAGATTGTGAGTGGGTCTAAGGGTGAGATAGTGAGAGGGTCTAAGGGTGAGATAGTGAGAGGGTCTAAGGGTGAGATAGTGAGAGGGTCTAACGCTGAGATAGTGAGAGGGTCTAAGGGTGAGATAGTGAGAGCGTCTAAGGGTGAGATAGTGAGAGGGTCTAAGGGTGAGATAGTGAGAGGGTCTAAAGGTGAGATAGTGAGAGGGTGATAGTGACAGGGTCTAAGGAGGAGATAGTGAGAGGTTCTAAGGGTGAGATAGTGAGAGGGTCTAAGGATGAGATAGTGAGAGGGTCTAAGGGTGAGATAGTGAGAGAGTCTAAGGGTGAGATAGTGAGAGGGTCTAAGGGTGAGATAGTGAGAGGGTCTAAGGGTGAGATAGTGAGAGAGTCCAAGGGTGAGATTGTGAGAGGGTGATAGTGAGAGGGTCTAAGGGTGAGATAGTGAGAGGGTGATAGTGAGAGGGTCTAAGGGTGAGATAGTGAGAGGCTCTAAGGGTGAGATAGTGAGAGGGTCTAAGGGTGAGATAGTGAGAACGTGATAGTGAGAGGGTCTAAGGGTGAGATAGTGAGAGGGTGATAGTGAAAGGGTCTAAGGGTGAGATAGTGAGAGGCTCTAAGGGTGAGATTGTGAGAGGGTATAAGGGTGAGATAGTGAGAGGGTCTAAGGGTGAGATAGTGAGAGGGTCTAAGGGTGAGATAGTGAGAGGGTCTAAGGGTGAGATAGTGAGAGGGTGATAGTGAGAGGGTCTAAGGGTGAGATAGTGAGAGGGTCAAAGGGTGAGATAGTGAGAGGGTCTAAGGGTGAGATAGTGAGAGGCTCTAAGGGTGAGATTGTGAGAGGGTCTTAGGGTGAGATGGTGAGAGGGTTTAAGGGTGAGATAGTGAGAGGGTCTAAGGGTGAGATGGTGAGAGGGTCTAAGGCTGAGATAGTGAGAGGGTCTAAGGGTGAGATAGTGAGAGAATCTAAGAGTGAGATAGTGAGAGGGTCTAAGGGTGAGATAGTGAGAGGTTCTAAGGGTGAGATAGTGAGAGGGTCGAAGGGTGAGATAGTGAGAGGGTGATAGTGAGAGCGTCTAAGGGTGAGATAGTGAGAGGGTCTAAGGGTGAGATAGTGAGAGGGTCTAAGGGTGAGATAGTGAGAGGGTCTAAGGGTAAGATAATGAGAGGGTCTAAGAGTGAGGTAGTGAGAGGGTCTAAGGGTGAGATGGTGAGAGGGTGATAGTGAGAGGGTCTAAGGGTGAGATAGTGAGAGGGTCTATGGGTGAGATAGTGAGAGGGTCTAAGGGTGAGCTAGTGAGAGGGTCTAAGGGTGAGATAGTGAGAGGGTCTAAGGGTGAGATAGTGAGAGGGTCTAAGGGTGAGATAGTGAGGGGCCTAAGGGTGAGATAGAGAGAGGGTCTAAGGGTGAGATAGTGAGAGGATCTATGGGTGAGATAGTGCGAGGGTCTAAGGGTGAGATACTGAGAGGGTCTAAGGGTGAGATAGTGAGAGGGTCTAAGGGTGAGATAGTGAGAGGGTCTAAGGGTGAGATAGTGAGAGGGTCTAAGGGTGAGATAGTGAGAGGGTCTAAGGGTGAGATAGTGAGAGGGTCTAAGGGTGAGATAGTGAGAGGGTCTAAGGGTGAGATAGTGAGAGGGTCTAAAGGTGAGCTAGTGAGAGGGTCTAAGGATGAGATAGTGAGAGGGTCTAAGGGTGAGATAGTGAGAGGGTCTAAGGGTGAGATAGTGAGAGGGTCGAAGGGTGAGATAGTGAGAGGGTCGAAGGGTGAGATAGTGAGAGGGTCTAAGGGTGAGATAGTGAGAGGGTCTAAGGGTGAGATAGTGAGAGGGTCTAAGGGTGAGATAGTGAGAGGGTCTAAGGGTGAGATAGTGAGAGGGTCTAAGGGTGAGATAGTGAGAGGGTCTAAGGGTGAGATAGTGAGAGGGTCTAAAGGTGAGCTAGTGAGAGGGTCTAAGGATGAGATAGTGAGAGGGTCTAAGGGTGAGATAGTGAGAGGGTCTAAGGGTGAGATAGTGAGAGGGTCGAAGGGTGAGATAGTGAGAGGGTCGAAGGGTGAGATAGTGAGAGGGTCTAAGGGTGAGATAGTGAGAGGGTCTAAGTAAGAGATAGTGAGAGGGTCTAAGTAAGAGATAGTGAGAGGGTCTAAGGGTGAGATAGTGAGAGGGTCTAAGGGTGAGATAGTGAGAGGGTCTAAGTAAGAGATAGTGAGAGGGTCTAAGGGTGAGGTAGTGAGAGGGTCTAAGGGTGAGATTGTGAGAGGGTCTAAGGGTGAGATGGTGAGAGGGTCTAAGGGTGAGATAGTGAAAGGGTCTAAGGGTGAGATGGTGAGAGGGTCTAAGGATGAGATGGTGAGAGGGTCTAAGGGTGAGATAGTGAGAGGGTCTAAGGGTGAGATAGTGAGAGGGTGTAAGGGTGAGATAGTGAGAGGGTCTAAGGGTGAATTAGTGAGAGGGTCTAAGGGTGAGATGGTGAGAGGGTCTAAGTTTGAGATGGTGAGAGGGTCTAAGGATGAGATGGTAAGAGGGTCTAAGGGTGAGATAGTGAGAGGGTCTAAGGGTGAGATAGTGAGAGGGTCTAAGGGTGAGATAGTGAGAGGGTCTAAGGGTGAGATAGTGAGAGGGTCTAAGGGTGAGATAGTGAGAGGGTCTAAGGGTGAGATAGTGAGAGGATCTAAGGGTGAGATAGTGAGAGGGTCTAAGGGTTAGATAGTGAGAGGGTCTAAGGGTGAGATAGTGAGAGGGTCTAAGGGTGAGATAGTGAGAGGGTCTAAGGGTGAGATAGTGAAAGGGTCTAAGGGTGAGATAGTGAGAGGGTCTAAAGGTGAGCTAGTGAGAGGGTCTAAGGGTTAGATAGTGAGAGGGTCTAAGGGTGAGATAGTGAGAGGGTCTAAGGGTGAGATAGTGAGAGGGTCTAAGGGTGAGATAGTGAGAGGATCTAAGGGTGAGATAGTGAGAGGGTCTAAGGGTTAGATAGTGAGAGGGTCTAAGGGTGAGATAGTGAGAGGGTCTAAGGGTGAGATAGTGAGAGGGTCTAAGGGTGAGATAGTGAGAGGGTCTAAGGGTGAGATAGTGAGAGGGTCTAAGGGTGAGATAGTGAGAGGATCTAAGGGTGAGATAGTGAGAGGGTCTAAGGGTTAGATAGTGAGAGGGTCTAAGGGTGAGATAGTGAGAGGGTCTAAGGGTGAGATAGTTAGAGGGTCTAAGGGTGAGATAGTGAGAGGGTCTAAGGGTGAGATAGTGAGAGGGTCTAAGGGTGAGATAGTGAGAGGGTCTAACGCTGAGATAGTGAGAGGGTCTAAGGGTGAGATAGTGAGAGGGTCTAAGGGTGAGATAGTGAGAGGGTCTAAGGGTGAGATAGTGAGAGGGTCTAAGGGTGAGATAGTGAGAGGGTCTAAGGGTGAGATAGTGAGAGGATCTAAGGGTGAGATAGTGAGAGGGTCTAAGGGTGAGATAGTGAGAGGGTCTAAGGGTGAGATAATGAGAGGGTCGAAGGGTGAGATAGTGAGAGGGTCGAAGGGTGAGATAGTGAGAGGGTCGAAGGGTGAGATAGTGAGAGGGTCTAAGGGTGAGATAGTGAGAGGGTCTAAGGGTGAGATAGTGAGAGGGTCTAAGGGTGAGAAAGAGGGTCTAAGGGTGAGATAGTGAGAGGGTCTAAGGGTGAGATAGTGAGAGGATCTAAGGGTGAGATAGTGAGAGGGTCTAAGGGTGAGATAGTGAGAGGGTCTAAGGGTGAGATAGTGAGAGGGTCTAAGGGTGAGATAGTGAGAGGGTCTAAGGGTGAGATAGTGAGAGGGTCTAAGCGTGAGATAGTGAGAGGGTCTAAGGGTGAGATAGTGAGAGGGTCTAAGGGTGAGATAGTGAGAGGGTCTAAGGGTGAGATAGTGAGAGGGTCTAAGGGTGAGATAGTGAGAGGGTCTAAGGGTGAGATAGTGAGAGGGTCTTAGGGTGAGATAGTGAGAGGGTCTAAGGGTGAGATAGTGAGAGGGTCTAAGGGTGAGATAGTGAGAGGGTCTATGGGTGAGATAGTGAGAGGGTCTAAGGGTGAGATAGTGAGAGGGTCTAAGGGTGAGATAGTGAGAGGGTCTAACGCTTAGATAGTGAGAGGGTCTAAGGGTGAGATAGTGAGAGGGTCTAAGGGTGAGATAGTGAGAGGGTCTAAGGGTGAGATAGTGAGAGGGTCTAAGGGTGAGATAGTGAGAGGGTCTAAGGGTGAGTTAGTGAGAGGGTCTAAGGGTGAGATGGTGAGAGGGTCTAAGTGTGAGATGGTGAGAGGGTCTAAGGATGAGATGGTAAGAGGGTCTAAGGGTGAGATAGTGAGAGGGTCTAAGGGTGAGATAGTGAGAGGGTCTAAGGGTGAGATAGTGAGAGGGTCTAAGGGTGAGATAGTGAGAGGGTCTAAGGGTGAGATAGTGAGAGGGTCTAAGGGTGAGATAGTGAGAGGATCTAAGGGTGAGATAGTGAGAGGGTCTAAGGGTTAGATAGTGAGAGGGTCTAAGGGTGAGATAGTGAGAGGGTCTAAGGGTGAGATAGTTAGAGGGTCTAAGGGTGAGATAGTGAGAGGGTCTAAGGGTGAGATAGTGAGAGGGTCTAAGGGTGAGATAGTGAGAGGGTCTAACGCTGAGATAGTGAGAGGGTCTAAGGGTGAGATAGTGAGAGGGTCTAAGGGTGAGATAGTGAGAGGGTCTAAGGGTGAGATAGTGAGAGGGTCTAAAGGTGAGATAGTGAGAGGGTGATAGTGACAGGGTTTAAGGGTGAGATAGTGAGAGGTTCTAAGGGTGAGATAGTGAGAGGGTCTAAGGATGAGATAGTGAGAGGGTCTAAGGGTGAGATAGTGAGAGAGTCTAAGGGTGAGATAGTGAGAGGGTCTAAGGGTGAGATAGTGAGAGGGTCTAAGGGTGAGATAGTTAGAGGGTCTAAGGGTGAGATAGTGAGAGGGTCTAAGGGTGAGATAGTGAGAGGGTCTAAGGGTGAGATAGTGAGAGGGTCTAAGTAAGAGATAGTGAGAGGGTCTAAGGGTGAGGTAGTGAGAGGGTCTAAGGGTGAGATTGTGAGAGGGTCTAAGGGTGAGATGGTGAGAGGGTCTAAGGGTGAGATAGTGAAAGGGTCTAAGGGTGAGATAGTGAGAGGGTCTAAGGATGAGATGGTGAGAGGGTCTAAGGGTGAGATAGTGAGAGGGTCTAAGGGTGAGATAGTGAGAGGGTGATAGTGAGAGGGTCTAAGGGTGAGATAGTGAGAGGGTCTAAGGGTGAGATAGTGAGAGGGTCTAAGGGTGAGATAGTGAGAGGCTCTAAGGGTGAGATTGTGAGAGGGTCTTAGGGTGAGATAGTGAGAGGGTTTAAGGGTGAGATAGTGAGAGGGTCTAAGGGTGAGATGGTGAGAGGGTCTAAGGCTGAGATAGTGAGAGGGTCTAAGGGTGAGATAGTGAGAGGATCTAAGAGTGAGATAGTGAGAGGGTCTAAGGGTGAGATAGTGAGAGGTTCTAAGGGTGAGATAGTGAGAGGGTCGAAGGGTGAGATAGTGAGAGGGTGATAGTGAGAGCGTCTAAGGGTGAGATAGTGAGAGGGTCTAAGGGTGAGATAGTGAGAGGGTCTAAGGGTGAGATAGTGAGAGGGTCTAAGGGTAAGATAGTGAGAGGGTCTAAGAGTGAGGTAGTGAGAGGGTCTAAGGGTGAGATGGTGAGAGGGTGATAGTGAGAGGGTCTAAGGGTGAGATAGTGAGAGGGTCTATGGGTGAGATAGTGAGAGGGTCTAAGGGTGAGCTAGTGAGAGGGTCTAAGGGTGAGATAGTGAGAGGGTCTAAGGGTGAGATAGTGAGAGGGTCTAAGGGTGAGATAGTGAGGGGCCTAAGGGTGAGATAGTGAGAGGGTCTAAGGGTGAGATAGTGAGAGGATCTATGGGTGAGATAGTGAGAGGGTCTAAGGGTGAGATAGTGAGAGGGTCTAAGGGTGAGATAGTGAGAGGGTCTAAGGGTGAGATAGTGAGAGGGTCTAAGGGTGAGATAGTGAGAGGGTCTAAGGGTGAGATAGTGAGAGGGTCTAAGGGTGAGATAGTGAGAGGGTCTAAGGGTGAGATAGTGAGACGGTCTAAGGGTGAGATAGTGAGAGGGTCCAAAGGTGAGCTAGTGAGAGGGTCTAAGGATGAGATAGTGAGAGGGTCTAAGGGTGAGATAGTGAGAGGGTCTAAGGGTGAGATAGTGAGAGGGTCGAAGGGTGAGATAGTGAGAGGGTCGAAGGGTGAGATAGTGAGAGGGTCTAAGGGTGAGATAGTGAGAGGGTCTAAGGGTGAGATAGTGAGAGGGTCTAAGGGTGAGATAGTGAGAGGGTCTAAGGGTGAGATAGTGAGAGGGTCTAAGGGTGAGATAGTGAGAGGGTCTAAGGGTGAGATAGTGAGAGGGTCTAAAGGTGAGCTAGTGAGAGGGTCTAAGGATGAGATAGTGAGAGGGTCTAAGGGTGAGATAGTGAGAGGGTCTAAGGGTGAGATAGTGAGAGGGTCGAAGGGTGAGATAGTGAGAGGGTCGAAGGGTGAGATAGTGAGAGGGTCTAAGGGTGAGATAGTGAGAGGGTCTAAGGGTGAGATAGTGAGAGGGTCTAAGTAAGAGATAGTGAGAGGGTCTAAGGGTGAGATAGTGAGAGGGTCTAAGGGTGAGATAGTGAGAGGGTCTAAGTAAGAGATAGTGAGAGGGTCTAAGGGTGAGGTAGTGAGAGGATCTAAGGGTGAGATTGTGAGAGGGTCTAAGGGTGAGATGGTGAGAGGGTCTAAGGGTGAGATAGTGAAAGGGTCTAAGGGTGAGATGGTGAGAGGGTCTAAGGATGAGATGGTGAGAGGGTCTAAGGGTAAGATAGTGAGAGGGTCTAAGGGTGAGATAGTGAGAGGGTCTAAGGGTGAGATAGTGAGAGGGTCTAAGGGTGAGTTAGTGAGAGGGTCTAAGGGTGAGATGGTGAGAGGGTCTAAGTGTGAGATGGTGAGAGGGTCTAAGGATGAGATGGTAAGAGGGTCTAAGGGTGAGATAGTGAGAGGGTCTAAGGGTGAGATAGTGAGAGGGTCTAAGGGTGAGATAGTGAGAGGGTCTAAGGGTGAGATAGTGAGAGGGTCTAAGGGTGAGATAGTGAGAGGATCTAAGGGTGAGATAGTGAGAGGGTCTAAGGGTGAGATAGTGAGAGGGTCTAAGGGTGAGATAGTGAGAGGGTCGAAGGGTGAGATAGTGAGAGGGTCGAAGGGTGAGATAGTGAGAGGGTCGAAGGGTGAGATAGTGAGAGGGTCTAAGGGTGAGATAGTGAGGGGGTCTAAGGGTGAGATAGTGAGAGGGTCTAAGGGTGAGAAAGAGGGTCTAAGGGTGAGATAGTGAGAGGGTCTAAGGGTGAGATAGTGAGAGGATCTAAGGGTGAGATAGTGAGAGGGTCTAAGGGTGAGATAGTGAGAGGGTCTAAGGGTGAGATAGTAAGAGGGTCTAAGGGTGAGATAGTGAGAGGGTCTAAGGGTGAGATAGTGAGAGGGTCTAAGCGTGAGATAGTGAGAGGGTCTAAGGGTGAGATAGTGAGAGGGTCTAACAGGGTGAGATAGTGAGAGGGTCTAAGGGTGAGATAGTGAGAGGGTCTAAGGGTGAGATAGTGAGAGGGTCTAAGGGTGAGATAGTGAGAGGGTCTAAGGGTGAGATGGTGAGAGGGTGATAGTGAGAGGGTCTAAGGGTGAGATAGTGAGAGGGTCTAAGGGTGAGATAGTGAGAGGGTCTAAAGGTGAGCTAGTGAGAGGGTCTAAGGATGAGATAGTGAGAGGGTCTAAGGGTGAGATAGTGAGAGGGTCTAAGGGTGAGATAGTGAGAGGGTCGAAGGGTGAGATAGTGAGAGGGTCGAAGGGTGAGATAGTGAGAGGGTCTAAGGGTGAGATAGTGAGAGGGTCTAAGGGTGAGATAGTGAGAGGGTCTAAGGGTGAGATAGTGAGAGGGTCTAAGGGTGAGATAGTGAGAGGGTCTAAGGGTGAGATAGTGAGAGGGTCTAAGGGTGAGATAGTGAGAGGGTCTAAAGGTGAGCTAGTGAGAGGGTCTAAGGATGAGATAGTGAGAGGGTCTAAGGGTGAGATAGTGAGAGGGTCTAAGGGTGAGATAGTGAGAGGGTCGAAGGGTGAGATAGTGAGAGGGTCGAAGGGTGAGATAGTGAGAGGGTCTAAGGGTGAGATAGTGAGAGGGTCTAAGGGTGAGATAGTGAGAGGGTCTAAGTAAGAGATAGTGAGAGGGTCTAAGGGTGAGATAGTGAGAGGGTCTAAGGGTGAGATAGTGAGAGGGTCTAAGTAAGAGATAGTGAGAGGGTCTAAGGGTGAGGTAGTGAGAGGGTCTAAGGGTGAGATTGTGAGAGGGTCTAAGGGTGAGATGGTGAGAGGGTCTAAGGGTGAGATAGTGAAAGGGTCTAAGGGTGAGATGGATAGAGGGTCTAAGGATGAGATGGTGAGAGGGTCTAAGGGTGAGATAGTGAGAGGGTCTAAGGGTGAGATAGTGAGAGGGTCTAAGGGTGAGATAGTGAGAGGGTCTAAGGGTGAGTTAGTGAGAGGGTCTAAGGGTGAGATGGTGAGAGGGTCTAAGTGTGAGATGGTGAGAGGGTCTAAGGATGAGATGGTAAGAGGGTCTAAGGGTGAGATAGTGAGAGGGTCTAAGGGTGAGATAGTGAGAGGGTCTAAGGGTGAGATAGTGAGAGGGTCTAAGGGTGAGATAGTGAGAGGGTCTAAGGGTGAGATAGTGAGAGGATCTAAGGGTGAGATAGTGAGAGGGTCTAAGGGTGAGATAGTGAGAGGGTCTAAGGGTGAGATAGTGAGAGGGTCGAAGGGTGAGATAGTGAGAGGGTCGAAGGGTGAGATAGTGAGAGGGTCGAAGGGTGAGATAGTGAGAGGGTCTAAGGGTGAGATAGTGAGAGGGTCTAAGGGTGAGATAGTGAGAGGGTCTAAGGGTGAGAAAGAGGGTCTAAGGGTGAGATAGTGAGAGGGTCTAAGGGTGAGATAGTGAGAGGATCTAAGGGTGAGATAGTGAGAGGGTCTAAGGGTGAGATAGTGAGAGGGTCTAAGGGTGAGATAGTGAGAGGGTCTAAGGGTGAGATAGTGAGAGGGTCTAAGGGTGAGATAGTGAGAGGGTCTAAGCGTGAGATAGTGAGAGGGTCTAAGGGTGAGATAGTGAGAGGGTCTAAGGGTGAGATAGTGAGAGGGTCTAAGGGTGAGATAGTGAGAGGGTCTAAGGGTGAGATAGTGAGAGGGTCTAAGGGTGAGATAGAGAGAGGGTCTTAGGGTGAGATAGTGAGAGGGTCTAAGGGTGAGATAGTGAGAGGGTCTAAGGGTGAGATAGTGAGAGGGTCTTAGTGTGAGATAGTGAGAGGGTCTAAGGGTGAGATAGTGAGAGGGTCTAAGGGTGAGATAGTGAGAGCGTCTAAGGGTGAGATAGTGAGAGGGTCTAAGGGTGAGATTGTGAGAGGGTCTAAGGGTGAGATAGTGAGAGGGTCTATGGGTGAGATAGTGAGAGGGTCTAAAGGTGAGATAGTGAGAGGGCCTAAGGGTGAGATAGTGAGAGGGTCTAAGGGTGAGATAGTGAGAGGGTCTAAGGGTGAGATAGTGAGAGGATCTGAGGGTGAGATAGTGAGAGGGCCTAAGGGTGAGATAGTGAGAGGGTCTAAGGGTGAGATAGTGAGAGGGTCTTAGGGTGAGATAGTGAGAGGGTCTAAGGGTGAGATAGTGAGAGGGTCTAAGGGTGAGATAGTGAGAGGGTCTAAGGGTGAGATAGTGAGAGGGTCTAAGGGTGAGATAGTGAGATGGTCTAGGGGTGAGATAGTGAGAGGGTCTAAGGGTGAGATAGTGAGAGGGTTTAAGGGTGAGATAAAGAGAGTTTCTAAGGGTGAGATAGTGACAGGGTCTAAGGGTGAGATGGTGAGAGGGTCTAAGGGTGAGATAGTTAGAGGGTCTAAGGGTGAGATAGTGAGAGGATCTAAGGGTGAGATAGTGAGAGGGTCTAAGGGTTAGATAGTGAGAGGGTCTAAGGGTGAGATAGTGAGAGGGTCTAAGGGTGAGATAGTTAGAGGGTCTAAGGGTGAGATAGTGAGAGGGTCTAAGGGTGAGATAGTGAGAGGGTCTAAGGGTGAAATAGTGAGAGGGTCTAAGGGTGAGATAGTGAGAGGGTCTAAGGGTGAGATAGTGAGAGGGTCTAAGGGTGAGATAGTGAGAAGGTCTAAGGGTGAGATAGTGAGAGGGTCTAAGGGTGAGATAGTGAGAGGGTCTAAGGGTGAGATAGTGACAGGGTCTAAGGGTGAGATGGTGAGAGGGTCTAAGGGTGAGATAGTGAGAGGGTCTAAGAGTGAGATAGTGAGAGGGTCTAAGGGTGAGATGGTGAGAGGGTTTAAGGGTGAGATAGTGAGAGGGTCTAAGGGTGAGATAGTGACAGGGTCTAAGGGTGAGATGGTGAGAGGGTCTAAGGGTGAGATAGTGAGAGGGTCTAAGGGTGAGATGGTGAGAGGGTCTAATGGTGAGATGGTGAGAGGGTCTGAGGGTGAGATAGTAAGAGGGTCTAAGGGTGAGATAGTGAGAGGCTCTAAGGGTGAGATAGTGAGAGGGTCTAAGGGTGAGATAGTGAGAGGGTCTAAGGGTGAGATAGTGAGAGGGTCTAAGGGTGAGATAGTGAGAGGGTCTAAGGGTGAGATAGTGAGAGGGTCTAAGGGTGAGATAGTGAGAGGTTCTAAGGGTGAGATAGTGAGATGGTCTAATGGTGAGATAGTGAGAGGGTCTAAGGGTGAGATAGTGAGAGGGTCTAAGGGTGAGATAGTGAGAGGGTCTAAGGATGAGATAGTGAGAGGGTCGAAGGGTGAGATAGTGAGAGGGTCGAAGGGTGAGATAGTGAGAGGGTCTAAGGGTGAGATAGTGAGAGGGTCTAAGGGTGAGATAGTGAGAGGGTCTAAGTAAGAGATAGTGAGAGGGTCTAAGGGTGAGATAGTGAGAGGGTCTAAGGGTGAGATAGTGAGAGGGTCTAAGTAAGAGATAGTGAGAGGGTCTAAGGGTGAGGTAGTGAGAGGGTCTAAGGGTGAGATTGTGACAGGGTCTAAGGGTGAGATGGTGAGAGGGTCTAAGGGTGAGATAGTGAAAGGGTCTAAGGGTGAGATGGTGAGAGGGTCTAAGGATGAGATGGTGAGAGGGTCTAAGGGTGAGATAGTGAGAGGGTCTAAGGGTGAGATAGTGAGAGGGTCTAAGGGTGAGATAGTGAGAGGGTCTAAGGGTGAATTAGTGAGAGGGTCTAAGGGTGAGATGGTGAGAGGGTCTAAGTGTGAGATGGTGAGAGGGTCTAAGGATGAGATGGTAAGAGGGTCTAAGGGTGAGATAGTGAGAGGGTCTAAGGGTGAGATAGTGAGAGGGTCTAAGGGTGAGATAGTGAGAGGGTCTAAGGGTGAGATAGTGAGAGGGTCTAAGGGTGAGATAGTGAGAGGGTCTAAGGGTGAGATAGTGAGAGGATCTAAGGGTGAGATAGTGAGAGGGTCTAAGGGTTAGATAGTGAGAGGGTCTAAGGGTGAGATAGTGAGAGGGTCTAAGGGTGAGATAGTTAGAGGGTCTAAGGGTGAGATGGTGAGAGGGTCTAAGGGTGAGATAGTGAGAGGGTCTTAGGGTGAGATAGTGAGAGGGTCTAACGCTGAGATAGTGAGAGGGTCTAAGGGTGAGATAGTGAGAGGGTCTAAGGGTGAGATAGTGAGAGGGTCGAAGGGTGAGATAGTGAGAGGGTCTAAAGGTGAGATAGTGAGAGGGTGATAGTGACAGGGTCTAAGGGTGAGATAGTGAGAGGTTCTAAGGGTGAGATAGTGAGAGGGTCTAAGGATGAGATAGTGAGAGGGTCTAAGGGTGAGATAGTGAGAGAGTCTAAGGGTGAGATAGTGAGAGGGTCTAAGGGTGAGATAGTGAGAGGGTCTAAGGGTGAGATAGTTAGAGGGTCTAAGGGTGAGATAGTGAGAGGGTCTAAGGGTGAGATAGTGAGAGGATCTAAGGGTGAGATAGTGAGAGGGTCTAAGTAAGAGATAGTGAGAGGGTCTAAGGGTGAGGTAGTGAGAGGGTCTAAGGGTGAGATTGTGAGAGGGTCTAAGGGTGAGATGGTGAGAGGGTCTAAGGGTGAGATAGTGAAAGGGTCTAAGGGTGAGATGGTGAGAGGGTCTAAGGATGAGATGGTGAGAGGGTCTAAGGGTGAGATAGTGAGAGGGTCTAAGGGTGAGATAGTGAAAGGGTCTAAGGGTGAGATAGTGAGAGGGTCTAAGGGTGAGATAGTGAGAGGGTCTAAGGGTGAGATAGTGAGAGGGTCTAAGGGTGAGATAGTGAGAGGGTCTAAGGGTGAGATAGTGAGAGGATCTAAGGGTGAGATAGTGAGAGGGTCTAAGGGTTAGATAGTGAGAGGGTCTAAGGGTGAGATAGTGAGAGGGTCTAAGGGTGAGATAGTGAGAGGGTCTAAGGGTGAGATAGTTAGAGGGTCTAAGGGTGAGATAGTGAGAGGGTCTAAGGGTGAGATAGTGAGAGGGTCTAAGGGTGAGATAGTGAGAGGATCTAAGGGTGAGATAGTGAGAGGGTCTAAGGGTTAGATAGTGAGAGGGTCTAAGGGTGAGATAGTGAGAGGGTCTAAGGGTGAGATAGTGAGAGGGTCTAAGGGTGAGATAGTGAGAGGGTCTAAGGGTGAGATAGTGAGAGGGTCTAAAGGTGAGATAGTGAGAGGGTGATAGTGACAGGGTCTAAGGGTGAGATAGTGAGAGGGTCTAAGGGTGAGATGGTGAGAGGGTCTAAGTGTGAGATGGTGAGAGGGTCTAAGGATGAGATGGTAAGAGGGTCTAAGGGTGAGATAGTGAGAGGGTCTAAGGGTGAGATAGTGAGAGGGTCTAAGGGTGAGATAGTGAGTGGGTCTAAGGGTGAGATAGTGAGAGGGTCTAAGGGTGAGATAGTGAGAGGGTCTAAGGGTGAGATAGTGAGAGGGTCTAAAGGTGAGATAGTGAGAGGGTGATAGTGACAGAGTCTTAGGGTGAGATAGTGAGAGGGTCTAAGGGTGAGATAGTGAGAGGGTCTAACGCTGAGATAGTGAGAGGGTCTAAGGGTGAGATAGTGAGAGGGTCTAAGGGTGAGATAGTGAGAGGGTCTAAGGGTGAGATAGTGAGAGGGTCTAAGGGTGAGATAGTGAGAGGGTCTAAGGGTGAGATAGTGAGAGGGTCTAAAGGTGAGATAGTGAGAGGGTGATAGTGACAGGGTCTAAGGGTGAGATAGTGAGAGGGTCTAAGGGTGAGATAGTGAGAGGGTCTAACGCTGAGATAGTGAGAGGGTCTAAGGGTGAGATAGTGAGAGGGTCTAAGGGTGAGATAGTGACAGGGTCTAAGGGTGAGATGGTGAGAGGGTCTAAGGGTGAGATAGTTAGAGGGTCTAAGGGTGAGATAGTGAGAGGATCTAAGGGTGAGATAGTGAGAGGGTCTAAGGGTTAGATAGTGAGAGGGTCTAAGGGTGAGATAGTGAGAGGGTCTAAGGGTGAGATAGTTAGAGGGTCTAAGGGTGAGATAGTGAGAGGGTCTAAGGGTGAGATAGTGAGAGGGTCTAAGGGTGAGATAGTGAGAGGGTCTAACGCTGAGATAGTGAGAGGGTCTAAGGGTGAGATAGTGAGAGGGTCTAAGGGTGAGATAGTGAGAGGGTCTAACGCTGAGATAGTGAGAGGGTCTAAGGGTGAGATAGTGAGAGGGTCTAAGGGTGAGATAGTGAGAGGGTCTAAGGGTGAGATAGTGAGAGGGTCTAAGGGTGAGATAGTGAGAGGGTCTAAGGGTGAGATAGTGAGAGGGTCTAAGGGTGAGATAGTGAGAGGATCTAAGGGTGAGATAGTGAGAGAGTCTAAGGGTTAGATAGTGAGAGGGTCTAAGGGTGAGATAGTGAGAGGGTCTAAGGGTGAGATAGTTAGAGGGTCTAAGGGTGAGATAGTGAGAGGGTCTAAGGGTGAGATAGTGAGAGGGTCTAAGGGTGAGATAGTGAGAGGGTCTAACGCTGAGATAGTGAGAGGGTCTAAGGGTGAGATAGTGAGAGGGTCTAAGGGTGAGATAGTGAGAGGGTCTAAGGGTGAGATAGTGAGAGGGTCTAAGGGTGAGATAGTGAGAGGGTCTAAGGGTGAGATAGTGAGAGGGTCTAAGGGTGAGATAGTGAGAGGATCTAAGGGTGAGATAGTGAGAGGGTCTAAGGGTTAGATAGTGAGAGGGTCTAAGGGTGAGATAGTGAGAGGGTCTAAGGGTGAGATAGTTAGAGGGTCTAAGGGTGAGATAGTGAGAGGGTCTAAGGGTGAGATAGTGAGAGGGTCTAAGGGTGAGATAGTGAGAGGGTCTAACGCTGAGATAGTGAGAGGGTCTAAGGGTGAGATAGTGAGAGGGTCTAAGGGTGAGATAGTGAGAGGGTCTAAGGGTGAGATAGTGAGAGGGTCTAAGGGTGAGATAGTGAGAGGGTCTAAAGGTGAGATAGTGAGAGGGTGATAGTGACAGGGTCTAAGGGTGAGATAGTGAGAGGGTCTAAGGGTGAGATAGTGAGAGGGTCTAACGCTGAGATAGTGAGAGGGTCTAAGGGTGAGATAGTGAGAGGGTCTAAGGGTGAGATAGTGAGAGGGTCTAAGGGTGAGATAGTGAGAGGGTCTAAGGGTGAGATAGTGAGAGGGTCTAAGGGTGAGATAGTGAGAGGGTCTAAAGGTGAGATAGTGAAAGGGTGATAGTGACAGGGTCTAAGGGTGAGATAGTGAGAGGGTCTAAGGGTGAGATAGTGAGAGGGTCTAACGCTGAGATAGTGAGAGGGTCTAAGGGTGAGATAGTGAGAGGGTCTAAGGGTGAGATAGTGACAGGGTCTAAGGGTGAGATGGTGAGAGCGTCTAAGGGTGAGATAGTTAGAGGGTCTAAGGGTGAGATAGTGAGAGGATCTAAGGGTGAGATAGTGAGAGGGTCTAAGGGTTAGATAGTGAGAGGGTCTAAGGGTGAGATAGTGAGAGGGTCTAAGGGTGAGATAGTTAGAGGGTCTAAGGGTGAGATAGTGAGAGGGTCTAAGGGTGAGATAGTGAGAGGGTCTAAGGGTGAGATAGTGAGAGGGTCTAACGCTGAGATAGTGAGAGGGTCTAAGGGTGAGATAGTGAGAGGGTCTAAGGGTGAGATAGTGAGAGGGTCTAACGCTGAGATAGTGAGAGGGTCTAAGGGTGAGATAGTGAGAGGGTCTAAGGGTGAGATAGTGAGAGGGTCTAAGGGTGAGATAGTGAGAGGGTCTAAGGGTGAGATAGTGAGAGGGTCTAAGGGTGAGATAGTGAGAGGGTCTAAGGGTGAGATAGTGAGAGGATCTAAGGGTGAGATAGTGAGAGGGTCTAAGGATTAGATAGTGAGAGGGTCTAAGGGTGAGATAGTGAGAGGGTCTAAGGGTGAGATAGTTAGAGGGTCTAAGGGTGAGATAGTGAGAGGGTCTAAGGGTGAGATAGTGAGAGGGTCTAAGGGTGAGATAGTGAGAGGGTCTAACGCTGAGATAGTGAGAGGGTCTAAGGGTGAGATAGTGAGAGGGTCTAAGGGTGAGATAGTGAGAGGGTCTAAGGGTGAGATAGTGAGAGGGTCTAAGGGTGAGATAGTGAGAGGGTCTAAGGGTGAGATAGTGAGAGGGTCTAAGGGTGAGATAGTGAGAGGATCTAAGGGTGAGATAGTGAGAGGGTCTAAGGGTTAGATAGTGAGAGGGTCTAAGGGTGAGATAGTGAGAGGGTCTAAGGGTGAGATAGTTAGAGGGTCTAAGGGTGAGATAGTGAGAGGGTCTAAGGGTGAGATAGTGAGAGGGTCTAAGGGTGAGATAGTGAGAGGGTCTAACGCTGAGATAGTGAGAGGGTCTAAGGGTGAGATAGTGAGAGGGTCTAAGGGTGAGATAGTGAGAGGGTCTAACGCTGAGATAGTGAGAGGGTCTAAGGGTGAGATAGTGAGAGGGTCTAAGGGTGAGATAGTGAGAGGGTCTAAGGGTGAGATAGTGAGAGGGTCTAAGGGTGAGATAGTGAGAGGGTCTAAGGGTGAGATAGTGAGAGGGTCTAAAGGTGAGATAGTGAGAGGGTGATAGTGACAGGGTCTAAGGGTGAGATAGTGAGAGGGTCTAAGGGTGAGATAGTGAGAGGGTCTAACGCTGAGATAGTGAGAGGGTCTAAGGGTGAGATAGTGAGAGGGTCTAAGGGTGAGATAGTGAGAGGGTCTAAGGGTGAGATAGTGAGAGGGTCTAACGCTGAGATAGTGAGAGGGTCTAAGGGTGAGATAGTGACAGGGTCTAAGGGTGAGATAGTGAGAGGGTCTAAGGGTGAGATAGTGAGAGGGTCTAAGGGTGAGATAGTGAGAGGGTCTAAGGGTGAGATAGTGAGAGGGTCTAACGCTGAGATAGTGAGAGGGTCTAAGGGTGAGATAGTGAGAGGGTCTAAGGGTGAGATAGTGAGAGGGTCTAAAGGTGAGATAGTGAGAGGGTGATAGTGACAGGGTCTAAGGGTGAGATGGTGAGAGGGTCTAAGGGTGAGATAGTGAGAGGGTCTAACGCTGAGATAGTGAGAGGGTCTAAGGGTGAGATAGTGAGAGGGTCTAAGGGTGAGATAGTGAGAGGGTCTAAGGGTGAGATAGTGAGAGGGTCTAAGGGTGAGATAGTGAGAGGGTCTAAGGGTGAGATAGTGAGAGGGTCTAAGGGTGAGATAGTGAGAGGATCTATGGGTGAGATAGTGAGAGGTTCTAAGGGTTAGATAGTGAGAGGGTCTAAGGGTGAGATAGTGAGAGGGTCTAAGGGTGAGATAGTTAGAGGGTCTAAGGGTGAGATAGTGAGAGGGTCTAAGGGTGAGATAGTGAGAGGGTCTAAGGGTGAGATAGTGAGAGGGTCTAACGCTGAGATAGTGAGAGGGTCTAAGGGTGAGATAGTGAGAGGGTCTAAGGGTGAGATAGTGAGAGGGTCTAAGGGTGAGATAGTGAGAGGGTCTAAAGGTGAGATAGTGAGAGGGTGATAGTGACAGGGTCTAAGGGTGAGATAGTGAGAGGGTCTAAGGGTGAGATGGTGAGAGGGTCTAAGTGTGAGATGGTGAGAGGGTCTAAGGATGAGATGGTAAGAGGGTCTAAGGGTGAGATAGTGAGAGGGTCTAAGGGTGAGATAGTGAGAGGGTCTAAGGGTGAGATAGTGAGAGGGTCTAAGGGTGAGATAGTGAGAGGGTCTAAGGGTGAGATAGTGAGAGAGTCTAAGGGTGAGATAGTGAGAGGGTCTAAGGGTGAGATAGTGAGAGGGTCTAAGGGTGAGATAGTGACAGGGTCTAAGGGTGAGATGGTGAGAGGGTCTAAGGGTGAGATAGTTAGAGGGTCTAAGGGTGAGATAGTGAGAGGATCTAAGGGTGAGATAGTGAGAGGGTCTAAGGGTTAGATAGTGAGAGGGTCTAAGGGTGAGATAGTGAGAGGGTCTAAGGGTGAGATAGTTAGAGGGTCTAAGGGTGAGATAGTGAGAGGGTCTAAGGGTGAGATAGTGAGAGGGTCTAAGGGTGAGATAGTGAGAGGGTCTAACGCTGAGATAGTGAGAGGGTCTAAGGGTGAGATAGTGAGAGGGTCTAAGGGTGAGATAGTGAGAGGGTCTAAGGGTGAGATAGTGAGAGGGTCTAAAGGTGAGATAGTGAGAGGGTGATAGTGACAGGGTCTAAGGGTGAGATAGTGAGAGGTTCTAAGGGTGAGATAGTGAGAGGGTCTAAGGATGAGATAGTGAGAGGGTCTAAGGGTGAGATAGTGAGAGAGTCTAAGGGTGAGATAGTGAGAGGGTCTAAGGGTGAGATAGTGAGAGGGTCTAAGGGTGAGATAGTGAGAGGGTCTAAGGGTGAGATAGTGAGAACGTGATAGTGAGAGGGTCTAAGGGTGAGATAGTGAGAGGGTGATAGTGAAAGGGTCTAAGGGTGAGATAGTGAGAGGCTCTAAGGGTGAGATTGTGAGAGGGTATAAGGGTGAGATAGTGAGAGGGTCTAAGGGTGAGATAGTGAGAGGGTCTAAGGGTGAGATAGTGAGAGGGTCTAAGGGTGAGATAGTGAGAGGGTGATAGTGAGAGGGTCTAAGGATGAGATAGTGAGAGGGTCTAAGGCTGAGATAGTGAGAGGGTCTAAGGGTGAGATAGTGAGAGAATCTAAGAGTGAGATAGTGAGAGGGTCTAAGGGTGAGATAGTGAGAGGTTCTAAGGGTGAGATAGTGAGAGGGTCGAAGGGTGAGATAGTGAGAGGGTGATAGTGAGAGCGTCTAAGGGTGAGATAGTGAGAGGGTCTAAAGGTGAGATAGTGAGAGGGTCTAAGGGTGAGATAGTGAGAGGGTCTAAGGGTAAGATAGTGAGAGGGTCTAAGAGTGAGGTAGTGAGAGGGTCTAAGGGTGAGATGGTGAGAGGGTGATAGTGAGAGGGTCTAAGGGTGAGATAGTGAGAGGGTCTATGGGTGAGATAGTGAGAGGGTCTAAGGGTGAGCTAGTGAGAGGGTCTAAGGGTGAGATAGTGAGAGGGTCTAAGGGTGAGATAGTGAGAGGGTCTAAGGGTGAGATAGTGAGGGGCCTAAGGGTGAGATAGTGAGAGGGTCTAAGGGTGAGATAGTGAGAGGATCTATGGGTGAGATAGTGAGAGGGTCTAAGGGTGAGATAGTGAGAGGGTCTAAGGGTGAGATAGTGAGAGGGTCTAAGGGTGAGATAGTGAGAGGGTCTAAGGGTGAGATAGTGAGAGGGTCTAAGGGTGAGATAGTGAGAGGTTCTAAGGGTGAGATAGTGAGATGGTCTAATGGTGAGATAGTGAGAGGGTCTAAGGGTGAGATAGTGAGAGGGTCTAAGGGTGAGATAGTGAGAGGGTCTAAGGGTGAGATAGTGAGAGGGTCTAAGGGTGAGATAGTGAGAGGGTCTAAGGGTGAGATAGTGAGAGGGTCTAAGGGTGAGATAGTGAGAGGGTCTAAAGGTGAGCTAGTGAGAGGGTCTAAGGATGAGATAGTGAGAGGGTCTAAGGGTGAGATAGTGAGAGGGTCTAAGGGTGAGATAGTGAGAGGGTCGAAGGGTGAGATAGTGAGAGGGTCGAAGGGTGAGATAGTGAGAGGGTCTAAGGGTGAGATAGTGAGAGGGTCTAAGGGTGAGATAGTGAGAGGGTCTAAGTAAGAGATAGTGAGAGGGTCTAAGGGTGAGATAGTGAGAGGGTCTAAGGGTGAGATAGTGAGAGGGTCTAAGTAAGAGATAGTGAGAGGGTCTAAGGGTGAGGTAGTGAGAGGGTCTAAGGGTGAGATTGTGAGAGGGTCTAAGGGTGAGATGGTGAGAGGGTCTAAGGGTGAGATAGTGAAAGGGTCTAAGGGTGAGATGGTGAGAGGGTCTAAGGATGAGATGGTGAGAGGGTCTAAGGGTGAGATAGTGAGAGGGTCTAAGGGTGAGATAGTGAGAGGGTCTAAGGGTGAGATAGTGAGCGGGTCTAAGGGTGAGTTAGTGAGAGGGTCTAAGGGTGAGATGGTCAGAGGGTCTAAGTGTGAGATGGTGAGAGGGTCTAAGGATGAGATGGTAAGAGGGTCTAAGGGTGAGATAGTGAGAGGGTCTAAGGGTGAGATAGTGAGAGGGTCTAAGGGTGAGATAGTGAGAGGGTCTAAGGGTGAGATAGTGAGAGGGTCTAAGGGTGAGATAGTGAGAGGATCTAAGGGTGAGATAGTGAGAGGGTCTAAGGGTGAGATAGTGAGAGGGTCTAAGGGTGAGATAGTGAGAGGGTCGAAGGGTGAGATAGTGAGAGGGTCGAAGGGTGAGATAGTGAGAGGGTCGAAGGGTGAGATAGTGAGAGGGTCTAAGGGTGAGATAGTGAGAGGGTCTAAGGGTGAGATAGTGAGAGGGTCTAAGGGTGAGAAAGAGGGTCTAAGGGTGAGATAGTGAGAGGGTCTAAGGGTGAGATAGTGAGAGGATCTAAGGGTGAGATAGTGAGAGGGTCTAAGGGTGAGATAGTGAGAGTTTCTAAGGGTGAGATAGTGAGAGGGTCTAAGGGTGAGATTGTGAGAGGGTCTAAGGGTGAGATAGTGAGAGGGTCTAAGCGTGAGATAGTGAGAGGGTCTAAGGGTGAGATAGTGAGAGGGTCTAAGGGTGAGATAGTGAGAGGGTCTAAGGGTGAGATAGTGAGAGGGTCTAAGGGTGAGATAGTGAGAGGGTCTAAGGGTGAGATAGTGAGAGGGTCTTAGGGTGAGATAGTGAGAGGGTCTAAGGGTGAGATAGTGAGAGGGTCTAAGGGTGAGATAGTGAGAGGGTCTTAGTGTGAGATAGTGAGAGGGTCTAAGGGTGAGATAGTGAGAGGGTCTAAGGGTGAGATAGTGAGAGCGTTTAAGGGTGAGATAGTGAGAGGGTCTAAGGGTGAGATTGTGAGAGGGTCTAAGGGTGAGATAGTGAGAGGGTCTAAGGGTGAGATAGTGAGAGGGTCTAAAGGTGAGATAGTGAGAGGGCCTAAGGGTGAGATAGTGAGAGAGTCTAAGGGTGAGATAGTGAGAGGGTCTAAGGGTGAGATAGTGAGAGGATCTAAGGGTGAGATAGTGAGAGGGCCTAAGGGTGAGATAGTGAGAGGGTCTAAGGGTGAGATAGTGAGAGGGTCTAAGGGTGAGATAGTGAGAGGGTCTAAGGGTGAGATAGTGAGAGGGTCTAAGGGTGAGATAGTGAGAGGGTCTAAGGGTGAGATAGTGAGAGGGTCTAAGGGTGAGATAGTGAGATGGTCTAGGGGTGACATAGTGAGAGGGTCTAAGGGTGAGATAGTGAGAGGGTTTAAGGGTGAGATAAAGAGAGTTTCTAAGGGTGAGATAGTGACAGGGTCTAAGGGTGAGATGGTGAGAGGGTCTAAGGGTGAGATAGTAAGAGGGTCTAAGGTTGAGATAGTGAGAGGATCTAAGGGTGAGATAGTGAGAGGGTCTAAGGGTTAGATAGTGAGAGGGTCTAAGGGTGAGATAGTGAGAGGGTCTAAGGGTGAGATAGTTAGAGGGTCTAAGGGTGAGATAGTGAGAGGGTCTAAGGGTGAGATAGTGAGAGGGTCTAAGGGTGAGATAGTGAGAGGGTCTAAGGGTGAGATAGTGAGAGGGTCTAAGGGTGAGATAGTGAGAGGGTCTAAGGGTGAGATAGTGAGAAGGTCTAAGGGTGAGATAGTGAGAGGGTCTAAGGGTGAGATAGTGAGAGGGTCTAAGGGTGAGATAGTGACAGGGTCTAAGGGTGAGATGGTGAGAGGGTCTAAGGGTGAGATAGTGAGAGGGTCTAAGGGTGAGATAGTGAGAGGGTCTAAGGGTGAGATAGTGAGAGGGTCTAAAGGTGAGCTAGTGAGAGGGTCTAAGGATGAGATAGTGAGAGGGTCTAAGGGTGAGATAGTGAGAAGGTCTAAGGGTGAGATAGTGAGAGGGTCGAAGGGTGAGATAGTGAGAGGGTCGAAGGGTGAGATAGTGAGAGGGTCGAAGGGTGAGATAGTGAGAGGGTCTAAGGGTGAGATAGTGAGAGGGTCTAAGGGTGAGATAGTGAGAGGGTCGAAGGGTTAGATAGTGAGAGGGTCGAAGGGTGAGATAGTGAGAGGGTCGAAGGGTGAGATAGTGAGAGGGTCTAAGGGTGAGATAGTGAGAGGGTCTAACGGTGAGATAGTGAGAGGGTCTAACGGTGAGATAGTGAGAGGGTCTAAGGGTGAGATAGTGAGAGGGTCTAAGGGTGAGATAGTGAGAGGGTCTAAGGGTGAGATAGTGAGAGGGTCTAAGGGTGAGATAGTGAGAGGGTCTAAGGGTGAGATAGTGAGAGGGTCTAAGGGTGAGATAGTGAGAGAGTCTAAGGGTGAGATAGTGAGAGGGTCTAAGGGTGAGATAGTGAGAGGGTCTAAGTGTGAGATGGTGAGAGGGTCTAAGGGTGAGATAGTGAGAGGGTCTAAGGGTGAGATAGTGAGAGGGTCTAAGGGTGAGATAGTGAGAGGGTCTAAGGGTGAGATAGTGAGAGGGTCTAAGGGTTAGATAGTGAGAGGGTCTAAGGGTGAGATGGTGAGAGGGTCTAAGGGTGAGATAGTGAGAGGGTCTAAGGGTGAGATAGTGAGAGGGTCTAAGGGTGAGATAGTGAGAGGGTCTAAGGGTGAGATAGTGAGAGGGTCTAAGGGTGAGATAGTGAGAGGGTCTAAGGGTGAAATAGTGAGAGGGTCTAAGGGTGAGATAGTGAGAGGGTCTAACAGTGAGATAGTGAGAGGGTCTAAGGGTGAGATAGTGAGAGGGTCTAAGGGTGAGATAGTGAGAAGGTCTAAGGGTGAGATAGTGAGAGGGTCTAACAGTGAGATAGTGAGAGGGTCTAACGGTGAGATAGTGAGAGGGTCTAAGGGTGAGATAGTGAGAGGGTCTAAGGGTGAGATAGTGAGAGGGTCTAAGGGTGAGATAGTGAGAGGGTCTAAGGGTGAGATAGTGAGAGGGTCTAAGGGTGAGATAGTGAGAGGGTCTAAGGGTGAGATAGTGAGAGAGTCTAAGGGTGAGATAGTGAGAGGGTCTAAGGGTGAGATAGTGAGAAGGTCTAAGGGTGAAATAGTGAGAGGGTCCAAGGGTGAGATAGTGAGAGGGTCTAAGGGTGAGATAGTGAGAGGATCTAAGGGTGAGATAGTGAGAGGGTCTAAGGGTGAGATAGTGAGAGGGTCTAAGGGTGAGATAGTGAGAGGGTCTAAGGGTGAGATAGTGAGAGGGTTTAAGGGTGAGATAGTGAGAGGGTCTAAGGGTGAGATAGTGAGAGGGTCTAAGGGTGAGATAGTGAGAGGGTCTAAGGGTGAGATAGTGAGAGGGTCTAAGGGTGAGAGAGTGAGAAGGTCTAAGGGTGAAATAGTGAGAGGGTCTAAGGGTGAGATGGTGAGAGGGTCTAAGGGTGAGATAGTGAGAGGGTCTAAGGGTGAGATAGTGAGAGGGTCTAAGGGTGAGATAGTGAGAGGGTCTAAGGGTGAGATAGTGAGAGGGTCTAAGGGTGAGATAGTGAGAGGGTCTAAGAGTGAGATAGTGAGAAGGTCTAAGGGTGAGATAGTGAGAGGGTCTAAGGGTGAGATAGTGAGAGGGTCTAAGGGTGAGATAGTGACAGGGTCTAAGGGTGAGATGGTGAGAGGGTCTAAGGCTGAGATAGTGAGAGGGTCTAAGGGTGAGATAGTGAGAGGGTCTAAGGGTGAGATAGTGAGAGAGTCTAAGGGTGAGATAGTGAGAGGGTCTAAGGGTGAGATAGTGAGAAGGTCTAAGGGTGAAATAGTGAGAGGGTCCAAGGGTGAGATAGTGAGAGGGTCTAAGGGTGAGATAGTGAGAGGATCTAAGGGTGAGATAGTGAGAGGGTCTAAGGGTGAGATAGTGAGAGGGTCTAAGGGTGAGATAGTGAGAGGGTCTAAGGGTGAGATAGTGAGAGGGTTTAAGGGTGAGATAGTGAGAGGGTCTAAGGGTGAGATAGTGAGAGGGTCTAAGGGTGAGATAGTGAGAGGGTCTAAGGGTGAGATAGTGAGAGGGTCTAAGGGTGAGAGAGTGAGAAGGTCTAAGGGTGAAATAGTGAGAGGGTCTAAGGGTGAGATGGTGAGAGGGTCTAAGGGTGAGATAGTGAGAGGGTCTAAGGGTGAGATAGTGAGAGGGTCTAAGGGTGAGATAGTGAGAGGGTCTAAGGGTGAGATAGTGAGAGAGTCTAAGGGTGAGATAGTGAGAGGGTCTAAGGGTGAGATAGTGAGAGGGTCTAAGGGTTAGATAGTGAGAGGGTCTAAGGGTGAGATGGTGAGAGGGTCTAAGGGTGAGATAGTGAGAGGGTCTAAGGGTGAGATAGTGAGAGTTTCTAAGGGTGAGATAGTGAGAGGGTTTAAGGGTGAGATAGTGAGAGGGTCTAAGGGTGAGATAGTGAGAGGGTCTAAGGGTGAGATAGTGAGAGGGTCTAAGGGTGAGATAGTGAGAGGGTCTAAGGGTGAGATAGTGAGAGGGTCTAAGGGTGAGATAGTGAGAGGGTCTAAGGGTGAGATAGTGAGAGGGTCTAAGGGTGAGATAGTGAGAGGGTCTAAGGGTGAGATAGTGAGAGGGTCTAAGAGTGAGATAGTGAGAGGGTCTAAGGGTGAGATAGTGAGAGGGTCTAAGGGTGAGATAGTGAGAAGGTCTAAGGGTGAAATAGTGAGAGGGTCTAAGGGTGAGATAGTGACAGGGTCTAAGGGTGAGATAGTGAGAGGGTCTAAGGGTGAGATAGTGAGAGATTCTAAGGGTGAGATAGTGAGAGGGTCTAAGGGTGAGATAGTGAGAGGGTCTAAGTGTGAGATAGTGAGAGGGTCTAAGGGTGAGATAGTGAGAGGGTCTAAGGGTGAGATGGTGAGAGGGTCTAAGGGTGAGATAGTGAGAGGGTCTAAGGGTGAGATAGTGAGAGGGTCTAAGGGTGAGATAGTGAGAGGGTCTAAGGGTGAGACAGAGAGAGGGTCTAAGGGTGAGATGGTGAGAGGGTCTAAGGGTGAGATAAAGAGAGGGTCTAAGGGTGAGATAGTGAGAGGGTCTAAGGGTGAGATAGTGAGAAGGTCTAAGGGTGAAATAGTGAAAGGGTCTTAGGGTGAGATATTGAGAGGGTCTAAGGGTGAGATAGTGAGAGGGTCTAAGGGTCAGAGTGTGAGAGGGTCTAAGGGTGAGATAGTGAGAGGGTCTAAGGGTGAGATAGTGAGAGGGTCTAAGGGTGAGATAGTGAGAGGGTCTCAGGGTGAGATAGTGAGAGGATCTAAGGGTGAGATAGTGAGAGGGTCTAAGGGTGAGATAGTGAGAGGGTCTAAGGGTGAGATAGTGAGAGGGTCTAAGGGTGAGATAGTGAGAGGGTCTAAGGGTGAGATAGTGAGAGGGTCTAAGGGTGAGATAGTGAGAGGGTCTAAGGGTGAGATAGTGAGAGGGTCTAAGGGTGAGATGGTGAGAGGGTCTAAGGGTGAGATAGTGAGAGGGTCTAAGGGTGAGATAGTGAGAGGGTCTAAGGGTGAGATAGTGAGAGGGTCTAAGGGTGAGACAGAGAGAGGGTCTAAGGGTGAGATGGTGAGAGGGTCTAAGGGTGAGATAAAGAGAGGGTCTAAGGGTGAGATAGTGAGAGGGTCTAAGGGTGAGATAGTGAGAAGGTCTAAGGGTGAAATAGTGAAAGGGTCTAAGGGTGAGATAGTGAGAGGGTCTAAGGGTGAGATAGTGAGAGGGTTTAAGGGTGAGATAGTGAGAGGGTCTAAGGGTGAGATAGTGAGAGGGTCTAAGGGTGAGATAGTGAGAGGGTCTAAGGGTGAGATAGTGAGAGGGTCTAAGGGTGAGAGAGTGAGAAGGTCTAAGGGTGAAATAGTGAGAGGGTCTAAGGGTGAGATGGTGAGAGGGTCTAAGGGTGAGATAGTGAGAGGGTCTAAGGGTGAGATAGTGAGAGGGTCTAAGGGTGAGATAGTGAGAGGGTCTAAGGGTGAGATAGTGAGAGAGTCTAAGGGTGAGATAGTGAGAGGGTCTAAGGGTGAGATAGTGAGAGGGTCTAAGGGTTAGATAGTGAGAGGGTCTAAGGGTGAGATGGTGAGAGGGTCTAAGGGTGAGATAGTGAGAGGGTCTAAGGGTGAGATAGTGAGAGGGTCTAAGGGTGAGATAGTGAGAGGGTTTAAGGGTGAGATAGTGAGAGGGTCTAAGGGTGAGATAGTGAGAGGGTCTAAGGGTGAGATAGTGAGAGGGTCTAAGGGTGAGATAGTGAGAGGGTCTAAGGGTGAGATAGTGAGAGGGTCTAAGGGTGAGATAGTGAGAGGGTCTAAGGGTGAGATAGTGAGAGGGTCTAAGGGTGAGATAGTGAGAGGGTCTAAGGGTGAGATAGTGAGAGGGTCTAAGAGTGAGATAGTGAGAGGGTCTAAGGGTGAGATAGTGAGAGGGTCTAAGGGTGAGATAGTGAGAAGGTCTAAGGGTGAAATAGTGAGAGGGTCTAAGGGTGAGATAGTGACAGGGTCTAAGGGTGAGATAGTGAGAGGGTCTAAGGGTGAGATAGTGAGAGATTCTAAGGGTGAGATAGTGAGAGGGTCTAAGGGTGAGATAGTGAGAGGGTCTAAGGGTGAGATAGTGAGAGGGTCTAAGGGTGAGATAGTGAGAGGGTCTAAGGGTGAGATAGTGAGAGGGTCTAAGGGTGAGATAGTGAGAGGGTCTAAGGGTGAGATAGTGAGAGGGTCTAAGAGTGAGATAGTGAGAGGGTCTAAGGGTGAGATAGTGAGAGGGTCTAAGGGTGAGATAGTGAGAAGGTCTAAGGGTGAAATAGTGAGAGGGTCTAAGGGTGAGATAGTGACAGGGTCTAAGGGTGAGATAGTGAGAGGGTCTAAGGGTGAGATAGTGAGAGATTCTAAGGGTGAGATAGTGAGAGGGTCTAAGGGTGAGATAGTGAGAGGGTCTAAGGGTGAGATAGTGAGAGGGTCTAAGGGTGAGATAGTGAGAGGGTCTAAGGGTGAGATAGTGAGATGGTCTAGGGGTGACATAGTGAGAGGGTCTAAGGGTGAGATAGTGAGAGGGTTTAAGTGTGAGATAAAGAGAGTTTCTAAGGGTGAGATAGTGACAGGGTCTAAGGGTGAGATGGTGAGAGGGTCTAAGGGTGAGATAGTAAGAGGGTCTAAGGTTGAGATAGTGAGAGGATCTAAGGGTGAGATAGTGAAAGGGTCTAAGGGTTAGATAGTGAGAGGGTCTAAGGGTGAGATAGTGAGAGGGTCTAAGGGTGAGATAGTTAGAGGGTCTAAGGGTGAGATAGTGAGAGGGTCTAAGGGTGAGATAGTGAGAGGGTCTAAGGGTGAGATAGTGAGAGGGTCTAAGGGTGAGATAGTGAGAGGGTCTAAGGGTGAGATAGTGAGAGGGTCTAAGGGTGAGATAGTGAGAAGGTCTAAGGGTGAGATAGTGAGAGGGTCTAAGGGTGAGATAGTGAGAGGGTCTAAGGGTGAGATAGTGACAGGGTCTAAGGGTGAGATGGTGAGAGGGTCTAAGGGTGAGATAGTGAGAGGGTCTAAGGGTGAGATAGTGAGAGGGTCTAAGGTTGAGATAGTGAGAGGATCTAAGGGTGAGATAGTGAGAGGGTCTAAGGGTGAGATAGTGAGAGGGTCTAAGGGTGAGATAGTGAGAGGGTCTAAGGGTGAGATAGTGAGAGGGTCTAAGGGTGAGATAGTGAGAAGGTCTAAGGGTGAGATAGTGAGAGGGTCTAAGGGTGAGATGGTGAGAGGGTCTAAGGGTGAGATAGTAAGAGGGTCTAAGGTTGAGATAGTGAGAGGATCTAAGGGTGAGATAGTGAGAGGGTCTAAGGGTTAGATAGTGAGAGGGTCTAAGGGTGAGATAGTGAGAGGGTCTAACGCTGAGATAGTGAGAGGGTCTAAGGGTGAGATAGTGAGAGGGTCTAAGGGTGAGATAGTGAGAGGGTCTAAGGGTGAGATAGTGAGAGGGTCTAAAGGTGAGATAGTGAGAGGGTGATAGTGACAGGGTTTAAGGGTGAGATAGTGAGAGGGTCTAAGGGTGAGATAGTGAGAGGGTCTAAGGGTGAGATAGTGAGAGGGTCTAAGGGTGAGATAGTGAGAGGGTCTAAGGGTGAGATAGTGAGAGGGTCTAAGGGTGAGATAGTGAGAAGGTCTAAGGGTGAGATAGTGAGAGGGTCTAAGGGTGAGATGGTGAGAGGGTCTAAGGGTGAGATAGTAAGAGGGTCTAAGGTTGAGATAGTGAGAGGATCTAAGGGTGAGATAGTGAGAGGGTCTAAGGGTTAGATAGTGAGAGGGTCTAAGGGTGAGATAGTGAGAGGGTCTAACGCTGAGATAGTGAGAGGGTCTAAGGGTGAGATAGTGAGAGGGTCTAAGGGTGAGATAGTGAGAGGGTCTAAGGGTGAGATAGTGAGAGGGTCTAAAGGTGAGATAGTGAGAGGGTGATAGTGACAGGGTTTAAGGGTGAGATAGTGAGAGGGTCTAAGGGTGAGATAGTGAGAGGGTCTAAGGGTGAGATAGTGACAGGGTCTAAGGGTGAGATGGTGAGAGGGTCTAAGGGTGAGATGGTGAGAGGGTCTAAGGGTGAGATAGTAAGAGGGTCTAAGGTTGAGATAGTGAGAGGATCTAAGGGTGAGATAGTGAGAGGGTCTAAGGGTTAGATAGTGAGAGGGTCTAAGGGTGAGATAGTGAGAGGGTCTAAGGGTGAGATAGTTAGAGGGTCTAAGGGTGAGATAGTGAGAGGGTCTAAGGGTGAGATAGTGAGAGGGTCTAACGCTGAGATAGTGAGAGGGTCTAAGGGTGAGATAGTGAGAGGGTCTAAGGGTGAGATAGTGAGAGGGTCTAAGGGTGAGATAGTGAGAGGGTCTAAAGGTGAGCTAGTGAGAGGGTCTAAGGATGAGATAGTGAGAGGGTCTAAGGGTGAGATAGTGAGAGGGTCTAAGGGTGAGATAGTGAGAGGGTCGAAGGGTGAGATAGTGAGAGGGTCGAAGGGTGAGATAGTGAGAGGGTCGAAGGGTGAGATAGTGAGAGGGTCTAAGGGTGAGATAGTGAGAGGGTCTAAGTAAGAGATAGTGAGAGGGTCTAAGGGTGAGATAGTGAGAGGGTCTAAGTAAGAGATAGTGAGAGGGTCTAAGGGTGAGATAGTGAGAGGGTCTAAGGGTGAGATAGTGAGAGGGTCTAAGTAAGAGATAGTGAGAGGGTCTAAGGGTGAGGTAGTGATAGGGTCTAAGGGTGAGATTGTGAGAGGGTCTAAGGGTGAGATGGTGAGAGGGTCTAAGGGTGAGATAGTGAAAGGGTCTAAGGGTGAGATGGTGAGAGGGTCTAAGGATGAGATGGTGAGAGGGTCTAAGGGTGAGATAGTGAGAGGGTCTAAGGGTGAGATAGTGAGAGGGTCTAAGGGTGAGATAGTGAGAGGGTCTAGGGGTGAGTTAGTGAGAGGGTCTAAGGGTGAGATGGTGAGAGGGTCTAAGTGTGAGATGGTGAGAGGGTCTAAGGATGAGATGGTAAGAGGGTCTAAGGGTGAGATAGTGAGAGGGTCTAAGGGTGAGATAGTGAGAGGGTCTAAGGGTGAGATAGTGAGAGGGTCTAAGGGTGAGATAGTGAGAGGGTCTAAGGGTGAGATAGTGAGAGGATCTAAGGGTGAGATAGTGAGAGGGTCTAAGGGTGAGATAGTGAGAGGGTCTAAGGGTGAGATAGTGAGAGGGTCGAAGGGTTAGATAGTGAGAGGGTCGAAGGGTGAGATAGTGAGAGGGTCGAAGGGTGAGATAGTGAGAGGGTCTAAGGGTGAGATAGTGAGAGGGTCTAACGGTGAGATAGTGAGAGGGTCTAACGGTGAGATAGTGAGAGGGTCTAAGGGTGAGATAGTGAGAGGGTCTAAGGGTGAGATAGTGAGAGGGTCTAAGGGTGAGATAGTGAGAGGGTCTAAGGGTGAGATAGTGAGAGGGTCTAAGGGTGAGATAGTGAGAGGGTCTAAGGGTGAGATAGTGAGAGAGTCTAAGGGTGAGATAGTGAGAGGGTCTAAGGGTGAGATAGTGAGAGGGTCTAAGGGTGAGATGGTGAGAGGGTCTAAGGGTGAGATAGTGAGAGGGTCTAAGGGTGAGATAGTGAGAGAGTCTAAGGGTGAGATAGTGAGAGGGTCTAAGGGTGAGATGGTGAGAGGGTCTAAGGGTGAGATAGTGAGAGGGTCTAAGGGTGAGATAGTGAGAGGGTCTAAGGGTGAGATAGTGAGAGGGTCTAAGGGTGAGATAGTGAGAGGGTCTAAGGGTGAGATAGTGAGAGGGTCTAAGGGTGAAATAGTGAGAGGGTCTAAGGGTGAGATAGTGAGAGGGTCTAAGAGTGAGATAGTGAGAGGGTCTAAGGGTGAGATAGTGAGAGGGTCTAAGGGTGAGATAGTGAGAAGGTCTAAGGGTGAGATAGTGAGAGGGTCTAACGGTGAGATAGTGAGAGGGTCTAACGGTGAGATAGTGAGAGGGTCTAAGGGTGAGATAGTGAGAGGGTCTAAGGGTGAGATAGTGAGAGGGTCTAAGGGTGAGATAGTGAGAGGGTCTAAGGGTGAGATAGTGAGAGGGTCTAAGGGTGAGATAGTGAGAGGGTCTAAGGGTGAGATAGTGAGAGAGTCTAAGGGTGAGATAGTGAGAGGGTCTAAGGGTGAGATAGTGAGAAGGTCTAAGGGTGAAATAGTGAGAGGGTCCAAGGGTGAGATAGTGAGAGGGTCTAAGGGTGAGATAGTGAGAGGATCTAAGGGTGAGATAGTGAGAGGGTCTAAGGGTGAGATAGTGAGAGGGTCTAAGGGTGAGATAGTGAGAGGGTCTAAGGGTGAGATAGTGAGAGGGTTTAAGGGTGAGATAGTGAGAGGGTCTAAGGGTGAGATAGTGAGAGGGTCTAAGGGTGAGATAGTGAGAGGGTCTAAGGGTGAGATAGTGAGAGGGTCTAAGGGTGAGAGAGTGAGAAGGTCTAAGGGTGAAATAGTGAGAGGGTCTAAGGGTGAGATGGTGAGAGGGTCTAAGGGTGAGATAGTGAGAGGGTCTAAGGGTGAGATAGTGAGAGGGTCTAAGGGTGAGATAGTGAGAGGGTCTAAGGGTGAGATAGTGAGAGGGTCTAAGGGTGAGATAGTGAGAGGGTCTAAGGGTGAGATAGTGAGAAGGTCTAAGGGTGAGATAGTGAGAGGGTCTAAGGGTGAGATAGTGAGAGGGTCTAAGGGTGAGATAGTGACAGGGTCTAAGGGTGAGATGGTGAGAGGGTCTAAGGGTGAGATAGTGAGAGGGTCTAAGGGTGAGATAGTGAGAGGGTCTAAGGGTGAGATAGTGAGAGAGTCTAAGGGTGAGATAGTGAGAGGGTCTAAGGGTGAGATAGTGAGAAGGTCTAAGGGTGAAATAGTGAGAGGGTCCAAGGGTGAGATAGTGAGAGGGTCTAAGGGTGAGATAGTGAGAGGATCTAAGGGTGAGATCGTGAGAGGGTCTAAGGGTGAGATAGTGAGAGGGTCTAAGGGTGAGATAGTGAGAGGGTCTAAGGGTGAGATAGTGAGAGGGTTTAAGGGTGAGATAGTGAGAGGGTCTAAGGGTGAGATAGTGAGAGGGTTTAAGGGTGAGATAGTGAGAGGGTCTAAGGGTGAGATAGTGAGAGGGTCTAAGGGTGAGAGAGTGAGAAGGTCTAAGGGTGAAATAGTGAGAGGGTCTAAGGGTGAGATGGTGAGAGGGTCTAAGGGTGAGATAGTGAGAGGGTCTAAGGGTGAGATAGTGAGAGGGTCTAAGGGTGAGATAGTGAGAGGGTCTAAGGGTGAGATAGTGAGAGAGTCTAAGGGTGAGATAGTGAGAGGGTCTAAGGGTGAGATAGTGAGAGGGTCTAAGGGTTAGATAGTGAGAGGGTCTAAGGGTGAGATGGTGAGAGGGTCTAAGGGTGAGATAGTGAGAGGGTCTAAGGGTGAGATAGTGAGAGGGTCTAAGGGTGAGATAGTGAGAGGGTTTAAGGGTGATATAGTGAGAGGGTCTAAGGGTGAGATAGTGAGAGGGTCTAAGGGTGAGATAGTGAGAGGGTCTAAGGGTGAGATAGTGAGAGGGTCTAAGGGTGAGATAGTGAGAGGGTCTAAGGGTGAGATAGTGAGAGGGTCTAAGGGTGAGATAGTGAGAGGGTCTAAGGGTGAGATAGTGAGAGGGTCTAAGGGTGAGATAGTGAGAGGGTCTAAGAGTGAGATAGTGAGAGGGTCTAAGGGTGAGATAGTGAGAGGGTCTAAGGGTGAGATAGTGAGAAGGTCTAAGGGTGAAATAGTGAGAGGGTCTAAGGGTGAGATAGTGACAGGGTCTAAGGGTGAGATAGTGAGAGGGTCTAAGGGTGAGATAGTGAGAGATTCTAAGGGTGAGATAGTGAGAGGGTCTAAGGGTGAGATAGTGAGAGGGTCTAAGGGTGAGATAGTGAGAGGGTCTAAGGGTGAGATAGTGAGAGGGTCTAAGGGTGAGATGGTGAGAGGGTCTAAGGGTGAGATAGTGAGAGGGTCTAAGGGTGAGATAGTGAGAGGGTCTAAGGGTGAGATAGTGAGAGGGTCTAAGGGTGAGACAGAGAGAGGGTCTAAGGGTGAGATGGTGAGAGGGTCTAAGGGTGAGATAAAGAGAGGGTCTAAGTGTGAGATAGTGAGAGGGTCTAAGGGTGAGATAGTGAGAAGGTCTAAGGGTGAAATAGTGAAAGGGTCTTAGGGTGAGATATTGAGAGGGTCTAAGGGTGAGATAGTGAGAGGGTCTAAGGGTCAGAGTGTGAGAGGGTCTAAGGGTGAGATAGTGAGAGGGTCTAAGGGTGAGATAGTGAGAGGGTCTAAGGGTGAGATAGTGAGAGGGTCTCAGGGTGAGATAGTGAGAGGATCTAAGGGTGAGATAGTGAGAGGGTCTAAGGGTGAGATAGTGAGAGGGTCTAAGGGTGAGATAGTGAGAGGGTCTAAGGGTGAGATAGTGAGAGGGTCTAAGGGTGAGATAGTGAGAGGGTCTAAGGGTGAGATAGTGAGAGGGTCTAAGGGTGAGATAGTGAGAGGGTCTAAGGGTGAGATGGTGAGAGGGTCTAAGGGTGAGATAGTGAGAGGGTCTAAGGGTGAGATAGTGAGAGGGTCTAAGGGTGAGATAGTGAGAGGGTCTAAGGGTGAGACAGAGAGAGGGTCTAAGGGTGAGATGGTGAGAGGGTCTAAGGGTGAGATAAAGAGAGGGTCTAAGGGTGAGATAGTGAGAGGGTCTAAGGGTGAGATAGTGAGAAGGTCTAAGGGTGAAATAGTGAAAGGGTCTAAGGGTGAGATAGTGAGAGGGTCTAAGGGTGAGATAGTGAGAGGGTTTAAGGGTGAGATAGTGAGAGGGTCTAAGGGTGAGATAGTGAGAGGGTCTAAGGGTGAGATAGTGAGAGGGTCTAAGGGTGAGATAGTGAGAGGGTCTAAGGGTGAGAGAGTGAGAAGGTCTAAGGGTGAAATAGTGAGAGGGTCTAAGGGTGAGATGGTGAGAGGGTCTAAGGGTGAGATAGTGAGAGGGTCTAAGGGTGAGATAGTGAGAGGGTCTAAGGGTGAGATAGTGAGAGGGTCTAAGGGTGAGATAGTGAGAGAGTCTAAGGGTGAGATAGTGAGAGGGTCTAAGGGTGAGATAGTGAGAGGGTCTAAGGGTTAGATAGTGAGAGGGTCTAAGGGTGAGATGGTGAGAGGGTCTAAGGGTGAGATAGTGAGAGGGTCTAAGGGTGAGATAGTGAGAGGGTCTAAGGGTGAGATAGTGAGAGGGTTTAAGGGTGAGATAGTGAGAGGGTCTAAGGGTGAGATAGTGAGAGGGTCTAAGGGTGAGATAGTGAGAGGGTCTAAGGGTGAGATAGTGAGAGGGTCTAAGGGTGAGATAGTGAGAGGGTCTAAGGGTGAGATAGTGAGAGGGTCTAAGGGTGAGATAGTGAGAGGGTCTAAGGGTGAGATAGTGAGAGGGTCTAAGGGTGAGATAGTGAGAGGGTCTAAGAGTGAGATAGTGAGAGGGTCTAAGGGTGAGATAGTGAGAGGGTCTAAGGGTGAGATAGTGAGAAGGTCTAAGGGTGAAATAGTGAGAGGGTCTAAGGGTGAGATAGTGACAGGGTCTAAGGGTGAGATAGTGAGAGGGTCTAAGGGTGAGATAGTGAGAGATTCTAAGGGTGAGATAGTGAGAGGGTCTAAGGGTGAGATAGTGAGAGGGTCTAAGGGTGAGATAGTGAGAGGGTCTAAGGGTGAGATAGTGAGAGGGTCTAAGGGTGAGATGGTGAGAGGGTCTAAGGGTGAGATAGTGAGAGGGTCTAAGGGTGAGATAGTGAGAGGGTCTAAGGGTGAGATAGTGAGAGGGTCTAAGGGTGAGACAGAGAGAGGGTCTAAGGGTGAGATGGTGAGAGGGTCTAAGGGTGAGATAAAGAGAGGGTCTAAGGGTGAGATAGTGAGAGGGTCTAAGGGTGAGATAGTGAGAAGGTCTAAGGGTGAAATAGTGAAAGGGTCTTAGGGTGAGATATTGAGAGGGTCTAAGGGTGAGATAGTGAGAGGGTCTAAGGGTCAGAGTGTGAGAGGGTCTAAGGGTGAGATAGTGAGAGGGTCTAAGGGTGAGATAGTGAGAGGGTCTAAGGGTGAGATAGTGAGAGGGTCTCAGGGTGAGATAGTGAGAGGATCTAAGGGTGAGATAGTGAGAGGGTCTAAGGGTGAGATAGTGAGAGGGTCTAAGGGTGAGATAGTGAGAGGGTCTAAGGGTGAGATAGTGAGAGGGTCTAAGGGTCAGAGTGTGAGAGGGTCTAAGGGTGAGATAGTGAGAGGGTCTAAGGGTGAGATAGTGAGAGGGTCTAAGGGTGAGATAGTGAGAGGGTCTAAGGGTGAGATAGTGAGAGGGTCTAAGGGTGAGATAGTGAGAGGGTCTAAGGGTGAGATAGTGAGAGGGTCTAAGGGTGAGATAGTGAGAGGGTCTAAGGGTGAGATAGTGAGAGGGTCTAAGGGTGAGATAGTGAGAGGGTCTAAGGGTGAGATAGTGAGAGGGTCTAAGGGTGAGATAGTGAGAGGGTCTAAGGGTGAGATAGTGAGAGGGTCTAAGGGTGAGATCGTGAGAGGGTCTATGGGTGAGATAGTGAGAGGGTCTAAGGGTGAGATAGTGAGAGGGTCTAAGGGTGAGATAGTGAGAGGGTCTAAGGGTGAGATAGTGAGAGGGTCTAACGGTGAGATAGTGAGAGGGTCTAACGGTGAGATAGTGAGAGGGTCTAAGGGTGAGATAGTGAGAGGGTCTAAGGGTGAGATAGTGAGAGGGTCTAAGGGTGAGATAGTGAGAGGGTCTAAGGGTTAGATAGTGAGAGGGTCTAAGGGTGAGATAGTGAGAGGGTCTAAGGGTGAGATAGTGAGAGGGTCTAAGGGTGAGATAGTGAGAGGGTCTAAGGGTGAGATAGTGAGAGGGTCTAAGGGTGAGATGGTGAGAGGGTCTAAGGGTGAGATAGTGAGAGGGTCTAAGGGTGAGATAGTGAGAGGGTCTAAGGGTGAGATAGTGAGAGGGTCTAAGGGTGAGACAGAGAGAGGGTCTAAGGGTGAGATGGTGAGAGGGTCTAAGGGTGAGATAAAGAGAGGGTCTAAGGGTGAGATAGTGAGAGGGTCTAAGGGTGAGATAGTGAGAAGGTCTAAGGGTGAAATAGTGAAAGGGTCTTAGGGTGAGATATTGAGAGGGTCTAAGGGTGAGATAGTGAGAGGGTCTAAGGGTCAGAGTGTGAGAGGGTCTAAGGGTGAGATAGTGAGAGGGTCTAAGGGTGAGATAGTGAGAGGGTCTAAGGGTGAGATAGTGAGAGGGTCTCAGGGTGAGATAGTGAGAGGATCTAAGGGTGAGATAGTGAGAGGGTCTAAGGGTGAGATAGTGAGAGGGTCTTAGGGTGAGATAGTGAGAGGGTCTAAGGGTGAGATAATGAGAGGGTCTAAGGGTCAGAGTGTGAGAGGGTCTAAGGGTGAGATAGTGAGAGGGTCTAAGGGTGAGATAGTGAGAGGGTCTAAGGGTGAGATAGTGAGAGGGTCTAAGGGTGAGATAGTGAGAGGGTCTAAGGGTGAGATAGTGAGAGGGTCTAAGGGTGAGATAGTGAGAGGGTCTAAGGGTGAGATAGTGAGAGGGTCTAAGGGTGAGATAGTGAGAGGGTCTAAGGGTGAGATAGTGAGAGGGTCTAAGGGTGAGATAGTGAGAGGGTCTAAGGGTGAGATAGTTAGAGGGTCTAAGGGTGAGATAGTGAGAGGGTCTAAGGGTGAGATCGTGAGAGGGTCTATGGGTGAGATAGTGAGAGGGTCTAAGGGTGAGATAGTGAGAGGGTCTAAGGGTGAGATAGTGAGAGGGTCTAAGGGTGAGATAGTGAGAGGGTCTAACGGTGAGATAGTGAGAGGGTCTAACGGTGAGATAGTGAGAGGGTCTAAGGGTGAGATAGTGAGAGGGTCTAAGGGTGAGATAGTGAGAGGGTCTAAGGGTGAGATAGTGAGAGGGTCAAAGGGTGAGATAGTGAGAGGGTCTAAGGGTGAGATAGTGAGAGGGTCTAAGGGTGAGATAGTGAGAGAGTCTAAGGGTGAGATAGTGAGAGGGTCTAAGGGTGAGATAGTGAGAAGGTCTAAGGGTGAAATAGTGAGAGGGTCCAAGGGTGAGATAGTGAGAGGGTCTAAGGGTGAGATAGTGAGAGGATCTAAGGGTGAGATAGTGAGAGGGTCTAAGGGTGAGATAGTGAGAGGGTCTAAGGGTGAGATAGTGAGAGGGTCTAAGGGTGAGATAGTGAGAGGGTTTAAGGGTGAGATAGTGAGAGGGTCTAAGGGTGAGATAGTGAGAGGGTCTAAGGGTGAGATAGTGAGAGGGTCTAAGGGTGAGATAGTGAGAGGGTCTAAGGGTGAGAGAGTGAGAAGGTCTAAGGGTGAAATAGTGAGATGGTCTAAGGGTGAGATGGTGAGAGGGTCTAAGGGTGAGATAGTGAGAGGGTCTAAGGGTGAGATAGTGAGAGGGTCTAAGGGTGAGATAGTGAGAGGGTCTAAGGGTGAGATAGTGAGAGAGTCTAAGGGTGAGATAGTGAGAGGGTCTAAGGGTGAGATAGTGAGAGGGTCTAAGGGTTAGATAGTGAGAGGGTCTAAGGGTGAGATGGTGAGAGGGTCTAAGGGTGAGATAGTGAGAGGGTCTAAGGGTGAGATAGTGAGAGGGTCTAAGGGTGAGATAGTGAGAGGGTTTAAGGGTGAGATAGTGAGAGGGTCTAAGGGTGAGATAGTGAGAGGGTCTAAGGGTGAGATAGTGAGAGGGTCTAAGGGTGAGATAGTGAGAGGGTCTAAGGGTGAGATAGTGAGAGGGTCTAAGGGTGAGATAGTGAGAGGGTCTAAGGGTGAAATAGTGAGAGGGTCTAAGGGTGAGATAGTGAGAGGGTCTAAGAGTGAGATAGTGAGAGGGTCTAAGGGTGAGATAGTGAGAGGGTCTAAGGGTGAGATAGTGAGAAGGTCTAAGGGTGAAATAGTGAGAGGGTCTAAGGGTGAGATAGTGAGAGGGTCTAAGGGTGAGATAGTGAGAAGGTCTAAGGGTGAGATAGTGAGAGGGTCTAACGGTGAGATAGTGAGAGGGTCTAACGGTGAGATAGTGAGAGGGTCTAAGGGTGAGATAGTGAGAGGGTCTAAGGGTGAGATGGTGAGAGGGTCTAAGGGTGAGATAGTGAGAGGGTCTAAGGGTGAGATAGTGAGAGGGTCTAAGGGTGAGATAGTGAGAGGGTCTAAGGGTGAGATAGTGAGAGGGTCTAAGGGTTAGATAGTGAGAGGGTCTAAGGGTGAGATGGTGAGAGGGTCTAAGGGTGAGATAGTGAGAGGGTCTAAGGGTGAGATAGTGAGAGGGTCTAAGGGTGAGATAGTGAGAGGGTCTAAGGGTGAGATAGTGAGAGGGTCTAAGGGTGAGATAGTGAGAGGGTCTAAGGGTGAAATAGTGAGAGGGTCTAAGGGTGAGATAGTGAGAGGGTCTAAGAGTGAGATAGTGAGAGGGTCTAAGGGTGAGATAGTGAGAGGGTCTAAGGGTGAGATAGTGAGAAGGTCTAAGGGTGAGATAGTGAGAGGGTCTAACGGTGAGATAGTGAGAGGGTCTAACGGTGAGATAGTGAGAGGGTCTAAGGGTGAGATAGTGAGAGGGTCTAAGGGTGAGATAGTGAGAGGGTCTAAGGGTGAGATAGTGAGAGGGTCTAAGGGTGAGATAGTGAGAGGGTCTAAGGGTGAGATAGTGAGAGGGTCTAAGGGTGAGATAGTGAGAGAGTCTAAGGGTGAGATAGTGAGAGGGTCTAAGGGTGAGATAGTGAGAAGGTCTAAGGGTGAAATAGTGAGAGGGTCCAAGGGTGAGATAGTGAGAGGGTCTAAGGGTGAGATAGTGAGAGGATCTAATGGTGAGATAGTGAGAGGGTCTAAGGGTGAGATAGTGAGAGGGTCTAAGGGTGAGATAGTGAGAGGGTCTAAGGGTGAGATAGTGAGAGGGTTTAAGGGTGAGATAGTGAGAGGGTCTAAGGGTGAGATAGTGAGAGGGTCTAAGGGTGAGATAGTGAGAGGGTCTAAGGGTGAGATAGTGAGAGGGTCTAAGGGTGAGAGAGTGAGAAGGTCTAAGGGTGAAATAGTGAGAGGGTCTAAGGGTGAGATGGTGAGAGGGTCTAAGGGTGAGATAGTGAGAGGGTCTAAGGGTGAGATAGTGAGAGGGTCTAAGGGTGAGATAGTGAGAGGGTCTAAGGGTGAGATAGTGAGAGGGTCTAAGGGTGAGATAGTGAGAGGGTCTAAGGGTGAGATAGTGAGAAGGTCTAAGGGTGAGATAGTGAGAGGGTCTAAGGGTGAGATAGTGAGAGGGTCTAAGGGTGAGATAGTGACAGGGTCTAAGGGTGAGATGGTGAGAGGGTCTAAGGGTGAGATAGTGAGAGGGTCTAAGGGTGAGATAGTGAGAGGGTCTAAGGGTGAGATAGTGAGAGAGTCTAAGGGTGAGATAGTGAGAGGGTCTAAGGGTGAGATAGTGAGAAGGTCTAAGGGTGAAATAGTGAGAGGGTCCAAGGGTGAGATAGTGAGAGGGTCTAAGGGTGAGATAGTGAGAGGATCTAAGGGTGAGATAGTGAGAGGGTCTAAGGGTGAGATAGTGAGAGGGTCTAAGGGTGAGATAGTGAGAGGGTCTAAGGGTGAGATAGTGAGAGGGTTTAAGGGTGAGATAGTGAGAGGGTCTAAGGGTGAGATAGTGAGAGGGTCTAAGGGTGAGATAGTGAGAGGGTCTAAGGGTGAGATAGTGAGAGGGTCTAAGGGTGAGAGAGTGAGAAGGTCTAAGGGTGAAATAGTGAGAGGGTCTAAGGGTGAGATGGTGAGAGGGTCTAAGGGTGAGATAGTGAGAGGGTCTAAGGGTGAGATAGTGAGAGGGTCTAAGGGTGAGATAGTGAGAGGGTCTAAGGGTGAGATAGTGAGAGAGTCTAAGGGTGAGATAGTGAGAGGGTCTAAGGGTGAGATAGTGAGAGGGTCTAAGGGTTAGATAGTGAGAGGGTCTAAGGGTGAGATGGTGAGAGGGTCTAAGGGTGAGATAGTGAGAGGGTCTAAGGGTGAGATAGTGAGAGGGTCTAAGGGTGAGATAGTGAGAGGGTTTAAGGGTGAGATAGTGAGAGGGTCTAAGGGTGAGATAGTGAGAGGGTCTAAGGGTGAGATAGTGAGAGGGTCTAAGGGTGAGATAGTGAGAGGGTCTAAGGGTGAGATAGTGAGAGGGTCTAAGGGTGAGATAGTGAGAGGGTCTAAGGGTGAGATAGTGAGAGGGTCTAAGGGTGAGATAGTGAGAGGGTCTAAGGGTGAGATAGTGAGAGGGTCTAAGAGTGAGATAGTGAGAGGGTCTAAGGGTGAGATAGTGAGAGGGTCTAAGGGTGAGATAGTGAGAAGGTCTAAGGGTGAAATAGTGAGAGGGTCTAAGGGTGAGATAGTGACAGGGTCTAAGGGTGAGATAGTGAGAGGGTCTAAGGGTGAGATAGTGAGAGATTCTAAGGGTGAGATAGTGAGAGGGTCTAAGGGTGAGATAGTGAGAGGGTCTAAGGGTGAGATAGTGAGAGGGTCTAAGGGTGAGATAGTGAGAGGGTCTAAGGGTGAGATGGTGAGAGGGTCTAAGGGTGAGATAGTGAGAGGGTCTAAGGGTGAGATAGTGAGAGGGTCTAAGGGTGAGATAGTGAGAGGGTCTAAGGGTGAGACAGAGAGAGGGTCTAAGGGTGAGATGGTGAGAGGGTCTAAGGGTGAGATAAAGAGAGGGTCTAAGGGTGAGATAGTGAGAGGGTCTAAGGGTGAGATAGTGAGAAGGTCTAAGGGTGAAATAGTGAAAGGGTCTTAGGGTGAGATATTGAGAGGGTCTAAGGGTGAGATAGTGAGAGGGTCTAAGGGTCAGAGTGTGAGAGGGTCTAAGGGTGAGATAGTGAGAGGGTCTAAGGGTGAGATAGTGAGAGGGTCTAAGGGTGAGATAGTGAGAGGGTCTCAGGGTGAGATAGTGAGAGGATCTAAGGGTGAGATAGTGAGAGGGTCTAAGGGTGAGATAGTGAGAGGGTCTAAGGGTGAGATAGTGAGAGGGTCTAAGGGTGAGATAGTGAGAGGGTCTAAGGGTCAGAGTGTGAGAGGGTCTAAGGGTGAGATAGTGAGAGGGTCTAAGGGTGAGATAGTGAGAGGGTCTAAGGGTGAGATAGTGAGAGGGTCTAAGGGTGAGATAGTGAGAGGGTCTAAGGGTGAGATAGTGAGAGGGTCTAAGGGTGAGATAGTGAGAGGGTCTAAGGGTGAGATAGTGAGAGGGTCTAAGGGTGAGATAGTGAGAGGGTCTAAGGGTGAGATAGTGAGAGGGTCTAAGGGTGAGATAGTGAGAGGGTCTAAGGGTGAGATAGTGAGAGGGTCTAAGGGTGAGATAGTGAGAGGGTCTAAGGGTGAGATAGTGAGAGGGTCTAAGGGTGAGATAGTGAGAGGGTCTAAGGGTGAGATCGTGAGAGGGTCTATGGGTGAGATAGTGAGAGGGTCTAAGGGTGAGATAGTGAGAGGGTCTAAGGGTGAGATAGTGAGAGGGTCTAAGGGTGAGATAGTGAGAGGGTCTAACGGTGAGATAGTGAGAGGGTCTAACGGTGAGATAGTGAGAGGGTCTAAGGGTGAGATAGTGAGAGGGTCTAAGGGTGAGATAGTGAGAGGGTCTAAGGGTGAGATAGTGAGAGGGTCTAAGGGTTAGATAGTGAGAGGGTCTAAGGGTGAGATAGTGAGAGGGTCTAAGGGTGAGATAGTGAGAGGGTCTAAGGGTGAGATAGTGAGAGGGTCTAAGGGTGAGATAGTGAGAGGGTCTAAGGGTGAGATGGTGAGAGGGTCTAAGGGTGAGATAGTGAGAGGGTCTAAGGGTGAGATAGTGAGAGGGTCTAAGGGTGAGATAGTGAGAGGGTCTAAGGGTGAGACAGAGAGAGGGTCTAAGGGTGAGATGGTGAGAGGGTCTAAGGGTGAGATAAAGAGAGGGTCTAAGGGTGAGATAGTGAGAGGGTCTAAGGGTGAGATAGTGAGAAGGTCTAAGGGTGAAATAGTGAAAGGGTCTTAGGGTGAGATATTGAGAGGGTCTAAGGGTGAGATAGTGAGAGGGTCTAAGGGTCAGAGTGTGAGAGGGTCTAAGGGTGAGATAGTGAGAGGGTCTAAGGGTGAGATAGTGAGAGGGTCTAAGGGTGAGATAGTGAGAGGGTCTCAGGGTGAGATAGTGAGAGGATCTAAGGGTGAGATAGTGAGAGGGTCTAAGGGTGAGATAGTGAGAGGGTCTTAGGGTGAGATAGTGAGAGGGTCTAAGGGTGAGATAATGAGAGGGTCTAAGGGTCAGAGTGTGAGAGGGTCTAAGGGTGAGATAGTGAGAGGGTCTAAGGGTGAGATAGTGAGAGGGTCTAAGGGTGAGATAGTGAGAGGGTCTAAGGGTGAGATAGTGAGAGGGTCTAAGGGTGAGATAGTGAGAGGGTCTAAGGGTGAGATAGTGAGAGGGTCTAAGGGTGAGATAGTGAGAGGGTCTAAGGGTGAGATAGTGAGAGGGTCTAAGGGTGAGATAGTGAGAGGGTCTAAGGGTGAGATAGTGAGAGGGTCTAAGGGTGAGATAGTTAGAGGGTCTAAGGGTGAGATAGTGAGAGGGTCTAAGGGTGAGATCGTGAGAGGGTCTATGGGTGAGATAGTGAGAGGGTCTAAGGGTGAGATAGTGAGAGGGTCTAAGGGTGAGATAGTGAGAGGGTCTAAGGGTGAGATAGTGAGAGGGTCTAACGGTGAGATAGTGAGAGGGTCTAACGGTGAGATAGTGAGAGGGTCTAAGGGTGAGATAGTGAGAGGGTCTAAGGGTGAGATAGTGAGAGGGTCTAAGGGTGAGATAGTGAGAGGGTCTAAGGGTGAGATAGTGAGAGGGTCTAAGGGTGAGATAGTGAGAGGGTCTAAGGGTGAGATAGTGAGAGAGTCTAAGGGTGAGATAGTGAGAGGGTCTAAGGGTGAGATAGTGAGAAGGTCTAAGGGTGAAATAGTGAGAGGGTCCAAGGGTGAGATAGTGAGAGGGTCTAAGGGTGAGATAGTGAGAGGATCTAAGGGTGAGATAGTGAGAGGGTCTAAGGGTGAGATAGTGAGAGGGTCTAAGGGTGAGATAGTGAGAGGGTCTAAGGGTGAGATAGTGAGAGGGTTTAAGGGTGAGATAGTGAGAGGGTCTAAGGGTGAGATAGTGAGAGGGTCTAAGGGTGAGATAGTGAGAGGGTCTAAGGGTGAGATAGTGAGAGGGTCTAAGGGTGAGAGAGTGAGAAGGTCTAAGGGTGAAATAGTGAGAGGGTCTAAGGGTGAGATGGTGAGAGGGTCTAAGGGTGAGATAGTGAGAGGGTCTAAGGGTGAGATAGTGAGAGGGTCTAAGGGTGAGATAGTGAGAGGGTCTAAGGGTGAGATAGTGAGAGAGTCTAAGGGTGAGATAGTGAGAGGGTCTAAGGGTGAGATAGTGAGAGGGTCTAAGGGTTAGATAGTGAGAGGGTCTAAGGGTGAGATGGTGAGAGGGTCTAAGGGTGAGATAGTGAGAGGGTCTAAGGGTGAGATAGTGAGAGGGTCTAAGGGTGAGATAGTGAGAGGGTTTAAGGGTGAGATAGTGAGAGGGTCTAAGGGTGAGATAGTGAGAGGGTCTAAGGGTGAGATAGTGAGAGGGTCTAAGGGTGAGATAGTGAGAGGGTCTAAGGGTGAGATAGTGAGAGGGTCTAAGGGTGAGATAGTGAGAGGGTCTAAGGGTGAAATAGTGAGAGGGTCTAAGGGTGAGATAGTGAGAGGGTCTAAGAGTGAGATAGTGAGAGGGTCTAAGGGTGAGATAGTGAGAGGGTCTAAGGGTGAGATAGTGAGAAGGTCTAAGGGTGAAATAGTGAGAGGGTCTAAGGGTGAGATAGTGACAGGGTCTAAGGGTGAGATAGTGAGAGGGTCTAAGGGTGAGATAGTGAGAGATTCTAAGGGTGAGATAGTGAGAGGGTCTAAGGGTGAGATAGTGAGAGGGTCTAAGGGTGAGATAGTGAGAGGGTCTAAGGGTGAGATAGTGAGAGGGTCTAAGGGTGAGATGGTGAGAGGGTCTAAGGGTGAGATAGTGAGAGGGTCTAAGGGTGAGATAGTGAGAGGGTCTAAGGGTGAGATAGTGAGAGGGTCTAAGGGTGAGACAGAGAGAGGGTCTAAGGGTGAGATGGTGAGAGGGTCTAAGGGTGAGATAAAGAGAGGGTCTAAGGGTGAGATAGTGAGAGGGTCTAAGGGTGAGATAGTGAGAAGGTCTAAGGGTGAAATAGTGAAAGGGTCTTAGGGTGAGATATTGAGAGGGTCTAAGGGTGAGATAGTGAGAGGGTCTAAGGGTCAGAGTGTGAGAGGGTCTAAGGGTGAGATAGTGAGAGGGTCTAAGGGTGAGATAGTGAGAGGGTCTAAGGGTGAGATAGTGAGAGGGTCTCAGGGTGAGATAGTGAGAGGATCTAAGGGTGAGATAGTGAGAGGGTCTAAGGGTGAGATAGTGAGAGGGTCTAAGGGTGAGATAGTGAGAGGGTCTAAGGGTGAGATAGTGAGAGGGTCTAAGGGTCAGAGTGTGAGAGGGTCTAAGGGTGAGATAGTGAGAGGGTCTAAGGGTGAGATAGTGAGAGGGTCTAAGGGTGAGATAGTGAGAGGGTCTAAGGGTGAGATAGTGAGAGGGTCTAAGGGTGAGATAGTGAGAGGGTCTAAGGGTGAGATAGTGAGAGGGTCTAAGGGTGAGATAGTGAGAGGGTCTAAGGGTGAGATAGTGAGAGGGTCTAAGGGTGAGATAGTGAGAGGGTCTAAGGGTGAGATAGTGAGAGGGTCTAAGGGTGAGATAGTGAGAGGGTCTAAGGGTGAGATCGTGAGAGGGTCTATGGGTGAGATAGTGAGAGGGTCTAAGGGTGAGATAGTGAGAGGGTCTAAGGGTGAGATAGTGAGAGGGTCTAAGGGTGAGATAGTGAGAGGGTCTAACGGTGAGATAGTGAGAGGGTCTAACGGTGAGATAGTGAGAGGGTCTAAGGGTGAGATAGTGAGAGGGTCTAAGGGTGAGATAGTGAGAGGGTCTAAGGGTGAGATAGTGAGAGGGTCTAAGGGTGAGATAGTGAGAGGGTCTAAGGGTTAGATAGTGAGAGGGTCTAAGGGTGAGATAGTGAGAGGGTCTAAGGGTGAGATAGTGAGAGGGTGTAACGGTGATATAGTGAGAGGGTCTAAGGGTGAGATAGAGAGAGGGTCTAAGGGTGAGATAGTGAGAGGGTCTAAGGGTGAGATAGTGAGAGGGTCTAAGGGTGAGATAGTGAGAGGGTCTAAGGGTGAGATAGTGAGAGGGTCTAAGGGTGAGATAGTGAGAGGGTCTAAGGGTGAGATAGTGAGAGGGTCTAAGGGTGAGATAGTGAGAGGGTCTAAGGGTGAGATAGTGAGAGGGTCTAAGGGTGAGATAGTGAGAGGGTCTAACGGTGAGATAGTGAGAGGGTCTAAGGGTGAGATAGTGAGAGGGTCTAAGGGTGAGATAGTGAGAGGGTCTAAGGGTGAGATAGTGAGAGGGTCTAAGGGTGAGATAGTGAGAGGGTCTAAGGGTTAGATAGTGAGAGGATCTAAGGGTGAGATAGTGAGAGGGTCTAAGGGTGAGATAGTGAGAGGGTCTAAGTGTGAGATAGTGAGAGGTTCTAAGGGTGAGATAGTGAAAGGATCTAAGGGTGAGATAGTGAGAGGGTCTAAGGGTGAGATAGTGAGAGGGTCTAAGGGTGAGATAGTGAGAGGGTCTAAGGGTTTGATAGTGAGAGGGTCTAAGGGTGAGATAGTGAGAGGGTCTAAGGGTGAGATAGTGAGAGGGTCTAAGGGTGAGATAGTGAGAGGGTCTAAGGGTGAGATAGTGAGACGGTCTAAGGGTGAGATAGTGAGAGGGTCTAAGGGTTAGATAGTGAGAGGGTCTAAGGGTGAGATGGTGAGAGGGTCTAAGGGTGAGATGGTGAGAGGGTCTAAGGGTGAGATGGTGAGAGGGTCTAAGGGTGAGATAGTGAGAGGGTCTAACGGTGAGATAGTGAGAGGGTCTAAGGGTGAGATAGTGAGAGGGTCTAAGGGTGAGATAGTGAGAGGGTCTAAGGGTGAGATAGTGAGAGGGTCTAAGGGTGAGATAGTGAGACGGTCTAAGGGTGAGATAGTGAGAGGGTCTAAGGGTTAGATAGTGAGAGGGTCTAAGGGTGAGATAGTGAGAGGGTCTAAGGGTGAGATAGTGAGAGGGTCTATGGGTGAGATAGTGAGAGGGTCTAAGAGTGAGATAGTGAGAGGGTCTAAGAGTGAGATAGTGAGAGGGTCTAAGGGTGAGATAGTGAGAGGGTCTAACGGTGAGATAGTGAGAGGGTCTAAGGGTGAGATAGTGAGAGGGTATAGTGAGAGGGTCTAAGGGTGAGATAGTGAGAGGGTCTAAGGGTGAGATAGTGAGAGGGTCTAAGGGTGAGATAGTGAGAGGGCCTAATTGTGAGATGGTTAGAGGGTCTAAGGGTGAGATAGTGAGAGGGTCTAAGGGTGAGATGGTGAGAGGGTCTAAGGGTGAGATAGTGAGAGGGTCTAAGGGTGAGATAGTGAAAGGATCTAAGGGTGAGATAGTGAGAGGGTCTAAGGGTGAGATAGTGAGAGGGTCTAAGGGTGAGATAGTGAGAGGGTCTAAGGGTGAGATAGTGAGAGGGTCTAAGGGTGAGATAGTGAGAGGGTCAAAGGGTGAGATAGTGAGAGGGTCTAAGGGTGAGATAGTGAGAGGGTCTAAGGGTGAGATAGTGAGAGGGTCTAAGGGTGAGATAGTGAGAGGGTCTAAGGGTGAGATAGTGAGAGGGTCTAAGGGTGAGATAGTGAGAAGGTCTAAGGGTGAGATAGAGAGAGGGTCTAAGGGTGAGATAGTGAAAGGGTCTAAGGGTGAGATAGTGAGAGGGTCTAAGTGTGAGATAGTGAGAGGGTCTAAGGGTGAGATAGTGAGAGGGTCTAAGGGTGAGATAGTGAGAATGTCTAAGGGTGAGATAGTGAGAGGGTCTAAGAGTGAGATAGTGAGAAGGTCTAAGGGTGAGATAGGGAGAGGGTCTAAGGGTGAGATAGTGAGAGGGTCTAAGGGTGAGATAGTGAGAGGGTCTAAGGGTGAGATAGTGAGAGGGTCTAAGGGTGAGATAGTGAGAGGGTCTAAGGGTGAGATAGTGAGAGGGTCTAAGGGTGAGATAGTGAGAGGGTCTAAGGGTGAGATAGTGAGAGGGGCTAAGGGTGAGATAGTGAGAGGGTCTTAAGGTGAGATGGTGAGAGGGTCTAAGGGTGAGATAGTGAGAGGGTCAAAGGGTGAGATAGTGAGAGGGTCTAAGGGTGAGATAGTGAGAGGGTCTAAGGGTGAGATAGTGAGAGGGTCTAAGGGTGAGATAGTGAGAGGGTCTAAGGGTGAGATAGTGAGAGGGTCTAAGGGTGAGATAGTGAGAATGTCTAAGGGTGAAATAGTGAGAGGGTCTAAGGGTGAGATAGTGAGAAGGTCTAAGGGTGAGATAGGGAGAGGGTCTAAGGGTGAGATAGTGAGAAGGTCTAAGGGTGAGATAGGGAGAGGGTCTAAGGGTGAGATAGTGAGAGGGTCTAAGGGTGAGATAGTGAGAGGGTCTAAGGGTGAGATAGTGAGAGGGTCTAAGGGTGAGATAGTGAGAGGGTCTAAGGGTGAGATAGTGAGAGGGTCTAAGGGTGAGATAGTGAGAGGGTCTAAGTTTGAGATAGTGAGAGGGGCTAAGGGTGAGATAGTGAGAGGGTCTTAAGGTGAGATGGTGAGAGGGTCTAAGGGTGAGATAGTGAGAGGGTCAAAGGGTGAGATAGTGAGAGGGTCTAAGGGTGAGATAGTGAGAGGGTCTAAGGGTGAGATAGTGAGAGGGTCTAAGGGTGAGATAGTGAGAGGGTCTAAGGGTGAGATAGTGAGAGGGTCTAAGGGTGAGATAGTGAGAATGTCTAAGGGTGAGATAGTGAGAGGGTCTAAGGGTGAGATAGTGAGAAGGTCTAAGGGTGAGATAGGGAGAGGGTCTAAGGGTGAGATAGTGAGAGGGTCTAAGGGTGAGATAATGAGAGGGTCTAAGGGTGAGATAGTGAGAGGGTCTAAGGGTGAGATAGTGAGAGGGTCTAAGGGTGAGATAGTGAGAGGGTCTAAGGGTGAGATAGTGAGAGGGTCTAAGGGTGAGATGGTGAGAGGGTCTAAGGGTGAGATAGTGAGAGGGTCTAAGGGTGAGATAGTGAGAGGGTCTAAGGGTGAGATAGTGAGAGGGTCTTAGGGTGAGATAGTGAGAGGGTCTAAGGGTGAGATAGTGAGAGGGTCTAAGGGTGAGATAGCGAGAGGGTCTAAGGGTGAGATAGTGAGAGGGTCTAAGGGTGAGATAGTGAGAGGGTCTAATGGTGAGATAGTGAGAGGGTCTAAGGGTGAGATAGTGATAGGGTCTAAAGGTGAGATAGTGAGAGGGTCTAAGGGTGAGATGGTGAGAGGGTCTAAGGGTGAGATGGTGAGAGGGTCTAAGGGTAAGATAGTGAGAGGGTCTAAGGGTGAGATAGTGAGAGGGTCTAAGGGTGAGATAGTGAGAGGGTCTAAGGGTGAGATAGTGAGAGGGTCTAAGGGTGAGATAGTGAGAGGGTCTAAGGGTTAGATAGTGAGAGGGTCTAAGGGTGAGATAGTGAGACGGTCTAAGGGTGAGATGGTGAGAGGGTCTAACGGTGAGATAGTGAGAGGGTCTAAGGGTGAGATAGTGAGAGGGTCTAAGGGTGAGATAGTGAGAGGGTCTAAGGGTGAGATAGTGAGAGGGTCTAAGGGTGAGATAGTGAGAGGGTCTAAGGGTGAGATAGTGAGGGGGTCTAAGGGTGAGATAGTGAGAGGGTCTAAGGGTGAGATAGTGAGAGGGTCTAAGGGTGAGATAGTGAGAGGGTCTAAGGGTGAGATAGTGAGAATGTCTAAGGGTGAGATAGTGAGAGGGTCTAAGGGTGAGATAGTGAGAGGGTCTAAGGGTGAGATAGTGAGAAGGTCTAAGGGTGAAATAGTGAGAGGGTCTAAGGGTGAGATAGTGAGAGGGTCTAAGGGTGAGATAGTGAGAGAGTCTAAGGGTGAGATAGTGAGAGGGTCTAAGGGTGAGATAGTGAGAGGGTCTAAGGGTGAGATAGTGAGAGGGTCTAAGGGTGAGATAGTGAGAGGGTCTAAGGGTGAGATGGTGAGAGGGTCTAAGGGTGAGATAGTGAGAGGGTCTAAGGGTGAGATAGTGAGAGGGTCTAAGGGTGAGATAGTGAGAGGGTCTAAGGGTGAGATAGTGAGAGGGTCTAAGGGTGAGATAGTGAGAGGGTCTAAGGGTGAGATAGTGAGAGGGTCTAAGGGTGAGATAGTGAGAGGGTCTAAGGGTGAGATAGTGAGAGGGTCTAAGGGTGAGATAGTGAGAGGGTCTAAGGGTTAGATAGTGAGAGGGTCTAAGGGTGAGATAGTGAGAGGGTCTAAGGGTGAGATAGTGAGAGGGTCTAAGGGTGATATAGTGAGAAGGTCTAAGGGTGAGATAGAGAGAGGGTCTAAGGGTGAGATAGTGAGAGGGTCTAAGGGTGAGATAGTGAGAATGTCTATGGGTGAGATAGTGAGAGGGTCTAAGGGTGAGATAGTGAGAGGGTCTAAGGGTGAGATAGTGAGAGGGTCTAAGGGTGAGATAGTGAGAGGGTCTAAGGGTGAGATAGTGAGAAGGTCTAAGGGTGAGATAGTGAGAGGGTCTAAGGGTGAGATAGTGAGAGGGTCTAAGGGTGAGATAGTGAGAGGGTCTAAGGGTGAGATAGTGAGAGGGTCTAACGGTGAGATAGTGAGAGGGTTTAAGGGTGAGATAGTGAGAGGGTCTAAGGGTGAGATAGTGAGAGGGTCTAAGGGTGAGATAGTGAGAGGGTCTAAGGGTGAGATGGTGAGAGGGTCTAAGGGTGAGATAGTGAGAGGGTCTAAGGGTGAGATAGTGAAAGGATCTAAGGGTGAGATAGTGAGAGGGTCTAAGGGTGAGATAGTGAGAGGGTCTAAGGGTGAGATAGTGAGAGGGTCTAAGGGTGAGATAGTGAGAGGGTCTAACGGTGAGATAGTGAGAGGGTCTAAGGGTGAGATAGTGAGAGGGTCTAAGGGTGAGATAGTGAGAGGGTCTAAGGGTGAGATAGAGAGAGGGTCTAAGGGTGAGATAGTGAGAGGGTCTAAGGGTGAGATAGTGAGAGGGTCTAAGGGTGAGATAGTGAGAAGGTCTAAGGGTGAGATAGAGAGAGGGTCTAAGGGTGAGATAGTGAGAGGGTCTAAGGGTGAGATAGTGAGAGGGTCTAAGGGTGAGATAGTGAGAGGGTCTAAGGGTGAGATAGTGAGAGGGTCTAAGGGTGAGATAGTGAGAATGTCTAAGGGTGAGATAGTGAGAGGGTCTAAGGGTGAGATAGTGAGAAGGTCTAAGGGTGAGATAGAGAGAGGGTCTAAGGGTGAGATAGTGAGAGGGTCTAAGGGTGATATAGTGAGAGGGTCTAAGGGTGAGATAGTGAAAGGGTCTAAGGGTGAGATAGTGAGAGGGTCTAAGGGTGAGATAGTGAGAGGGTCTAAGGGTGAGATAGTGAGAGGGTCTAAGGGTGAGATAGTGAGAGGGTCTAAGGGTGAGATAGTGAGAGGATGTAAGGGTGATATAGTGAGAAGGTCTAAGGGTGAGATAGAGAGAGGGTCTAAGGGTGAGATGGTGAGAGGGTCTAAGGGTGAGATAGTGAGAGGGTCTAAGGGTGAGATAGTGAGAGGGTCTAAGGGTGAGATAGTGAGAGGGTCTAAGGGTGAGATAGTGAGAGGGTCTAAGGGTGAGATAGTGAGAGGGTCTAAGGGTGAGATAGTGAGAGGGTCTAAGGGTGAGATAGTGAGAGGGTCTAAGGGTGAGATGGTGAGAGGGTCTAAGGGTGAGATAGTGAGAAGGTCTAAGGGTGAGATAGAGAGAGGGTCTAAGGGTGAGATAGTGAGAGGGTCTAAGGGTGAGATAGTGAGAGGGTCTAAGGGTGAGATAGTGAGAGGGTCTAAGGGTGAGATAGTGAGAGGGTCTAAGGGTGAGATAGTGAGAGGGTCTAAGGGTGTGATAGTGAGGGGGTCTAAGGGTGAGATAGTGAGAGGATCTAAGGGTGAGATAGTGAGAGGGTCTAAGGGTGATATAGTGAGAAGGTCTAAGGGTGAGATAGAGAGAGGGTCTAAGGGTGAGATAGTGAGAGGGTCTAAGGGTGAGATAGTGAGAGGGTCTAAGGGTGAGATAGTGAGAGGGTCTAAGGGTGAGATAGTGAGAGGGTCTAAGGGTGAGATAGTGAGAGGGTCTAAGGGTGAGATAGTGAGAGGGTCTAAGGGTGAGATAGTGAGAGGGTCTAAGGGTGAGATAGTGAGAGGGTCTAAGGGTGAGATAGTGAGAAGGTCTAAGGGTGAGATAGAGAGAGGGTCTAAGGGTGAGATAGTGAGAGGGTCTAAGGGTGAGATAGTGAGAGGGTCTAAGGGTGAGATGGTGAGAGGGTCTAAGGGTGAGATAGTGAGAAGGTCTAAGGGTGAAATAGTGAGAGGGTCTAAGGGTGAGATAGTGAGAGGGTCTAAGGGTGAGATAGTGAGAGGGTCTAAGGGTGAGATAGTGAAAGGATCTAAGGGTGAGATAGTGAGAGGGTCTAAGGGTGAGATAGTGAGAGGGTCTAAGGGTGAGATAGTGAGAGGGTCTAAGGGTGAGATAGTGAGAGGGTCTAAGGGTGAGATAGTGAGAGGGTCTAAGGGTGAGATAGTGAGAGGGTCTAAGGGTGAGATAGTGAGAGGGTCTAAGGGTGAGATAGTGAGAGGGTCTAAGGGTGAGATAGTGAGAGGGTCTAAGGGTTAGATAGTGAGAGGGTCTAAGGGTGAGATGGTGAGAGGGTCTAATGGTGAGATGGTGAGAGGGTCAAAGGGTGAGATAGTGAGAGGGTCTAAGGGTGAGATAGTGAGAGGGTCTAAGGGTGAGATAGTGAGAGGGTCTAAGGGTTAGATAGTGAGAGGGTCTAAGGGTGAGATAGTGAGAGGGTCTAAGGGTGAGATAGTGAGAGGGTCTAAGGGTGATATAGTGAGAGGGTCTAAGGGTGAGATAGAGAGAGGGTCTAAGGGTGAGATAGTGAGAGGGTCTAAGGGTGAGATAGTGAGAGGGTCTAAGGGTGAGATAATGAGAGGGTCTAAGGGTGAGATAGTGAGAGGGTCTAAGGGTGAGATAGTGAGAGGGTCTAAGGGTGAGATAGTGAGAGGGTCTAGGGGTGAGATAGTTAGAGGGTCTAAGGGTGAGATAGTGAGAGGGTGATAGTGAGAGGGTCTAAGGGTGAGATAGTGAGAGGGTGATAGTGAGAGGGTCTAAGGGTAAGATAGTGAGAGGGTCTAAGGGTGAGATAGTGAGAGGGTCTAAGGGTGAGATAGTGAGAGGGTCTAAGGGTGAGATAGTGAGAAGGTCTAAGGGTGAAATAGTGAGAGGGTCTAAGGGTGAGATAGTGAGAGGGTCTAAGGGTGAGAAAGTAAGATGGTCTAAGGGTGAGATAGTTAGAGGGTCTAAGGGTGAGATAGTGAGAGGGTCTAAGGGTGAGATAGTGAGAGGGTCTAAGGGTGAGATAGAGAGAGGGTCTAAGGGTGTGATAGTGAGAGGGTCTAAGGGTGAAATAGTGGGAGGGTCTAAGGGTGAGATAGTGAGAGGGTCTAAGGGTGAGATAGTGAGAGGGTCTAAGGGTGAAATAGTGAGAGGGTCTAAGGGTGAGATAGTTAGAGGGTCTAAGGGTGAGATAGTGAGAGGGTCTAAGGGTGAGATGGAGAGAGGGTCTAAGGGTGAGATAGTGAGAGGGTCTAAGGGTGAAATAGTGGGAGGGTCTAAGGGTGAGATAGTGAGAGGGTCTAAGGGTGAGATAGTGAGAGGGTCTAAGGGTGAAATAGTGAGAGGGTCTAACGGTGAGATAGTTAGAGGGTCTAAGGGTGAGATAGTGAGAGGGTCTAAGGGTGAGATAGTGAGAGGGTCTAAGGGTGAGATAGTGAGAGGGTCTAAGGGTGAGATAGTGAGAGGGTCTAAGGGTGAGATAGTGAGAGGGTCTAAGGGTGAGATAGTGAGAAGGTCTAAGGGTGAGATAGAGAGAGGGTCTAAGGGTGAGATAGTGAGAGGGTCTAAGGGTGAGATAGTGAGAGGGTCTAAGGGTGAGATGGTGAGAGGGTCTAAGGGTGAGATAGTGAGAAGGTCTAAGGGTGAAATAGTGAGAGGGTCTAAGGGTGAGATAGTGAGAGGGTCTAAGGGTGAGATAGTGAGAGGGTCTAAGGGTGAGATAGTGAAGGGATCTAAGGGTGAGATAGTGAGAGGGTCTAAGGGTGAGATAGTGAGAGGGTCTAAGGGTGAGATAGTGAGAGGGTCTAAGGGTGAGATAGTGAGAGGGTCTAAGGGTGAGATAGTGAGAGGGTCTAAGGGTGAGATAGTGAGAGGGTCTAAGGGTGAGATAGTGAGAGGGTCTAAGGGTGAGATAGTGAGAGGGTCTAAGGGTTAGATAGTGAGAGGGTCTAAGGGTGAGATGGTGAGAGGGTCTAATGGTGAAATGGTGAGAGGGTCTAAGGGTGAGATAGTGAGAGGGTCTAAGGGTGAGATAGTGAGAGGGTCTAAGGGTGAGATAGTGAGAGGGTCTAAGGGTTAGATAGTGAGAGGGTCTAAGGGTGAGATAGTGAGAGGGTCTAAGGGTGAGATAGTGAGAGGGTCTAAGGGTGATATAGTGAGAGGGTCTAAGGGTGAGATAGAGAGAGGGTCTAAGGGTGAGATAGTGAGAGGGTCTAAGGGTGAGATAGTGAGAGGGTCTAAGGGTGAGATAGTGAGAGGGTCTAAGGGTGAGATAGTGAGAGGGTCTAAGGGTGAGATAGTGAGAGGGTCTAAGGGTGAGATAGTGAGAGGGTCTAGGGGTGAGATAGTTAGAGGGTCTAAGGGTGAGATAGTGAGAGGGTGATAGTGAGAGGGTCTAAGGCTGAGATAGTGAGAGGGTGATAGTGAGAGGGTCTAAGGGTAAGATAGTGAGAGGGTCTAAGGGTGAGATAGTGAGAGGGTCTAAGGGTGAGATAGTGAGAGGGTCTAAGGGTGAGATAGTGAGAAGGTCTAAGGGTGAAATAGTGAGAGGGTCTAAGGGTGAGATAGTGAGAGGTTCTAAGGGTGAGAAAGTAAGATGGTCTAAGGGTGATATAGTTAGAGGGTCTAAGGGTGAGATAGTGAGAGGGTCTAAGGGTGAGATAGTGAGAGGGTCTAAGGGTGAGATAGTGAGAGGGTCTAAGGGTGAGATAGAGAGAGGGTCTAAGGGTGAGATAGTGAGAGGGCCTAAGGGTGAAATAGTGGGAGGGTCTAAGGGTGATATAGTGAGAGGGTCTAAGGGTGAGATAGTGAGAGGGTCTAAGGGTGAAATAGTGAGAGGGTCTAAGGGTGAGATAGTTAGAGGGTCTAAGGGTGAGATAGTGAGACGGTCTAAGGGTGAGATAGTGAGAGGGTCTAAGGGTGAGATAGTGAGAGAGTCTAAGGGTGAGATAGTGAGAGGGTCTAAGGGTGAGATAGTGAGAGGGTCTAACGGTGAGATAGTGAGAGGGTCTAAGGGTGAGATAGTGAGAGGGTGATAGTGAGAGGGTCTAAGGGTGAGATAGTGAGAGGGTGATAGTGAGAGGGTCTAAGGGTAAGATAGTGAGAGGGTCTAAGGGTGAGATAGTGAGAGGGTCTAAGGGTGAGATAGTGAGAGGGTCTAAGGGTGAGATAGTGAGAAGGTCTAAGGGTGAAATAGTGAGAGGGTCTAAGGGTGAGATAGTGAGAGGGTCTAAGGGTGAGAAAGTAAGATGGTCTAAGGGTGAGATAGTGAGAGGGTCTAAGGGTGATATAGTGAGAGGGTCTAAGGGTGAGATAGTGAGAGGGTCTAAGGGTGAGATAGTGAGAGGGTCTAAGGGTGAGATAGAGAGAGGGTCTAAGGGTGAGATAGTGAGAGGGCCTAAGGGTGAAATAGTGGGAGGGTCTAAGGGTGATATAGTGAGAGGGTCTAAGGGTGAGATAGTGAGAGGGTCTAAGGGTGAAATAGTGAGAGGGTCTAAGGGTGAGATAGTTAGAGGGTCTAAGGGTGAGATGGTGAGAGGGTCTAAGGGTGAGATAGTGAGAGGGTCTAAGGGTGAGATAGTGAGAGGGTCTATGGTTGAGATAGTGAGAGGGTCTAAGGGTGAGATAGTGAGAGGGTCTAAGGGTGAGATAGTGAGAGGGTCTAAGGGTGAGATAGTGAGAGGGTCTAAGGGTGAGATAGTGAGTGGGTCTAAGGGTGAGATAGTGAGAGGGTCTAAGGGTGAGATAGTGAGAGGGTCTAAGGGTGAGATAGTGAGAGGGTCTAAGGGTGAGATAGTGAGAGGGTCTAAGGGTGAGATAGTGAGAGGGTCTAAGGGTGAGATAGTGAGAGGGTCTAAGGGTGAAATAGTGAGAGGGTCTAAGGGTGAGATAGTTAGAGGGTCTAAGGGTGAGATGGTGAGAGGGTCTAAGGGTGAGATAGTGAGAGGGTCTAAGGGTGAGATAGTGAGAGGGTCTATGGTTGAGATAGTGAGAGGGTCTAAGGGTGAGATAGTGAGAGGGTCTAAGGGTGAGATAGTGAGAGGGTCTAAGGGTGAGATAGTGAGAGGGTCTAAGGGTGAGATAGTGAGTGGGTCTAAGGGTGAGATAGTGAGAGGGTCTAACGGTGAGATAGTGAGAGGGTCTAAGGGTGAGATAGTGAGAGGGTCTAAGGGTGAGATAGTGAGAGGGTCTAAGGGTGAGATAGTGAGAGGGTCTAAGGGTGAGATAGTGAGAGGGTCTAAGGGTTAGATAGTGAGAGGGTCTAAGGGTGAGATAGTGAGAGGGTCTAAGGGTGAGATAGTGAGAGGGTCTAAGGGTGATATAGTGAGAGGGTCTAAGGGTGAGATAGAGAGAGGGTCTAAGGGTGAGATCGTGAGAGGGTCTAAGGGTGAGATAGTGAGAGGGTCTAAGGGTGAGATGGTGAGAGGGTCTAAGGGTGAGATAGTGAGAGGGTCTAAGGGTGAGATAGTGAGAGGGTCTAAGGGTGAGATAGTGAGAGGGTCTAAGGGTGAGATAGTGAGAGGCTCTAAGGGTGAGATAGTGAGAGGGTCTAAGGGTGAGATAGTGAGAGGGTCTAACGGTGAGATAGTGAGATGGTCTAAGGGTGAGATGGTGAGAGGGTCTTAGGGTGAGATAGTGAGAGGGTCTAAGGGTGAGATAGTGAGAGGGTCTAAGGGTGAGATAGTGAGAGTGTCTAAGGGTGAGATAGTGAGAGGGTCTAAGGGTGAGATAGTGAGAGGGTCTAAGGGTGAGATAGTGAGAGGGTCTAGGGGTTAGATGGTGAGAGGGTCTTAGGGTGAGATAGTGAGAGGGTCTAAGGGTGAGATAGTGAGAGGGTCTAAGGGTGAGATAGTGAGAGGGTCTAAGGGTGAGATAGTGAGAGGGTCTAAGGGTGAGATGGTGAGAGGGTCTAAGGGTGAGATGGTGAGAGGGTCTAAGGGTGAGATAGTGAGAGGGTCTAAGGGTGAGATAGTGAGAGGGTCTAAGGGTGAGATAGTGAGAGGGTCTAAGGGTGAGATAGTGAGAGGGTCTAAGGGTGAGATAGTGAGAGGGTCTAAGGGTGAGATAGTGAGAGGGTCTAAGGGTGAGATAGTGTGAGGGTCTAAGGGTGAGATAGTGAGAGGGTCTAAGGGTGAGATAGTGAGATGGTCTAAGGGTGAGATAGTGAGAGGGTCTAATGGTGAAATGATGAGAGGGTCTAAGGGTGAGATAGTGACAGGGTCTAAGGGTGAGATGGTGAGAGGGTCTAAGGGTGAGATAGTGAGAGGGTCTAAGGGTGAGATAGTGAGAGGGTCTAAGGGTGAGATAGTGAGAGGGTCTAAGGGTGAGATAGTGAGAGGGTCTAAGGGTGAGATAGTGATGGGCTCTAAAGGTGAGATAGTGAGAGGGTCTAAGGGTGAGATGGTGAGACGGTCTAAGGGTGAGATGGTGAGAGGGTCTAAGGGTGAGATAGTGAGAGGGTCTAAGGGTGAGAAAGTGAGAGGGTCTAAGGGTGAGATAGTGAGATGGTCTAAGGGTGAGATAGTGAGAGGGTCTAAGGGTGAGATAGTGAGAGGGTCTAAGGGTTAGATAGTGAGAGGGTCTAAGGGTGAGATAGTGAGAGGGTCTAAGGGTGAGATGGTGAGAGGGTCTAAGGGTGAGATAGTGAGAGGGTCTAAGGGTGAGATAGTGAGAGGGTCTAAGGGTGAGATAGGGAGAGGGTCTAAGGGTGAGATAGTGAGAGGGTCTAAGGGTGAGATAGTGAGAGGGTCTAAGGGTGAGATGGTGAGAGGGTCTAAGGGTGAGATGGTGAGAGGGTCTAAGGGTGAGATAGTGAGAGGGTCTAAGGGTGAGATAGTGAGAGGGTCTAAGGGTGAGATAGTGAGAGGGTCTAAGGGTGAGATAGTGAGAGGGTCTAAGGGTGAGATAGTGAGAGGGTCTAAGGGTGAGATAGTGAGAGGGTCTAAGGGTGAGATAGTGTGAGGGTCTAAGGGTGAGATAGTGAGAGGGTCTAAGGGTGAGATAGTGAGATGGTCTAAGGGTGAGATAGTGAGAGGGTCTAATGGTGAAATGATGAGAGGGTCTAAGGGTGAGATAGTGACAGGGTCTAAGGGTGAGATGGTGAGAGGGTCTAAGGGTGAGATAGTGAGAGGGTCTAAGGGTGAGAAAGTGAGAGGGTCTAAGGGTGAGATAGTGAGAGGGTCTAAGGGTGAGATAGTGAGAGGGTCTAATGGTGAAATGGTGAGAGGGTCTAAGGGTGAGATGGTGAGATGGTCTAAGGGTGAGATGGTGAGAGGGTCTAATGGTGAAATGGTGAGAGGGTCTAAGGGTGAGATAGTGACAGGGTCTAAGGGTGAGATGGTGAGAGGGTCTAAGGGTGAGATAGTGAGAGGGTCTAAGGGTGAGATAGTGAGAGGGTCTAAGGGTGAGATAGTGAGAGGGTCTAAGGGTGAGATAGTGAGAGGGTCTAAGGGTGAGATAGTGAGAGGGTCTAAGGGTGAGATAGTGAGAGGGTCTAAGGGTGAGATAGTGAGAGGGTCTAAGGGTGAGATGGTGAGAGGGTCTAAGGGTGAGATAGTGAGAGGGTCTAAGGGTGAGATAGTGAGAGGGTCTAAGGGTGAGATAGGGAGAGGGTCTAAGGGTGAGATGGTGAGAGGGTCTAAGGGTGAGATGGTGAGAGGGTCTAAGGGTGAGATAGTGAGAGGGTCTAAGGGTGAGATAGTGAGTCTAAGGGTGAGATAGTGAGAGGGTCTAAGGGTGAGATAGTGAGAGGGTCTAAGGGTGAGATAGTGAGAGTGTCTAAGGGTGAGATAGTGAGAGGGTCTAAGGGTGAGATGGTGAGAGGGTCTAAGGGTGAGATAGTGAGAGGGTCTAAGGGAGAGATAGTGAGAGGGTCTAAGGGTGAGATAGTGAGAGGGTCTAAGGGTGAGATAGTGAGAGGGTCTAAGGGTGATATAGTGAGAGGGTCTAAGGGTGAGATGGTGAGAGGGTCTAAGGGTGAGATAGTGAGAGGGTCTAAGGGTGAGATAGTGAGAGGGTCTAAGGGTGAGATAGTGAGAGGGTCTAAGGGTGAGATGGTGAGAGGGTCTAAGGGTGAGATAGTGAGAGGGTCTAAGGGTTAGATAGTGAGAGGGTCTAAGGGTGAGATAGTGAGAGGGTCTAAGGGTGAGATAGTGAGAGGGCCTAAGGGTGAGATAGTGAGAGGGTCTAAGGGTGAGATAGTGAGAGGGTCTAAGGGTGAGATAGTGAGAGGGTCTAAGGGTGAGATAGTGAGAGGGTCTAAGGGGGAGACAGTGAGAGGGTCTAAGGGTGAGATAGTGTGAGTGTCTAAGGGTGAGATAGAGAGAGGGTCTAAAGTTGAGATAGTGAGAGGGTCTAAGGGTGAGATAGTGAGAGGGTCTAATGGTGAGATAGTGAGAGGGTCTAAGGGTGAGATAGTGAGAGGGCCTAAGGGTGAAATGGTGAGAGGGTGTAAGGGTGAGATAGTGAGAGGGTCTAAGGGTGAGATAGTGAGAGGGTCTAAGGGTGAGATAGTGAGAGGGTCTAAGGGTGAGATGGTGCGAGGGTCTAAGGGTGAGATGGTGAGAGGGTCTAAGGGTGAGATAGTGAGAGGGTCTAAGGGTGAGATAGTGAGAGGGTCTAAGGGTGAGATAGTGAGAGGGTCTAAGGGTGAGATAGTGAGAGGGTCTAAGGGTGAGAGAGTGAGAGGGTCTAAGGGTGAGATAGTGAGAGGGTCTAAGGGTGAGATAGTGAGAGGGTCTAAGGGTGAGATAGTGAGAGGGTCTAAGGGTGAGATAGTGAGAGGGTCTAAGGGTGAGATAGTGAGAGGGTCTAAGGGTGAGATAGTGAGAGGGTCTAAGGGTGAGATAGTGAGAGGGTCTAAGGGTGAGATAGTGTGAGGGTCTAAGGGTGAGATAGTGTGAGGGTCTAATTGTGAGATAGTGAGAGGGTCTAAGGGTGAGATAGGGAGAGGGTCTAAGGGTGAGATAGTGAGAGGGTCTAAGGGTGAGATAGTGAGAGGGTCTAAGGGTGAGATAGTGAGAGGGTCTAAGGGTGAGATGGTGAGAGGGTCTAAGGGTGAGATAGTGAGAGGGTCTAAGGGTGAGATGGTGAGAGGGTCTAAGGGTGAGATAGTGAGAGGGTCTAAGGGTGAGATAGTGAGAGGGTCTAAGGGTGAGATAGAGAGAGGGTCTAAGGGTGAGATAGTGAGAGGGTCTAAGGGTGAGATAGTGAGAGGGTCTAGAGGTGAGATAATGAGAGGGTCTAAGGGTGAGATAGTGAGAGGGTCGAAGGGTGAGATAGTGAGAGGGTCTAAGGGTGAGACAGTGAGAGGGTCTAAGAGTGAGATAGTGAGAGGGTCTAAGGGTGAGATGGTGAGAGGGTCTAAGGGTGAGATAGTGAGAGGGTCTAAGGGTGAGATAGTGAGAGGGTCTAAGGGTGAGATAGTGTGAGGGTCTAAGGGTGAGATAGTGAGAGGGTCGAAGGGTGAGATAGTGAGAGGGTCTAAGGGTGAGATAGTGAGAGGGTCTAAGAGTGAGATAGTGAGAGGGTCTAAGGGTGAGATGGTGAGAGGGTCTAAGGGTGAGATAGTGAGAGGGTCTAAGGGTGAGATAGTGAGAGGGTCTAAGAGTGAGATAGTGTGAGGGTCTAAGGGTGAGATAGTGAGAGGGTCTAAGGGTGAGATAGTGAGAGGGTCTAAGGGTGAGATAGTGAGAGGGTCTAAGGGTGAGATAGTGAGAGGGTCTAATGGTGAGATAGTGAGAGGGTCTAAGGGTGAGATAGTTAGAGGGTCTAAGGGTGAGATAGTGAGAGGGTCTAAGGGTGAGATAGTGAGAGGGTCTAAGGGTGAGATAGTGACAGGGTCTAAGGGTGAGATGGTGAGAGTGTCTAAGGGTGAGATAGTGAGAGGGTCTAAGGGTGAGATAGTGAGAGGGTCTAAGGGAGAGATAGTGAGAGGGTCTAAGGGTGAGATAGTGAAAGGGTCTAAGGGTGAGATAGTGAGAGGGTCTAAGGGTGATATAGTGAGAGGGTCTAAGGGTGAGATGGTGAGAGGGTCTAAGGGTGAGATAGTGAGAGGGTCTAAGGGTGAGATAGTGAGAGGGTCTAAGGGTGAGATAGTGAGAGGGTCTAAGGGTGAGATGGTGAGAGGGTCTAAGGGTGAGATAGTGAGAGGGTCTAAGGGTTAGATAGTGAGAGGGTCTAAGGGTGAGATGGTGAGAGGGTCTAAGGGTGAGATAGTGAGAGGGTCTAAGGGTGAGATAGTGAGAGGGTCTAAGGGTGAGATAGTGAGAGGGTCTAAGGGTGAGATAGTGAGAGGGTTTAAGGGTCAGATAGTGAGAGGGTCTAAGGGTGAGATAGTGAGAGGGTCTAAGGGTGAGATAGTGAGAGGGTCTAAGGGTGAGATAGGGAGAGGGTCTAAGGGTGAGATAGTGAGAGGGTCTAAGGGTGAGATAGTGAGAGGGTCTAAGGGTGAGATAGTGAGAGGGTCTAAGGGTGAGATAGTGAGAGGGTCTAAGGGTGAGATAGTGAGAGGGTCTAAGGGTGAGATAGTGAGAGGGTCTAAGGGTGATATAGTGAGAGGGTCTAAGGGTGAGATAGTGAGAGGGTCTAAGGGTGAGATAGTGTGAGTGTCTAAGGGTGAGATAGTGAGAGGGTCTAAAGTTGAGATAGTGAGAGGGTCTAAGGGTGAGATAGTGAGAGGGTCTAAGGGTGAGATAGTGAGAGGGTCTAAGGGTGAGATAGTGAGAGGGTCTAAGGGTGAGATGGTGAGAGGGTGTAAGGGTGAGATAGTGAGAGGGTCTAAGGGTGAGATAGTGAGAGGGTCTAAGGGTGAGATAGTGAGAGGGTCTAAGGGTGAGATGGTGCGAGGGTCTAAGGGTGAGATGGTGAGAGGGTCTAAGGGTGAGATAGTGAGAGGGTCTAAGGGTGAGATAGTGAGAGGGTCTAAGGGTGAGATAGTGAGAGGGTCTAAGGGTGAGATAGTGAGAGGGTTTAAGGGTCAGATAGTGAGAGGGTCTAAGGGTGAGATAGTGAGAGGGTCTAAATGTGAGATAGTGAGAGGGTCTAAGGGTGAGATAGTGAGAGGGTCTAAGGGTGAGATAGTGAGAGGGTCTTAGGGTGAGATAGTGAGAGGGTCTAAGGGTGAGATAGTGAGAGGGTCTAAGGGTGAGATAGTGAGAGGGTCTAAGGGTGAGATAGTGTGAGGGTCTAAGGGTGAGATAGTGTGAGGGTCTAAGGGTGAGATAGTGAGAGGGTCTAAGGGTGAGATAGGGAGAGGGTCTAAGGGTGAGATAGTGAGAGGGTCTAAGGGTGAGATAGTGAGAGGGTCTAAGGGTGAGATAGTGAGAGGGTCTAAGGGTGAGATGGTGAGAGGGTCTAAGGGTGAGATAGTGAGAGGGTCTAAGGGTGAGATGGTGAGAGGGTCTAAGGGTGAGATAGTGAGAGGGTCTAAGGGTGAGATAGTGAGAGGGTCTAAGGGTGAGATAGAGAGAGGGTCTAAGGGTGAGATAGTGAGAGGGTCTAAGGGTGAGATAGTGAGAGGGTCTAGAGGTGAGATAATGAGAGGGTCTAAGGGTGAGATAGTGAGAGGGTCGAAGGGTGAGATAGTGAGAGGGTCTAAGGGTGAGATAGTGAGAGGGTCTAAGAGTGAGATAGTGAGAGGGTCTAAGGGTGAGATAGTGAGAGGGTCTAAGGGAGAGATAGTGAGAGGGTCTAAGGGTGAGATAGTGAGAGGGTCTAAGGGTGAGATAGTGAGAGGGTCTAAGAGTGATATAGTGAGGGGGTCTAAGGGTGAGATGGTGAGAGGGTCTAAGGGTGAGATAGTGAGAGGGTCTAAGGGTGAGATAGTGAGAGGGTCTAAGGGTGAGATAGTGAGAGGGTCTAAGGGTGAGATGGTGAGAGGGTCTAAGGGTGAGATAGTGAGAGGGTCTAAGGGTTAGATAGTGAGAGGGTCTAAGGGTGAGATAGTGAGAGGGTCTAAGGGTGAGATAGTGAGAGGGTCTAAGGGTGAGATAGTGAGAGGGTCTAAGGGTGAGATAGTGAGAGGGTCTAAGGGTGAGATAGTGAGAGGGTCTAAGGGTGAGATAGTGAGATGGTCTAAGGGTGAGATAGTGTGAGTGTCTAAGGGTGAGATAGTGAGAGGGTCTAAAGTTGAGATAGTGAGAGGGTCTAAGGGTGAGATAGTGAGAGGGTCTAAGGGTGAGATAGTGAGAGGGTCTAAGATTGAGATAGTGAGAGGGTCTAAGGGTGAGATGGTGAGAGGTTGTAAGGGTGAGATAGTGAGAGGGTCTAAGGGTGAGATAGTGAGAGGGTCTAAGGGTGAGATAGTGAGAGGGTCTAAGGGTGAGATGGTGCGAGGGTCTAAGGGTGAGATGGTGAGAGGGTCTAAGGGTGAGATAGTGAGAGGGTCTAAGGGTGAGATAGTGAGAGGGTCTAAGGGTGAGATAGTGAGAGGGTCTAAGGGTGAGATAGTGAGAGGGTCTAAGGGTGAGATAGTGAGAGGGTCTAAGCGTGAGATAGTGAGAGGGTCTAAGGGTGAGATAGTGAGAGGGTCTAAGGGTGAGATAGTGAGAGGGTCTAAGGGTGAGATAGTGAGAGGGTCTAAGGGTGAGATAGTGAGAGGGTCTAAGGGTGAGATAGTGAGAGGGTCTAAGGGTGAGATAGTGAGAGGGTCTAAGGGTGAGATAGTGAGAGGGTCTAAGGGTGAGATAGTGTGAGGGTCTAAGGGTGAGATAGTGTGAGGGTCTAAGGGTGAGATAGTGAGAGGGTCTAAGGGTGAGATAGGGAGAGGGTCTAAGGGTGAGATAGTGAGAGGGTCTAAGGGTGAGATAGTGAGAGGGTCTAAGGGTGAGATAGTGAGAGGGTCTAAGGGTGAGATGGTGAGAGGGTCTAAGGGTGAGATAGTGAGAGGGTCTAAGGGTGAGATGGTGAGAGGGTCTAAGGGTGAGATAGTGAGAGGGTCTAAGGGTGAGATAGTGAGAGGGTCTAAGGGTGAGATAGAGAGAGGGTCTAAGGGTGAGATAGTGAGAGGGTCTAAGGGTGAGATAGTGAGAGGGTCTAGAGGTGAGATAATGAGAGGGTCTAAGGGTGAGATAGTGAGAGGGTCGAAGGGTGAGATAGTGAGAGGGTCTAAGGGTGAGATAGTGAGAGGGTCTAAGAGTGAGATAGTGAGAGGGTCTAAGGGTGAGATGGTGAGAGGGTCTAAGGGTGAGATAGTGAGAGGGTCTAAGGGTGAGATAGTGAGAGGGTCTAAGGGTGAGATAGTGTGAGGGTCTAAGGGTGAGATAGTGAGAGGGTCTAAGGGTGAGATAGTGAGAGGGTCTAAGGGTGAGATAGTGAGAGGGTCTAAGGGTGAGATAGTGAGAGGGTCTAATGGTGAGATAGTGAGAGGGTCTAAGGGTGAGATAGTTAGAGGGTCTAAGGGTGAGATAGTGAGAGGGTCTAAGTGTGAGATAGTGAGAGGGTCTAAGGGTGAGATAGTGTGAGGGTCTAAGGGTGAGATAGTGAGAGTGTCTAAGGGTGAGATAGTGAGAGGGTCTAAGGGTGAGATAGTGAGAAAGTCAAAGGGTGAGATAGTGAGAGGGTCTAAGGGTGAGATAGTGAGAGGGTCTAAAGGTGAGATAGTGAGAGGGTCTAAGGGTGAGATAGTGAGAGGGTCTAAGGGTGAGATGGTGAGAGGGTCTAAGGGTGAGATAGTGAGAGGGTCTAAGGGTGAGATAGTGAGAGGGTCTAAGGGTGAGCTAGTGAGAGGGTCTAAGGGTGATATAGTGAGAGGGTCTAAGGGTGAGATGGTGAGAGGGTCAAATGGTGAGATAGTGAGAGGGTCTAAGGGTGAGATAGTGAGAGGGTCTAAGGGTGAGATAGTGTGAGGGTCTAAGGGTGAGATAGTGAGAGGGTCTAAGGGTGAGATAGTGAGAGTGTCTAAGGTTGAGATAGTGAGAGGGTCTAAGGGTGAGATAGTGAGAGGGTCTAAGGGTGAGATGGTGAGAGGGTCTAAGGGTGAGATAGTGAGAGGGTCTAAGGGTGAGATAGTGAGAGGGTCTTAGGGTGAGATAGTGAGAGGGTCTAAGGGTGAGATGGTGAGAGGGTCTAAGGGTGAGATGGTGAGAGGGTCTAAGGGTGAGATAGTGAGAGGGTCTAAGGGTGAGATAGTGAGAGGGTCTAAGGGTGAGATAGTGAGAGGGTCTAAGGGTGAGATAGTGAGAGGGTCTAAGGGTGAGATAGTGAGAGGGTCTAAGGGTGAGATAGTGAGAGGGTCTAAGGGTGAGATAGTGAGAGGGTCTAAGGGTGATATAGTGAGACGGTCTAAGGGTGAGATGGTGAGAGGGTCTAAGGGTGAGATAGTGAGAGGGTCTAAGGGTGAGATAGTGAGAGGGTCTAAGGGTGAGATAGTGAGAGAGTCTAAGGGTGAGATAGTGAGAGGGTCTAAGGGTGAGATAGTGAGAGGGTCTAAGGGTGAGATAGTGAGAGGGTCTAAGGGTGAGATAGTGAGAGGGTCTAAGGGTGAGATAGTGAGAGGGTCTAAGGGTGAGATAGTGAGAGGGTCTAATGGTGATATAGTGAGAGGGTCTAAGGGTGAGATAGTGAGAGGGTCTAAGGGTGAGATAGTGACAGGGTGTAAGGGTGAGATAGTGAGAGGGTCTAAGGGTGAGATAGTAAGAGGGTCTAAGGGTGAGATAGTGAGAGGGTCTAAGGGTGAGATAGTGAGAGGGTCTAAGGGTGAGATAGTATGAGGGTCTAAGGGTGAGATAATGAGAGGGTCTAAGGGTGAGATAGTGAGAGGGTCTAAGGGTGAGATAGTGAGAGGGTCTTAGGGTGAGGTAGTGAGAGGGTCTAAGGGTGAGATGGTGAGAGGGTCTAAGGGTGAGATAGTGAGAGGGTCTAAGGGTGAGATAGTGAGAGGGTCTAAGGGTGAGATAGTGAGAGGGTCTAAGGATGAGATAGTGAGAGGGTCTTCGGGTGAGATGGTGAGAGGGTCTAAGGGTGAGATAGTGAGAGGGTCTTAGGGTGAGATAGTGAGAGGGTCTAAGGGTGAGATAGTGAGAGGGTCTAGGGGTGAGATAGTGAGAGGGTCTAAGGGTGAGATAGTGAGAGGGTGTAAGGGTGAGATAGTGAGAGGGTCTAAGGGTGAGATAGTGAGAGGGTCTAAGGGTGAGATAGTGAGAGGGTCTAAGGGTGAGATAGTGAGAGGGTCTAAGGGTGAGATAGTGAGAGGGTCTAAGGGTGAGATAGTAAGAGGGTCTAAGGGTGAGATAGTGAGAGGGTCTAAGGGTGAGATAGTGAGAGGGTCTAAGGGTGAGATAATGAGAGGGTCTAACGGTGAGATAGTGAGAGGGACTAAGGGTGAGATAGTGAGAGGGTCTTAGGGTGAGATAGTGAGAGGGTCTAAGGGTGAGATAGTGAGAGGGTCTAAGGGTGAGATAGTGAGAGGGTCTAAGAGTTAGATAGTGAGAGGGTCTAAGGGTGAGATAGTGAGAGTGTCTAAGGGTGAGATAGTGAGAAGGTCTAAGGGTGAGATGGTGAGAGGATCTAAGGGTGAGATAGTGAGAAGGTCTAAGGGTGAAATAGTGAGAGGATCTAAGGGTGAGATAGTGAGAGAGTCTAAGGGTGAGATAGTGAGAGGTTCTAAGGGTGAGATAGTGAAAGGATCTAAGGGTGAGATAGTGAGAGGGTCTAAGGGTGAGATAGTGAGAGGGTCTAAGGGTGAGATAGTGAGAGGGTGATAGTGAGAGGGTCTAAGGGTGAGATAGTGAGAGGGTCTAAGGGTGAGATAGTGAGAGGGTCTAAGGGTGAGATAGTGAGAGGGTCTAAGGGTGAGATAGTGAGAGGGTCTAAGGGTGAGATAGTGAGAGGGTCTAAGGGTTAGATAGTGAGAGGGTCTAAGGGTGAGATGGTGAGAGGGTCTAAGGGTGAGATGGTGAGAGGGTCTAAGGGTGAGATAGTGAGAGGGTCTAATGGTGAGATAGTGAGAGGGTCTAAGGGTGAGATAGTTAGAGGGTCTAAGGGTGAGATAGTGAGAGGGTCTAAGGGTGAGATAGTGAGAGGGTCTAAGGGTGAGATAGTGTGAGGGTCTAAGGGTGAGATAGTGAGAGTGTCTAAGGGTGAGATAGTGAGAGGGTCTAAGGGTGAGATAGTGAGAGGGTCTAAGGGTGAGATAGTGATGGGCTCTAAAGGTGAGATAGTGAGAGGGTCTAAGGGTGAGATGGTGAGAGGGTCTAAGGGTGAGATGGTGAGAGGGTCTAAGGGTGAGATAGTGAGAGGGTCTAAGGGTGAGAAAGTGAGAGGGTCTAAGGGTGAGATAGTGAGATGGTCTAAGGGTGAGATAGTGAGAGGGTCTAAGGGTGAGATAGTGAGAGGGTCTAAGGGTTAGATAGTGAGAGGGTCTAAGGGTGAGATAGTGAGAGGGTCTAAGGGTGAGATAGTGAGAGGGTCTAGAGGTGAGATAATGAGAGGGTCTAAGGGTGAGATAGTGAGAGGGTCTAAGGGTGAGATAGTGAGAGGGTCTAAGGGTCAGATAGTGAGAGGGTCTAAGGGTGAGATAGTGAGAGGGTCTAAGGGTGAGATAGTGAGAGGGTCTAAGGGTGAGATGGTGAGAGGGTCTAAGGGTGAGATAGTGAGAGGGTCTAAGGGTGAGATAGTGAGAGGGTCTAAGGGTGAGATAGTGAGAGGGTCTAAGGGTGAGCTAGTGAGAAGGTCTAAGGGTGAGATAGTGAGATGGTCTAAGGGTGAGATAGTGATAGGGTCTAAGGGTGAGATAGTGAGAGGGTCTAAGGGTGAGATAGTGAGAGGGTCTAAGGGTGAGATGGTGAGAGGGTCTAAGGGTGAGATGGTGAGAGGGTCTAAGGGTGAGATAGTGAGAGGGTCTAAGGGTGAGATAGTGAGAGGGTCTAAGGGTGAGATAGTGAGAGGGTCTAAGGGTGAGCTAGTGAGAAGGTCTAAGGGTGAGATAGTGAGATGGTCTAAGGGTGAGATAGTGATAGGGTCTAAGGGTGAGATAGTGAGAGGGTCTAAGGGTGAGATAGTGAGAGGGTCTAAGGGTGAGATAGTGAGAGGGTCTAAGGGTGAGATAGTGAGAGAGTCTAAGGGTGAGATAGTGAGAGGGTCTAAGGGTGAGATAGTGAGAGGGTCTAAGGGTGAGATAGTGAGAGGGTCTAAGGGTGAGATAGTGAGAGGGTCTAAGGGTGAGATAGTGAGAGGGTCTAAGGGTGAGATGGTGAGAGGGTCTAAGGATGAGATAGTGAGAGGGTCTAAGGGTTAGATAGTGAGAGGGTCTAAGGGTGAGATAGTGAGAGGGTCTAAGGGTGAGATAGTGAGAGGGTCTAAGGGTGAGATAGTGAGAGGGTCTAAGGGTGAGATAGTGAGAGGGTCTAAGGGTGAGATAGTGAGAGGGTCTAAGTGTGAGATAGTGAGAGGGTCTAAGGGTGAGATAGTGAGAGGGTCTAAGGGTGAGATAGTGTGAGTGTCTAAGGGTGAGATAGTGAGAGGGTCTAAATTTGAGATAGTGAGAGGGTCTAAGGGTGAGATAGTGAGAGGGTCTAAGGGTGAGATAGTGAGAGGGTCTAAGGGTGAGATAGTGAGAGGGTCTAAGGGTGAGATGGTGAGAGGGTGTAAGGGTGAGATAGTGAGAGGGTCTAAGGGTGAGATAGTGAGAGGGTCTAAGGGTGAGATAGTGAGAGGGTCTAAGGGTGAGATGGTGCGAGGGTCTAAGGGTGAGATGGTGAGAGGGTCTAAGGGTGAGATAGTGAGAGGGTCTAAGGGTGAGATAGTGAGAGGGTCTAAGGGTGAGATGGTTTGAGGGTCTAAGGGTGAGATAGTGAGAGGGTCTAAGGGTGAGATGGTGAGAGGGTCTAAGGGTGAGATAGTGAGAGGGTCTAAGGGTGAGATAGTGAGAGGGTCTAAGGGTGAGATAGAGAGAGGGTCTAAGGGTGAGATAGTGAGAGGGTCTAAGGGTGAGATGGTGAGAGGGTCTAAGGGTTAGATAGTGAGAGGGTCTAAGGGTGAGATAGTGAGAGGGTCTAAGGGTGAGATAGTGAGAGGGTCTAAGGGTGAGATAGTGAGAGGGTCTAAGGGTGAGATAGTGAGAGGGTCTAAGGGTGAGATAGTGAGAGGGTCTAAGGGTGAGATAGTGAGAGGGTCTAAGGGTGAGATAGTGAGAGGGTCTAAGGGTGAGATAGTGAGAGGGTCTAAGGGTGAGATAGTGTGAGGGTCTAAGGGTGAGATAGTGAGAGGGTCTAGAGTGAGATAGTGAGAGGGTCTAAGGGTGAGATAGTGAGAGGGTCTAAAAGTGAGATAGTGAGAGGGTCTAAGGGTGAGATAGTGAGAGGGTCTAATGGTGAGATGGTTAGAGGGTATAAGGGTGAGATAGTGAGAGGGTCTAAGGGTGAGATAGTGAGAGGGTCTAAGGGTGAGATAGTGAGAGGGTCTAAGGGTGAGATGGTGAGAGGGTCTAAGGGTGAGATGGTGAGAGGGTCTAAAAGTGAGATAGTGAGAGGGTCTAAGGGTGAGATAGTGAGAGGGTCTAAGGGTGAGATAGTGAGAGGGTCTAAGGGTGAGATAGTGAGAGGGTCTAAGGGTGAGATAGTGAGAGGGTCTAAGGGTGAGATAGTGAGAGGGTCTAAGGGTGAGATGGTGAGAGGGTCTAAGGGTGAGATGGTGAGAGGGTCTAAGGGTGAGATAGTGAGAGGGTCTAAGGGTGAGATAGTGTGAGGGTCTAAGGGTGAGATAGTGTGAGGGTCTAAGGGTGAGATAGTGAGAGGGTCTAAGGGTGAGATAGTGAGAGGGTCTAAGGGTGAGATAGTGAGAGGGTCTAAGGGTGAGATAGTGAGAGGGTCTAAGGGTGAGATAGTGAGAGGGTCTAAGGGTGAGATGGTGAGAGGGTCTAAGGGTGAGAAAGTGAGAGGGTCTAAGGGTGAGATAGTGTTTGGGTCTAAGGGTGAGATAGTGAGAGGGTCTAAGGGTGAGATAGTGAGAGGGTCTAAGGGTGAGATAGAGAGAGGGTCTAAGGGTGAGATAGTGAGAGGTTCTAAGGGTGAGATAGTGAGAGGGTCTAGAGGTGAGATAATGAGAGGGTCTAAGGGTGAGATAGTGAGAGGGTCGAAGGGTGAGATAATGAGAGGGTCTAAGGGTGAGATAGTGAGAGGGTCTAAGAGTGAGATAGTGAGAGGGTCTAAGGGTGAGATAGTGAGAGGGTCTAAGGGTGAGATAGTGAGAGGGTCTAAGGGTGAGATAGTGAGAGGGTCTAAGGGTGAGATTGTGTGAGGGTCTAAGGGTGAGATAGTGAGAGGGTCTAAGGGTGAGATAGTGAGAGGGTCTAAGGGTAAGATAGTGAGAGGGTCTAAGGGTGAGATAGTGAGAGGGTCTAAGGTGAGATAGTGAGAGGGTCTAAGGGTGAGATGGTGAGAGGGTCTAAGGGTGAGATGGTGAGAGGGGTCTAAGGGTGAGATAGTGAGAGGGTCTAAGGGTGAGATAGTGAGAGGGTCTAAGGGTGAGATAGTGAGAGGGTCTAAGGGTGAGATAGTGAGAGGGTCTAAGGGTGAGATAGTGAGAGGGTCTAAGGGTGAGATAGTGAGAGGGTCTAAGGGTGAGATAGTGAGAGGGTCTAAGGGTGAGATAGTGTGAGTGTCTAAGGGTGAGATAGTGAGAGGGTCTAAATTTGAGATAGTGAGAGGGTCTAAGGGTGAGATAGTGAGAGGGTCTAAGGGTGAGATAGTGAGAGGGTCTAAGGGTGAGATAGTGAGAGGGTCTAAGGGTGAGATGGTGAGAGGGTGTAAGGGTGAGATAGTGAGAGGGTCTAAGGGTGAGATAGTGAGAGGGTCTAAGGGTGAGATAGTGAGAGGGTCTAAGGGTGAGATGGTGCGAGGGTCTAAGGGTGAGATGGTGAGAGGGTCTAAGGGTGAGATAGTGAGAGGGTCTAAGGGTGAGATAGTGAGAGGGTCTAAGGGTGAGATAGTGAGAGGGTCTAAGGGTGAGATAGTGAGAGGGTCTAAGGGTGAGATAGTGAGAGGGTCTAAGGGTGAGATAGTGAGAGGGTCTAAGGGTGAGATAGTGAGAGGGTCTAAGGGTGAGATAGTGAGAGGGTCTAAGGGTGAGTTAGTGAGAGGGTCTAAGGGTGAGATAGTGAGAGGGTCTAAGGGTGAGATAGTGAGAGGGTCTAAGGGTGAGATAGTGAGAGGGTCTAAGGGTGAGATAGTGTGAGGGTCTAAGGGTGAGATAGTGTGAGGGTCTAAGGGTGAGATAGTGAGAGGGGCTAAGGGTGAGATAATGAGAGGGTCTAAGGGTGAGATAGTGATAGGGTCTAAGGGTGAGATAGTGAGAGGGTCTAAGGGTGAGATAGTGAGAGGGTCTAAGGGTGAGATGGTTTGAGGGTCTAAGGGTGAGATAGTGAGAGGGTCTAAGGGTGAGATGGTGAGAGGGTCTAAGGGTGAGATAGTGAGAGGGTCTAAGGGTGAGATAGTGAGACGGTCTAAGGGTGAGATAGAGAGAGGGTCTAAGGGTGAGATAGTGAGAGGGTCTAAGGGTGAGATGGTGAGAGGGTCTAAGGGTTAGATAGTGAGAGGGTCTAAGGGTGAGATAGTGAGAGGGTCTAAGGGTGAGATAGTGAGAGGGTCTAAGGGTGAGATAGTGAGAGGGTCTAAGGGTGAGATAGTGAGAGGGTCTAAGGGTGAGATAGTGAGAGGGTCTAAGGGTGAGATAGTGAGAGGGTCTAAGGGTGAGATAGTGAGAGGGTCTAAGGGTGAGATAGTGAGAGGGTCTAAGGGTGAGCTAGTGAGAGGGTCTAAGGGTGAGATAGTTTGAGGGTCTAAGGGTGAGATAGTGAGAGGGTCTAAGGGTGAGATAGTGAGAGGGTCTAAAAGTGAGATAGTGAGAGGGTCTAAGGGTGAGATAGTGAGAGGGTCTAATGGTGAGATGGTGAGAGGGTCTAAGGGTGAGATAGTGAGAGGGTCTAAGGGTGAGATAGTGAGAGGGTCTAAGGGTGAGATGGTGAGAGGGTCTAAGGGTGAGATGGTGAGAGGGTCTAAGGGTGAGATAGTGAGAGGGTCTAAGGGTGAGATAGTGAGAGGGTCTAAGGGTGAGATAGTGAGAGGGTCTAAGGGTGAGATAGTGTGAGGGTCTAAGGGTGAGATAGTGAGAGGGTCTAGAGTGAGATAGTGAGAGGGTCTAAGGGTGAGATAGTGAGAGGGTCTAAAAGTGAGATAGTGAGAGGGTCTAAGGGTGAGATAGTGAGAGGGTCTAAGGGTGAGATGGTGAGAGGGTCTAAGGGTGAGATAGTGAGAGGGTCTAAGGGTGAGATAGTGAGAGGGTCTAAGGGTGAGATAGTGAGAGGGTCTAAGGGTGAGATGGTGAGAGGGTCTAAGGGTGAGATGGTGAGAGGGTCTAAGGGTGAGATAGTGAGAGGGTCTAAGGGTGAGATAGTGTGATTGTCTAAGGGTGAGATAGTGTGAGGGTCTAAGGGTGAGATAGTGAGAGGGTCTAAGGGTGAGATAGTGAGAGGGTCTAAGGGTGAGATAGTGAGAGGGTCTAAGGGTGAGATAGTGAGAGGGTCTAAGGGTGAGATAGTGAGAGGGTCTAAGGGTGAGATGGTGAGAGGGTCTAAGGGTGAGATAGTGAGAGGGTGTAAGGGTGAGATAGTGAGAGGGTCTAAGGGTGAGATAGTGAGAGGGTCTAGAGGTGAGATAATGAGAGGGTCTAAGGGTGAGATAGTGAGAGGGTCGAAGGGTGAGATAGTGAGAGGGTCTAAGGGTGAGATAGTGAGAGGGTCTAAGAGTGAGATAGTGAGAGGGTCTAAGGGTGAGATAGTGAGAGGGTCTAAGGGTGAGATAGTGAGAGGGTCTAAGGGTGAGATAGTGAGAGGGTCTAAGGGTGAGATAGTGTGAGGGTCTAAGGGTGAGATAGTGAGAGGGTCTAAGGGTGAGATAGTGAGAGGGTCTAAGGGTAAGATAGTGAGAGGGTCTAAGGGTGAGATAGTGAGAGGGTCTAAGGGTGAGATAGTGAGAGGGTCTAAGGGTGAGATAGTGAGAGGGTCTAAGGGTGAGATAGTGAGAGGGTCTAAGGGTGAGATAGTGAGAGGGTCTAAGGGTGAGATAGTGTGAGGGTCCAAGGGTGAGATAGTGAGAGGGTCTAAGGGTGAGATAGTGAGAGTGTCTAAGGGTGAGATAGTGAGAGGGTCTAAGGGTGAGATAGTGAGAGGGTCTAAGGGTGAGATGTTGAGAGGGTCTAAGGGTGAGATAGTTAGAGGGTCTAAGGGTGAGATAGTGAGAGGGTCTAAGGGTGAGATGGTGTGAGGGTCTAAGGGTGAGATGGTGAGAGGGTCTAAGGGTGAGATAGTGAGAGGGTCTAAGGGTGAGATAGTGAGAGGGTCTAAGGGTGAGATAGTGAGAGGGTCTAAGGGTGAGATAGTGAGAGGGTCTAAGGGTGAGATAGTGAGAGGGTCTAAGGGTGAGATAGTGAGAGGGTCTAAGGGTGAGATAGTGAGAGGGTCTAAGGGTGAGATAGTGAGAGGGTCTAAGGGTGAGATAGTGAGAGGGTCTAAGGGTCAGAGTGTGAGAGGGTCTAAGGGTGAGATAGTGAGAGGGTCTAAGGGTGAGATAGTGAGAGGGTCTAAGGGTGAGATAGTGAGAGGGTCTAAGGGTGAGATATTGAGAGGGTCTAAGGGTGAGATAGTGAGAGGGTCTAAGGGTGAGATAGTGAGAGGGTCTAAGGGTGAGATAGTGAGAGGGTCTAAGGGTGAGATAGTGAGAGGGTCTAATGGTGAGATAGTGAGAGGGTCTAAGGGTGAGATAGTGAGAGGGTCTAAGGGTGAGATGGTGAGAGGGTCTAAGGGTGAGATAGTGAGAGGGTCTAAGGGTGAGATAGTGAGAGGGTCTAAGGGTGAGATAGTGAGAGGGTCTAAGGGTGAGATAGTGAGAGGGTCTAAGGGTGAGATAGGTAGAGGGTCTAAGGGTGAGATTGTGAGAGGGTCTAAAGGTGAGATAGTGAGAGGGTCTAAGGGTGAGATAGTGAGAGGGTCTAAGGGTGAGATAGTGAGAAGGTCTAAGGGTGAGATGGTGAGAGGGTCTAAGGGTGAGATAGTGAGAGGGTCTAAGGGTGAGATAGTGAGAGGGTCTAAGGGTGAGATGGTGAGAGGGTCTAAGGGTGAGATAGTGAGAGGGTCTAAGGGTGAGATAGTGAGAGGGTCTAAGGGTGAGATAGTGAGAGGGTCTAAGGGTGAGATAGTGAGAGGGTCTAAGGGTGAGATGGTGAGAGGGTCTAAGGGTGAGATAGTGAGAGGGTCTAAGGGTGAGATAGTGAGAGGGTCTAAGGGTGAGATAGTGAGAAGGTCTAAGGGTGAAAGAGTGAGACGGTCTAAGGGTGAGATAGTGAGAGGGTCTAAGGGTGAGATGGTGAGATGGTCTAAGGGTGAGATAGTGAGAGGGTCTAAGGGTGAAATGGTGAGAAGGTCTAAGGGTGAGATAGTGACAGGGTCTAAGGGTGAGATGGTGAGAGGGTCTAAGGGTGAGATAGTGAGAGGGTCTAAGGGTGAGATAGTGAGAGGGTCTAAGGGTGAGTTAGTGAGAGGGTCTAAGGGTGAGATAGTGAGAGGGTCTAAGGGTGAGATAGTGAGAGGGTCTAAGGGTGAGATAGTGAGAGGGTCTAAGGGTGAGATAGTGAGAGGGTCTAAGGGTGAGATAGTGAGAGGGTCTAAGGGTGAGATAGTGAGAGGGTCTAAGGGTGAGATAGTGAGAGGGTCTAAGGGTGAGATAGTGAGAGGGTCTAAGGGTGAGATAGTGAGAGGATCTAAGGGTGAGATAGTGAGAGGGTCTAAGGGTGAGATAGTGAGAGGGTCTAAGGGTGAGATAGTGAGAGAGTCTAAGGGTGAGATAGTGAGAGGGTTTAAGGGTGAGATAGTGAGAAGGTCTAAGGGTGAAATAGTGAGAGGGTCCAAGGGTGAGATAGTGAGAGGGTCTAAGGGTGAGATAGTGAGAGGATCTAAGGGTGAGATAGTGAGAGGGTCTAAGGGTGAGATAGTGAGAGGGTCTAAGGGTGAGATAGTGAGAGGGTCTAAGGGTGAGATAGTGAGAGGGTCTAAGGGTGAGATAGTGAGAGGGTCTAAGGGTTAGATAGTGAGAGGGTCTAAGGGTGAGATGGTGAGAGGGTCTAAGGGTGAGATAGTGAGAGGGTCTAAGGGTGAGATAGTGAGAGGGTCTAAGGGTGAGATAGTGAGAGGGTTTAAGGGTGAGATAGTGAGAGGGTCTAAGGGTGAGATAGTGAGAGGGTCTAAGGGTGAGATAGTGAGAGGGTCTAAGGGTGAGATAGTGAGAGGGTCTAAGGGTGAGAGAGTGAGAAGGTCTAAGGGTGAAATAGTGAGAGGGTCTAAGGGTGAGATGGTGAGAGGGTCTAAGGGTGAGATAGTGAGAGGGTCTAAGGGTGAGATAGTGAGAGGGTCTAAGGGTGAGATAGTGAGAGGGTCTAAGGGTGAGATAGTGAGAGAGTCTTAGGGTGAGATAGTGAGAGGGTCTAAGGGTGAGATAGTGAGAGGGTCTAAGGGTTAGATAGTGAGAGGGTCTAAGGGTGAGATGGTGAGAGGGTCTAAGGGTGAGATAGTGAGAGGGTCTAAGGGTGAGATAGTGAGAGGGTCTAAGGGTGAGATAGTGAGAGGGTTTAAGGGTGAGATAGTGAGAGGGTCTAAGGGTGAGATAGTGAGAGGGTCTAAGGGTGAGATAGTGAGAGGGTCTAAGGGTGAGATAGTGAGAGGGTCTAAGGGTGAGATAGTGAGAGGGTCTAAGGGTGAGATAGTGAGAGGGTCTAAGGGTGAGATAGTGAGAGGGTCTAAGGGTGAGATAGTGAGAGGGTCTAAGGGTGAGATAGTGAGAGGGTCTAAGGGTGAGATAGTGAGAGGGTCTAAGGGTGAGATAGTGAGAGGGTCTAAGGGTGAGATAGTGAGAAGGTCTAAGGGTGAAATAGTGAGAGGGTCTAAGGGTGAGATAGTGACAGGGTCTAAGGGTGAGATAGTGAGAGGGTCTAAGGGTGAGATAGTGAGAGATTCTAAGGGTGAGATAGTGAGAGGGTCTAAGGGTGAGATAGTGAGAGGGTCTAAGGGTGAGATATTGAGAGGGTCTAAGGGTGAGATAGTGAGAGGGTCTAAGGGTGAGATGGTGAGAGGGTCTAAGGGTGAGATAGTGAGAGGGTCTAAGGGTGAGATAGTGAGAGGGTCTAAGGGTGAGATAGTGAGAGGGTCTAAGGGTGAGACAGAGAGAGGGTCTAAGGGTGAGATGGTGAGAGGGTCTAAGGGTGAGATAGTGAGAGGGTCTAAGGGTGAGATAGTGAGAGGGTCTAAGGGTGAGATAGTGAGAAGGTCTAAGGGTGAAATAGTGAAAGGGTCTAAGGGTGAGATATTGAGAGGGTCTAAGGGTGAGATAGTGAGAGGGTCTAAGGGTCAGAGTGTGAGAGGGTCTAAGGGTGAGATAGTGAGAGGGTCTAAGGGTGAGATAGTGAGAGGGTCTAAGGGTGAGATAGTGAGAGGGTCTCAGGGTGAGATAGTGAGAGGATCTAAGGGTGAGATAGTGAGAGGGTCTAAGGGTGAGATAGTGAGAGGGTCTAAGGTTGAGATAGTGAGAGGGTCTAAGGGTGAGATAGTGAGAGGGTCTAAGGGTGAGATAGTGAGAGGGTCTAAGGGTCAGAGTGTGAGAGGGTCTAAGGGTGAGATAGTGAGAGGGTGTAAGGGTGAGATAGTGAGAGGGTCTAAGGGTGAGATAGTGAGAGGGTCTAAGGGTGAGATAGTGAGAGGGTCTAAGGGTGAGATAGTGAGAGGGTCTAAGGGTGAGATAGTGAGAGGGTCTAAGGGTGACATAGTGAGAGGGTCTAAGGGTGAAATTGTGAGAGGGTCTAAGGGTGAGATAGTGAGAGGGTCTAAGGGTGAGATAGTGAGAGGGTCTAAGGGTGAGATAGTGAGAGGGTCTAAGGGTGAGATAGTGAGAGGGTCTAAGGGTGAGATCGTGAGAGGGTCTATGGGTGAGATAGTGAGAGGGTCTAAGGGTGAGATAGTGAGAGGGTCTAAGGGTGAGATAGTGAGAGGGTCTAAGGGTGAGATAGTGAGAGGTTCTAACGGTGAGATAGTGAGAGGGTCTAACGGTGAGATAGTGAGAGGGTCTAAGGGTGAGATAGTGAGAGGGTCTAAGGGTGAGATAGTGAGAGGGTCTAAGGGTGAGATAGTGAGAGGGTCTAAGGGTGAGATAGTGAGAGGGTCTAAGGGTTAGATAGTGAGAGGGTCTAAGGGTGAGATAGTGAGAGGGTCTAAGGGTGAGATAGTGAGAGGGTGTAACGGTGATATAGTGAGAGGGTCTAAGAGTGAGATAGAGAGAGGGTCTAAGGGTGAGATAGTGAGAGGGTCTAAGGGTGAGATAGTGAGAGGGTCTAAGGGTGAGATAGTGAGAGGGTCTAAGGGTGAGATAGTGAGAGGGTCTAAGGGTGAGATAGTGAGAGGGTCTAAGGGTGAGATAGTGAGAGGGTCTAAGGGTGAGATAGTGAGAGGGTCTAAGGGTGAGATAGTGAGAGGGTCTAACGGTGAGATAGTGAGAGGGTCTAAGGGTGAGATAGTGAGAGGGTCTAAGGGTGAGATAGTGAGAGGGTCTAAGGGTGAGATAGTGAGAGGGTCTAAGGGTGAGATAGTGAGAGGGTCTAAGGGTGAGATAGTGAGAGGGTCTAAGGGTTAGATAGTGAGAGGGTCTAAGGGTGAGATAGTGAGAGGGTCTAAGGGTGAGATAGTGAGAGGGTCTAAGGGTGAGATAGTGAGAGATTCTAAGGGTGAGATAGTGAGAGGGTCTAAGGGTGAGATGGTGAGAGGGTCTAAGGGTGAGATGGTGAGAGGGTCTAACGGTGAGATAGTGAGAGGGTCTAAGGGTGAGATAGTGAGAGGGTCTAAGGGTGAGATAGTGAGAGGGTCTAAGGGTGAGATGGTGAGAGGGTCTAAGGGTGAGATAGTGAGAGGGTCTAAGGGTGAGATAGTGAGACGGTCTAAGGGTGAGATAGTGAGAGGGTCTAAGGGTGAGATAGTGAGAGGGTCTAAGGGTGAGATAGTGAGAGGGTCTAAGGGTGAGATAGTGAGAGGGTCTAAGGGTGAGATAGTGAGAGGGTCTAAGGGTGAGATAGTGAGAGGGTCTAAGGGTTAGATAGTGAGAGGGTCTAAGGGTGAGATAGTGAGAGGGTCTAAGGGTGAGATAGTGAGAGGTTCTAATGGTGAGATAGTGAAAGGATCTAAGGGTGAGATAGTGAGAGGGTCTAAGGGTGAGATAGTGAGAGGGCCTAAGGGTGAGATAGTGAGAGGGTCTAAGGGTGAGATAGTGAGAGGGTCTAAGGGTGAGATAGTGAGAGGGTCTAAGGGTGAGATAGTGAGAGGGTCTAAGGGTGAGATGGTGAGAGGGTCTAAGGGTGAGATAGTGAGAGGGTCTAAGGGTGAGATAGTGAGACGGTCTAAGGGTGAGATAGTGAGAGGGTCTAAGGGTTAGATAGTGAGAGGGTCTAAGGGTGAGATGGTGAGAGGGTCTAAGGGTGAGATGGTGAGAGGGTCTAAGGGTGAGATGGTGAGAGGGTCTAACGGTGAGATAGTGAGAGGGTCTAAGGGTGAGATAGTGAGAGGGTCTAAGGGTGAGATAGTGAGAGGGTCTAAGGGTGAGATAGTGAGAGGGTCTAAGGGTGAGATAGTGAGACGGTCTAAGGGTGAGATAGTGAGAGGGTCTAAGGGTTAGATAGTGAGAGGGTCTAAGGGTGAGATAGTGAGAGGGTCTAAGGGTGAGATAGTGAGAGGGTCTATGGGTGAGATAGTTAGAGGGTCTAAGAGTGAGATAGTGAGAGGGTCTAAGAGTGAGATAGTGAGAGGGTCTAAGGGTGAGATAGTGAGAGGGTCTAACGGTGAGATAGTGAGAGGGTCTAAGGGTGAGATAGTGAGAGGGTATAGTGAGAGGGTCTAAGGGTGAGATAGTGAGAGGGTCTAAGGGTGAGATAGTGAGAGGGTCTAAGGGTGAGATAGTGAGAGGGCCTAATTGTGAGATGGTTAGAGGGTCTAAGGGTGAGATAGTGAGAGGGTCTAAGGGTGAGATGGTGAGAGGGTCTAAGGGTGAGATAGTGAGAGGGTCTAAGGGTGAGATAGTGAAAGGATCTAAGGGTGAGATAGTGAGAGGGTCTAAGGGTGAGATAGTGAGAGGGTCTAAGGGTGAGATAGTGAGAGGGTCTAAGGGTGAGATAGTGAGAGGGTCTAAGGGTGAGATAGTGAGAGGGTCAAAGGGTGAGATAGTGAGAGGGTCTAAGGGTGAGATAGTGAGAGGGTCTAAGGGTGAGATAGTGAGAGGGTCTAAGGGTGAGATAGTGAGAGGGTCTAAGGGTGAGATAGTGAGAGGGTCTAAGGGTGAGATAGTGAGAAGGTCTAAGGGTGAGATAGAGAGAGGATCTAAGGGTGAGATAGTGAGAGGGTCTAAGGGTGAGATAGTGAGAGGGTCTAAGGGTGAGATAGTGAGAGGGTCTAAGGGTGAGATAGTGAGAGGGTCTAAGGGTGAGATAGTGAGAATGTCTAAGGGTGAGATAGTGAGAGGGTCTAAGGGTGAGATAGTGAGAAGGTCTAAGGGTGAGATAGGGAGAGGGTCTAAGGGTGAGATAGTGAGAGGGTCTAAGGGTGAGATAGTGAGAGGGTCTAAGGGTGAGATAGTGAGAGGGTCTAAGGGTGAGATAGTGAGAGGGTCTAAGGGTGAGATAGTGAGAGGGTCTAAGGGTGAGATAGTGAGAGGGTCTAAGGGTGAGATAGTGAGAGGGTCTAAGGGTGAGATAGTGAGAGGGTCTTAAGGTGAGATGGTGAGAGGGTCTAAGGGTGAGATAGTGAGAGGGTCTAATTGTGAGATAGTGAGAGGGTCTAAGGGTTAGATAGTGAGAGGGTCTAAGGGTTAGATAGTGAGAGGGTCTAAGGGTGAGATGGTGAGAGGGTCTAAGGGTGAGATGGTGAGAGGGTCTAAGGGTGAGATGGTGAGAGGGTCTAACGGTGAGATAGTGAGAGGGTCTAAGGGTGAGATAGTGAGAGGGTCTAAGGGTGAGATAGTGAGAGGGTCTAAGGGTGAGATAGTGAGAGGTTCTAAGGGTGAGATAGTGAGACGGTCTAAGGGTGAGATAGTGAGAGGGTCTAAGGGTTAGATAGTGAGAGGGTCTAAGGGTGAGATAGTGAGAGGGTCTAAGGGTGAGATAGTGAGAGGGTCTATGGGTGAGATAGTGAGAGGGTCTAAGAGTGAGATAGTGAGAGGGTCTAAGAGTGAGATAGTGAGAGGGTCTAAGGGTGAGATAGTGAGAGGGTCTAAGGGTGAGATAGTGAGAGGGTCTAAGGGTGAGATAGTGAGAGGGTCTAAGGGTGAGATAGTGAGAGGGTCTAAGGGTGAGATAGTGAGAGGGTCTAAGGGTGAGATAGTGAGAGGGTCTTAAGGTGAGATGGTGAGAGGGTCTAAGGGTGAGATAGTGAGAGGGTCTAATTGTGAGATAGTGAGAGGGTCTAAGGGTTAGATAGTGAGAGGGTCTAAGGGTGAGATAGTGAGAGTTCCTAAGGGTGAGATAGTGAGAGGGTCTAAGGGTGAGATGGTGAGAGGGTCTAAGGGTGAGATAATGAGAGGGTCTAAGGGTGAGATAGTGAGAGGGACTAAGGGTGAGATAGTGAGAGGGTCTTAGGGTGAGATAGTGAGAGGGTCTAAGGGTGAGATAGTGAGAGGGTCTAAGGGTGAGATAGCGAAAGGGTCTAAGGGTGAGATAGTGAGAGGGTCTAAGGGTGAGATAGTGAGAGGGTCTAATGGTGAGATAGTGAGAGGGTCTAAGGGTGAGATAGTGATAGGGTCTAAAGGTGAGATAGTGAGAGGGTCTAAGGGTGAGATAGTGAGAGGGTCTAAGGGTGAGATAGTGAGAGGGTCTAAGGGTGAGATAGTGAGAGGGTCTAAGGGTGAGATAGTGAGAGGGTCTAAGGGTGAGATAGTGAGAGGGTCAAAGGGTGAGATAGTGAGAGGGTCTAAGGGTGAGATAGTGAGAGGGTCTAAGGGTGAGATAGTGAGAGGGTCTAAGGGTGAGATAGTGAGAGGGTCTAAGGGTGAGATAGTGAGAGGGTCTAAGGGTGAGATAGTGAGAAGGTCTAAGGGTGAGATAGAGAGAGGATCTAAGGGTGAGATAGTGAGAGGGTCTAAGGGTGAGATAGTGAGAGGGTCTAAGGGTGAGATAGTGAGAGGGTCTAAGGGTGAGATAGTGAGAGGGTCTAAGGGTGAGATAGTGAGAATGTCTAAGGGTGAGATAGTGAGAGGGTCTAAGGGTGAGATAGTGAGAAGGTCTAAGGGTGAGATAGGGAGAGGGTCTAAGGGTGAGATAGTGAGAGGGTCTAAGGGTGAGATAGTGAGAGGGTCTTAGGGTGAGATAGTGAGAGGGTCTAAGGGTGAGATAGTGAGAGGGTCTAATGGTGAGATAGTGAGAGGGTCTAAGGGTGAGATAGTGATAGGGTCTAAAGGTGAGATAGTGAGAGGGTCTAATGGTGAGATAGTGAGAGGGTCTAAGGGTGAGATAGTGATAGGGTCTAAAGGTGAGATAGTCAGAGGGTCTAAGGGTGAGATAGTGAGAAGGTCTAAGGGTGAGATAGAGAGAGGATCTAAGGGTGAGATAGTGAGAGGGTCTAAGGGTGAGATAGTGAGAGGGTCTAAGGGTGAGATAGTGAGAGGGTCTAAGGGTGAGATAGTGAGAGGGTCTAAGGGTGAGATAGTGAGAATGTCTAAGGGTGAGATAGTGAGAGGGTCTAAGGGTGAGATAGTGAGAAGGTCTAAGGGTGAGATAGGGAGAGGGTCTAAGGGTGAGATAGTGAGAGGGTCTAAGGGTGAGATAGTGAGAGGGTCTAAGGGTGAGATAGTGAGAGGGTCTAAGGGTGAGATAGTGAGAGGGTCTAAGGGTGAGATAGTGAGAGGGTCTAAGGGTGAGATAGTGAGAGGGTCTAAGGGTGAGATAGTGAGAGGGTCTAAGGGTGAGATAGTGAGAGGGTCTTAAGGTGAGATGGTGAGAGGGTCTAAGGGTGAGATAGTGAGAGGGTCTAATTGTGAGATAGTGAGAGGGTCTAAGGGTTAGATAGTGAGAGGGTCTAAGGGTGAGATAGTGAGAGGGCCTAAGGGTGAGATAGTGAGAGGGTCTAAGGGTGAGATGGTGAGAGGGTCTAAGGGTGAGATAATGAGAGGGTCTAAGGGTGAGATAGTGAGAGGGTCTAAGGGTGAGATAGTGAGAGGGTCTTAGGGTGAGATAGTGAGAGGGTCTAAGGGTGAGATAGTGAGAGGGTCTAAGGGTGAGATAGCGAGAGGGTCTAAGGGTGAGATAGTGAGAGGGTCTAAGGGTGAGATAGTGAGAGGGTCTAATGGTGAGATAGTGAGAGGGTCTAAGGGTGAGATAGTGATAGGGTCTAAAGGTGAGATAGTGAGAGGGTCTAAGGGTGAGATAGTGAGAGGGTCTAAGGGTGAGATAGTGAGAGGGTCTAAGGGTGAGATAGTGAGAGGGTCTAAGGGTGAGATAGTGAGAGGGTCTTAAGGTGAGATGGTGAGAGGGTCTAAGGGTGAGATAGTGAGAGGGTCTAATTGTGAGATAGTGAGAGGGTCTAAGGGTTAGATAGTGAGAGGGTCTAAGGGTGAGATAGTGAGAGGGTCTAAGGGTGACATGGTGAGAGGGTCTAAGGGTGAGATAATGAGAGGGTCTAAGGGTGAGATAGAGAGAGGGTCTAAGGGTGAGATAGTGAGAGGGTCTAAGGGAGAGATAGTGAGAGGGTCTAAGGATGAGATAGTGAGAGGGTCTAAGGGTGAGATAGTGAGAGGGTCTAAGGGTGAGATAGTGAGAATGTCTAAGGGTGAGATAGTGAGAGGGTCTAAGGGTGAGATAGTGAGAAGGTCTAAGGGTGAGATAGAGAGAGGGTCTAAGGGTGAGATAGTGAGAGGGTCTAAGGGTGAGATAGTGAGAGGGTCTAAGGGTGAGATAGTGAGAGGGTCTAAGGGTGAGATAGTGAGAGGGTCTAAGGGTGAGATAGTAAGAGGGTCTAAGGGTGAGATAGTGAGAGGGTCTAAGGGTGAGATAGTGAGAGGGTCTAAGGGTGAGATAGTGAGAGGATCTAAGGGTGATATAGTGAGAAGGTCTAAGGGTGAGATAGAGAGAGGGTCTAAGGGTGAGATAGTGAGAGGGTCTAAGGGTGAGATAGTGAGAGGGTCTAAGGGTGAGATAGTGAGAGGGTCTAAGGGTGAGATAGTGAGAGGGTCTAAGGGTTAGATTGTGAGAGGGTCTAAGGGTGAGATAGTGAAAGGGTCTAAGGGTGAGATAGTGAGAGGGTCTAAGGGTGAGATAGTGAGAGGGTCTAAGGGTGAGATGGTGAGAGGGTCTAAGGGTGAGATAGTGAGAAGGTCTAAGGGTGAGATAGAGAGAGGGTCTAAGGGTGAGATAGTGAGAGGGTCTAAGGGTGAGATAGTGAGAGGGTCTAAGGGTGAGATAGTGAGAGGGTCTAAGGGTGAGATAGTGAGAGGGTCTAAGGGTGAGATAGTGAGAGGGTCTAAGGGTGAGATAGTGAGGGGGTCTAAGGGTGAGATAGTGAGAGGATCTAAGGGTGAGATAGTGAGAGGGTCTAAGGGTGATATAGTGAGAAGGTCTAAGGGTGAGATAGAGAGAGGGTCTAAGGGTGAGATAGTGAGAGGGTCTAAGGGTGAGATAGTGAGAGGGTCTAAGGGTGAGATAGTGAGAGGGTCTAAGGGTGAGATAGTGAGAGGGTCTAAGGGTGAGATAGTGAGAGGGTCTAAGGGTGAGATAGTGAGAGGGTCTAAGGGTGAGATAGTGAGAGGGTCTAAGGGTGAGATAGTGAGAGGGTCTAAGGGTGAGATAGTGAGAGAGTCTAAGGGTGAGATAGTGAGAAGGTCTAAGGGTGAGATAGAGAGAGGGTCTAAGGGTGAGATAGTGAGAGGGTCTAAGGGTGAGATAGTGAGAGGGTCTAAGGGTGAGATGGTGAGAGGGTCTAAGGGTGAGATAGTGAGAAGGTCTAAGGGTGAAATAGTGCGAGGGTCTAAGGGTGAGATAGTGAGAGGGTCTAAGGGTGAGATAGTGAGAGGGTCTAAGGGTGAGATAGTGAAAGGATCTAATTGTGAGATAGTGAGAGGGTCTAAGGGTGAGATAGTGAGAGGGTCTAAGGGTGAGATAGTGAGAGGGTCTAAGGGTGAGATAGTGAGAGGGTCTAAGGGTGAGATAGTGAGAGGGTCTAAGGGTGAGATAGTGAGAGGGTCTAAGGGTGAGATAGTGAGAGGGTCTAAGGGTGAGATAGTGAGAGGGTCTAAGGGTGAGATAGTGAGAGGGTCTAAGGGTTAGATAGTGAGAGGGTCTAAGGGTGAGATGGTGAGAGGGTCTAATGGTGAGATGGTGAGAGGGTCTAAGGGTGAGATAGTGAGAGGGTCTAAGGGTGAGATAGTGAGAGGGTCTAAGGGTGAGATAGTGAGAGGGTCTAAGGGTTAGATAGTGAGAGGGTCTAAGGGTGAGATAGTGAGAGGGTCTAAGGGTGAGATAGTGAGAGGGTCTAAGGGTGATATAGTGAGAGGGTCTAAGGGTGAGATAGAGAGAGGGTCTAAGGGTGAGATAGTGAGAGGGTCTAAGGGTGAGATAGTGAGAGGGTCTAAGGGTGAGATAGTGAGAGGGTCTAAGGGTGAGATAGTGAGAGGGTCTAAGGGTGAGATAGTGAGAGGGTCTAAGGGTGAGATAGTGAGAGGGTCTAGGGGTGAGATAGTGAGAGGGTCTAAGGGTGAGATAGTGGGAGTTTCTAAGGGTGAGATAGTGAGAGGGTCTAAGGGTGAGATAGTGAGAGGGTCTAAGGGTGAAATAGTGAGAGGGTCTAAGGGTGAGATAGTTAGAGGGTCTAAGGGTGAGATAGTGAGACGGTCTAAGGGTGAGATAGTGAGAGGGTCTAAGGGTGAGATAGTGAGAGGGTCTAAGGGTGAGATAGTGAGAGAGTCTAAGGGTGAGATAGTGAGAGGGTCTAAGGGTGAGATAGTGAGAGGGTCTAACGGTGAGATAGTGAGAGGGTCTAAGGGTGAGATAGTGAGAGGGTGATGGTGAGAGGGTCTAAGGGTGAGATAGTGAGAGGGTGATAGTGAGAGGGTCTAAGGGTAAGATAGTGAGAGGGTCTAAGGGTGAGATGGTGAGAGGGTCTAAGGGTGAGATAGTGAGAGGGTCTAAGGGTGAGATAGTGAGAAGGTCTAAGGGTGAAATAGTGAGAGGGTCTAAGGGTGAGATAGTGAGAGGGTCTAAGGGTGAGATAGTAAGATGGTCTAAGGGTGAGATAGTGAGAGGGTCTAAGGGTGAAATGGTGAGAGGGTCTAAGGGTGAGATAGTGAGAGGGTCTAAGGGTGAGATGGTGAGAGGGTCTAAGGGTGAGATAGTGAGAGGGTCTAAGGGTGAGATAGTGAGAGGGTCTAAGGGTGAGATAGTGAGAGGGTCTAAGGGTGAGATGGTGAGAGGGTCTAAGGGTGAGATGGTGAGAGGGTCTAAGGGTGAGATAGTGAGAGGGTCTAAGGGTGAGATAGTGAGAGGGTCTATGGGTGAGATAGTGAGAGGGTCTAAGGGTGAGATAGTGAGAGGGTCTAAGGGTGAGATAGTGAGAGGGTCTAAGGGTGAGATAGTGAGAGGGTCTAAGGGTGAGATAGTGAGTGGGTCTAAGGGTGAGATAGTGAGAGGGTCTAACGGTGAGATAGTGAGAGGGTCTAAGGGTGAGATAGTGAGAGGGTCTAAGGGTGAGATAGTGAGAGGGTCTAAGGGTGAGATAGTGAGAGGGTCTAAGGGTGAGATAGTGAGAGGGTCTAAGGGTTAGATAGTGAGAGGGTCTAAGGGTGAGATAGTGAGAGGGTCTAAGGGTGAGATAGTGAGAGGGTCTAAGGGTGATATAGTGAGAGGGTCTAAGGGTGAGATAGAGAGAGGGTCTAAGGGTGAGATCGTGAGAGGGTCTAAGGGTGAGATAGTGAGAGGGTCTAAGGGTGAGATCGTGAGAGGGTCTAAGGGTGAGATAGTGAGAGGGTCTAAGGGTGAGATAGTGAGAGGGTCTAAGGGTGAGATAGTGAGAGGGTCTAAGGGTGAGATAGTGAGAGGCTCTAAGGGTGAGATAGTGAGAGGGTCTAAGGGTGAGATAGTGAGAGGGTCTAACGGTGAGATAGTGAGAGGGTCTAAGGGTGAGATGGTGAGAGGGTCTTAGGGTGAGATAGTGAGAGGGTCTAAGGGTGAGATAGTGAGAGGGTCTAAGGGTGAGATAGTGAGAGTGTCTAAGGGTGAGATAGTGAGAGGGTCTAAGGGTGAGATAGTGAGAGGGTCTAAGGGTGAGATAGTGAGAGGGTCTAGGGGTTAGATGGTGAGAGGGTCTAAGGGTGAGATAGTGAGAGGGTCTAAGGGTGAGATAGTGAGAGGGTCTAAGGGTGAGATAGTGAGAGGGTCTAAGGGTGAGATAGTGAGAGGGTCTAAGGGTGAGATGGTGAGAGGGTCTAAGGGTGAGATGGTGAGAGGGTCTAAGGGTGAGATAGTGAGAGGGTCTAAGGGTGAGATAGTGAGAGGGTCTAAGGGTGAGATAGTGAGAGGGTCTAAGGGTGAGATAGTGAGAGGGTCTAAGGGTGAGATAGTGAGAGGGTCTAAGGGTGAGATAGTGAGAGGGTCTAAGGGTGAGATAGTGTGAGGGTCTAAGGGTGAGATAGTGAGAGGGTCTAAGGGTGAGATAGTGAGATGGTCTAAGGGTGTGATAGTGAGAGGGTCTAATGGTGAAATGGTGAGAGGGTCTAAGGGTGAGATAGTGACAGGGTCTAAGGGTGAGATGGTGAGAGGGTCTAAGGGTGAGATAGTGAGAGGGTCTAAGGGTGAGATAGTGAGAGGGTCTAAGGGTGAGATAGTGAGAGGGTCTAAGGGTGAGATAGTGAGAGGGTCTAAGGGTGAGATAGTGATGGGCTCTAAAGGTGAGATAGTGAGAGGGTCTAAGGGTGAGATGGTGAGAGGGTCTAAGGGTGAGATGGTGAGAGGGTCTAAGGGTGAGATAGTGAGAGGGTCTAAGGGTGAGAAAGTGAGAGGGTCTAAGGGTGAGATAGTGAGATGGTCTAAGGGTGAGATAGTGAGAGGGTCTAAGGGTGAGATAGTGAGAGGGTCTAAGGGTTAGATAGTGAGAGGGTCTAAGGGTGAGATAGTGAGAGGGTCTAAGGGTGAGATGGTGAGAGGGTCTAAGGGTGAGATAGTGAGAGGGTCTAAGGGTGAGATAGTGAGAGGGTCTAAGGGTGAGATAGTGAGAGGGTCTAAGGGTGAGGTAGTGAGAGGGTCTAAGGGTGATATAGTGAGAGGGTCTAAGGGTGAGATAGTGAGAGGGTCTAAGGGTGAGATAGTGTGAGGGTCTAAGGGTGAGATAGTGAGAGGGTCTAAGGGTGAGATAGTGAGATGGTCTAAGGGTGAGATAGTGAGAGGGTCTAATGGTGAAATGGTGAGAGGGTCTAAGGGTGAGATAGTGACAGGGTCTAAGGGTGAGATGGTGAGAGGGTCTAAGGGTGAGATAGTGAGAGGGTCTAAGGGTGAGATAGTGAGAGGGTCTAAGGGTGAGATAGTGAGAGGGTCTAAGGGTGAGATAGTGAGAGGGTCTAAGGGTCAGATAGTGAGAGGGTCTAAGGGTGAGATAGTGAGAGGGTCTAAGGGTGAGATAGTGAGAGGGTCTAAGGGTGAGATGGTGAGAGGGTCTAAGGGTGAGATAGTGAGAGGGTCTAAGGGTGAGATAGTGAGAGGGTCTAAGGGTGAGATAGTGAGAGGGTCTAAGGGTGAGATGGTGAGAGGGTCTAAGGGTGAGATGGTGAGAGGGTCTAAGGGTGAGATAGTGAGAGGGTCTAAGGGTGAGATAGTGAGAGGGTCTAAGGGTGAGATAGTGAGAGGGTCTAAGGGTGACCTAGTGAGAAGGTCTAAGGGTGAGATAGTGAGATGGTCTAAGGGTGAGATAGTGATAGGGTCTAAGGGTGAGATAGTGAGAGGGTCTAAGGGTGAGATAGTGAGAGGGTCTAAGGGTGAGATAGTGAGAGGGTCTAAGGGTGAGATAGTGAGAGAGTCTAAGGGTGAGATAGTGAGAGGGTCTAAGGGTGAGATAGTGAGAGGGTCTTAGGGTGAGATAGTGAGAGGGTCTAAGGGTGAGATAGTGAGAGGGTCTAAGGGTGAGATAGTGAGAGGGTCTAAGGGTGAGATAGTGAGAGGGTCTAAGGGAGAGATAGTGAGAGGGTCTAAGGGTGAGATAGTGAGAGGGTCTAAGGGTGAGATAGTGAGAGGGTCTAAGGGTGATATAGTGAGAGGGTCTAAGGGTGAGATGGTGAGAGGGTCTAAGGGTGAGATAGTGAGAGGGTCTAAGGGTGAGATAGTGAGAGGGTCTAAGGGTGAGATAGTGAGAGGGTCTAAGGGTGAGATGGTGAGAGGGTCTAAGGGTGAGATAGTGAGAGGGTCTTAGGGTTAGATAGTGAGAGGGTCTAAGGGTGAGATAGTGAGAGGGTCTAAGGGTGAGATAGTGAGAGAGCCTAAGGGTGAGATAGTGAGAGGGTCTAAGGGTGAGATAGTGAGAGGGTCTAAGGGTGAGATAGTGAGAGGGTCTAAGGGTGAGATAGTGAGAGGGTCTAAGGGTGAGATAGTGAGAGGGTCTAAGGGTGAGATAGTGTGAGTGTCTAAGGGTGAGATAGTGAGAGGGTCTAAAGTTGAGATAGTTAGAGGGTCTAAGGGTGAGATAGTGAGAGGGTCTAATGGTGAGATAGTGAGAGGGTCTAAGGGTGAGATAGTGAGAGGGTCTAAGGGTGAGATGGTGAGAGGGTGTAAGGGTGAGATAGTGAGAGGGTCTAAGGGTGAGATAGTGAGAGGGTCTAAGGGTGAAATAGTGAGAGGGTCTAAGGGTGAGATAGTGAGAGGGTCTAAGGGTGAGATAGTGAGAGGGTCTTAGGGTGAGATAGTGAGAGGGTCTAAGGGTGAGGTAGTGAGAGGGTCTAAGGGTGAGATAGTGAGAGGGTCTAAGGGTGAGATAGTGAGAGGGTCTAAGGGTGAGATAGTGAGAGGGTCTAAGGGTGAGATAGTGAGAGCGTCTAAGGGTGAGATAGTGTGAGGGTCTAAGGGTGAGACAGTGTGAGGGTCTAATTGTGAGATAGTGAGAGGGTCTAAGGGTGAGATAGGGAGAGGGTCTAAGGGTGAGATAGTGAGAGGGTCTAAGGGTGAGATAGTGAGAGGGTCTAAGGGTGAGATAGTGAGAGGGTCTAAGGGTGAGATGGTGAGAGGGTCTAAGGGTGAGATAGTGAGAGGGTCTAAGGGTGAGATGGTGAGAGGGTCTAAGGGTGAGATAGTGAGAGGGTCTAAGGGTGAGATAGTGAGAGGGTCTAAGGGTGAGATAGAGAGAGGGTCTAAGGGTGAGATAGTGAGAGGGTCTAAGGGTGAGATAGTGAGAGGGTCTAGAGGTGAGATAATGAGAGGGTCTAAGGGTGAGATAGTGAGAGGGTCGAAGGGTGAGATAGTGAGAGGGTCTAAGGGTGAGACAGTGAGAGGGTCTAAGAGTGAGATAGTGAGAGGGTCTAAGGGTGAGATGGTGAGAGGGTCTAAGGGTGAGATAGTGAGAGGGTCTAAGGGTGAGATAGTGAGAGGGTCTAAGGGTGAGATAGTGTGAGGGTCTAAGGGTGAGATAGTGAGAGGGTCGAAGGGTGAGATAGTGAGAGGGTCTAAGGGTGAGATAGTGAGAGGGTCTAAGAGTGAGATAGTGAGAGGGTCTAAGGGTGAGATGGTGAGAGGGTCTAAGGGTGAGATAGTGAGAGGGTCTAAGGGTGAGATAGTGAGAGGGTCTAAGAGTGAGATAGTGTGAGGGTCTAAGGGTGAGATAGTGAGAGGGTCTAAGGGTGAGATAGTGAGAGGGTCTAAGGGTGAGATAGTGAGAGGGTCTAAGGGTGAGATAGTGAGAGGGTCTAATGGTGAGATAGTGAGAGGGTCTAAGGGTGAGATAGTTAGAGGGTCTAAGGGTGAGATAGTGAGAGGGTCTAAGGGTGAGATAGTGAGAGGGTCTAAGGGTGAGATAGTGACAGGGTCTAAGGGTGAGATGGTGAGAGTGTCTAAGGGTGAGATAGTGAGAGGGTCTAAGGGTGAGATAGTGAGAGGGTCTAAGGGAGAGATAGTGAGAGGGTCTAAGGGTGAGATAGTGAGAGGGTCTAAGGGTGAGATAGTGAGAGGGTCTAAGGGTGATATAGTGAGAGGGTCTAAGGGTGAGATGGTGAGAGGGTCTAAGGGTGAGATAGTGAGAGGGTCTAAGGGTGAGATAGTGAGAGGGTCTAAGGGTGAGATAGTGAGAGGGTCTAAGGGTGAGATGGTGAGAGGGTCTAAGGGTGAGATAGTGAGAGGGTCTAAGGGTTAGATATAGAGAGGGTCTAAGGGTGAGATAGTGAGAGGGTCTAAGGGTGAGATAGTGAGAGGGTCTAAGGGTGAGATAGTGAGAGGGTCTAAGGGTGAGATAGTGAGAGGGTCTAAGGGTGAGATAGTGAGAGGGTCTAAGGGTGAGATAGTGAGAGGGTCTAAGGGTGAGATAGTGAGAGGGTCTAAGGGTGAGATAGTGTGAGTGTCTAAGGGTGAGATAGTGAGAGGGTCTAAAGTTGAGATAGTGAGAGGGTCTAAGGGTGAGATAGTGAGAGGGTCTAAGGGTGAGATAGTGAGAGGGTCTAAGGGTGAGATAGTGAGAGGGTCTAAGGGTGAGATGGTGAGAGGGTGTAAGGGTGAGATAGTGAGAGGGTCTAAGGGTGAGATAGTGAGAGGGTCTAAGGGTGAGATAGTGAGAGGGTCTAAGGGTGAGATGGTGCGAGGGTCTAAGGGTGAGATGGTGAGAGGGTCTAAGGGTGAGATAGTGAGAGGGTCTAAGGGTGAGATAGTGAGAGGGTCTAAGGGTGAGATAGTGAGAGGGTCTAAGGGTGAGATAGTGAGAGGGTCTAAGGGTGAGATAGTGACAGGGTCTAAGGGTGAGATAGTGAGAGGGTCTAAGGGTGAGATAGTGAGAGGGTCTAAGGGTGAGATAGTGAGAGGGTCTAAGGGTGAGATAGTGAGAGGGTCTAAGGGTGAGATAGTGAGAGGGTCTAAGGGTGAGATAGTGAGAGGGTCTAAGGGTGAGATAGTGAGAGGGTCTAAGGGTGAGATAGTGAGAGGGTCTAAGGGTGAGATAGTGTGAGGGTCTAAGGGTGAGATAGTGTGAGGGTCTAACGGTGAGATAGTGAGAAGGTCTAAGGGTGAGATGGGGAGAGGGTCTAAGGGTGAGATAGTGAGAGGGTCTAAGGGTGAGATAGTGAGAGGGTCTAAGGGTGAGATAGTGAGAGGGTCTAAGGGTGAGATGGTGAGAGGGTCTAAGGGTGAGATAGTGAGAGGGTCTAAGGGTGAGATGGTGAGAGGGTCTAAGGGTGAGATAGTGAGAGGGTCTAAGGGTGAGATAGTGAGAGGGTCTAAGGGTGAGATAGAGAGAGGGTCTAAGGGTGAGATAGTGAGAGGGTCTAAGGGTGAGATAGTGAGAGGGTCTAGAGGTGAGATAATGAGAGGGTCTAAGGGTGAGATAGTGAGAGGGTCGAAGGGTGAGATAGTGAGAGGGTCTAAGGGTGAGATAGTGAGAGGGTCTAAGAGTGAGATAGTGAGAGGGTCTAATGGTGAGATAGTGAGAGGGTCTAAGGGAGAGATAGTGAGAGGGTCTAAGGGTGAGATAGTGAGAGGGTCTAAGGGTGAGATAGTGAGAGGGTCTAAGGGTGATATAGTGAGAGGGTCTAAGGGTGAGATGGTGAGAGGGTCTAAGGGTGAGATAGTGAGAGGGTCTAAGGGTGAGATAGTGAGAGGGTCTAAGGGTGAGATAGTGAGAGGGTCTAAGGGTGAGATGGTGAGAGGGTCTAAGGGTGAGATAGTGAGAGGGTCTAAGGGTTAGATAGTGAGAGGGTCTAAGGGTGAGATAGTGAGAGGGTCTAAGGGTGAGATAGTGAGAGGGTCTAAGGGTGAGATAGTGAGAGGGTCTAAGGGTGAGATAGTGAGAGGGTCTAAGGGTGAGATAGTGAGAGGGTCTAAGGGTGAGATAGTGAGAGGGTCTAAGGGTGAGATAGTGAGATGGTCTAAGGGTGAGATAGTGTGAGTGTCTAAGGGTGAGATAGTGAGAGGGTCTAAAGTTGAGATAGTGAGAGGGTCTAAGGGTGAGATAGTGAGAGGGTCTAAGGGTGAGATAGTGAGAGGGTCTAAGGGTGAGATAGTGAGAGGGTCTAAGGGTGAGATGGTGAGAGGGTGTAAGGGTGAGATAGTGAGAGGGTCTAAGGGTGAGATAGTGAGAGGGTCTAAGGGTGAGATAGTGAGAGGGTCTAAGGGTGAGATGGTGCGAGGGTCTAAGGGTGAGATGGTGAGAGGGTCTAAGGGTGAGATAGTGAGAGGGTCTAAGGGTGAGATAGTGAGAGGGTCTAAGGGTGAGATAGTGAGAGGGTCTAAGGGTGAGATAGTGAGAGGGTCTAAGGGTGAGATAGTGAGAGGGTCTAAGCGTGAGATAGTGAGAGGGTCTAAGCGTGAGATAGTGAGAGGGTCTAAGGGTGAGATAGTGAGAGGGTCTAAGGGTGAGATAGTGAGAGGGTCTAAGGGTGAGATAGTGAGAGGGTCTAAGGGTGAGATAGTGAGAGGGTCTAAGGGTGAGATAGTGAGAGGGTCTAAGGGTGAGATAGTGAGAGGGTCTAAGGGAGAGATAGTGTGAGGGTCTAAGGGTGAGATAGTGTGAGGGTCTAAGGGTGAGATAGTGAGAGGGTCTAAGGGTGAGATAGGGAGAGGGTCTAAGGGTGAGATAGTGAGAGGGTCTAAGGGTGAGATAGTGAGTGGGTCTAAGGGTGAGATAGTGAGAGGGTCTAAGGGTGAGATGGTGAGAGGGTCTAAGGGTGAGATAGTGAGAGGGTCTAAGGGTGAGATGGTGAGAGGGTCTAAGGGTGAGATAGTGAGAGGGTCTAAGGGTGAGATAGTGAGAGGGTCTAAGGGTGAGATAGAGAGAGGGTCTAAGGGTGAGATAGTGAGAGGGTCTAAGGGTGAGATAGTGAGAGGGTCTAGAGGTGAGATAATGAGAGGGTCTAAGGGTGAGATAGTGAGAGGGTCGAAGGGTGAGATAGTGAGAGGGTCTAAGGGTGAGATAGTGAGAGGGTCTAAGAGTGAGATAGTGAGAGGGTCTAAGGGTGAGATGGTGAGAGGGTCTAAGGGTGAGATAGTGAGAGGGTCTAAGGGTGAGATAGTGAGAGGGTCTAAGGGTGAGATAGTGTGAGGGTCTAAGGGTGAGATAGTGAGAGGGTCTAAGGGTGAGATAGTGAGAGGGTCTAAGGGTGAGATAGTGAGAGGGTCTAAGGGTGAGATAGTGAGAGGGTCTAATGGTGAGATAGTGAGAGGGTCTAAGGGTGAGATAGTTAGAGGGTCTAAGGGTGAGATAGTGAGAGGGTTTAAGGGTGAGATAGTGAGAGGGTCTAAGGGTGAGATAGTGTGAGGGTCTAAGGGTGAGATAGTGAGAGTGTCTAAGGGTGAGATAGTGAGAGGGTCTAAGGGTGAGATAGTGAGAGGGTCTAAGGGTGAGATAGTGAGAGGGTCTAAGGGTGAGATAGTGAGAGGGTCTAAAGGTGAGATAGTGAGAGGGTCTAAGGGTGAGATAGTGAGAGGGTCTAAGGGTGAGATGGTGAGAGGGTCTAAGGGTGAGATAGTGAAAGGGTCTAAGGGTGAGATAGTGAGAGGGTCTAAGGGTGAGCTAGTGAGAGGGTCTAAGGGTGATATAGTGAGAGGGTCTAAGGGTGAGATGGTGAGAGGGTCTAATGGTGAGATAGTGAGAGGGTCTAAGGGTGAGATAGTGAGAGGGTCTAAGGGTGAGATAGTGTGAGGGTCTAAGGGTGAGATAGTGAGAGGGTCTAAGGGTGAGATAGTGAGAGTGTCTAAGGGTGAGATAGTGAGAGGGTCTAAGGGTGAGATAGTGAGAGGGTCTAAGGGTGAGATGGTGAGAGGGTCTAAGGGTGAGATAGTGAGAGGGTCTAAAGGTGAGATAGTGAGAGGGTCTTAGGGTGAGATAGTGAGAGGGTCTAAGGGTGAGATGGTGAGAGGGTCTAAGGGTGAGATGGTGAGAGGGTCTAAGGGTGAGATAGTGAGAGGGTCTAAGGGTGAGATAGTGAGAGGGTCTAAGGGTGAGATAGTGAGCGGGTCTAAGGGTGAGATAGTGAGAGGGTCTAAGGGTGAGATAGTGAGAGGGTCTAAGGGTGAGATAGTGAGAGGGTCTAAGGGTGAGATAGTGAGAGGGTCTAAGGGTGAGATAGTGAGACGGTCTAAGGGTGAGATGGTGAGAGGGTCTAAGGGTGAGATAGTGAGAGGGTCTAAGGGTGAGAGAGTGAGAGGGTCTAAGGGTGAGATAGTGAGAGGGTCTAAGGGTGAGATAATGAGAGGGTCTAAGGGTGAGATAGTGAGAGGGTCTAAGGGTGAGATAGTGAGAGGGTCTAAGGGTGAGATAGTGAGAGGGTCTAAGGGTGAGATAGTGACAGGGTCTAAGGGTGAGATAGTGAGAGGGTCTAATGGTGATATAGTGAGAGGGTCTAAGGGTGAGATAGTGAGAGGGTCTAAGGGTGAGATAGTGACAGGGTGTAAGGGTGAGATAGTGAGAGGGTCTAAGGGTGAGATAGTAAGAGGGTCTAAGGGTGAGATAGTGAGAGGGTCTAAGGGTGAGATAGTGAGAGGGTCTAAGGGTGAGATAGTATGAGGGTCTAAGGGTGAGATTGTGAGAGGGTCTAAGGGTGAGATAGTGAGAGGGTCTAAGGGTGAGATAGTGAGAGGGTCTTAGGGTGAGATAGTGAGAGGGTCTAAGGGTGAGATGGTGAGAGGGTCTAAGGGTGAGATAGTGAGAGGGTCTAAGGGTGAGATAGTGAGAGGGTCTAAGGGTGAGACAGTGAGAGGGTCTAAGGATGAGATAGTGAGAGGGTCTTCGGGTGAGATGGTGAGAGGGTCTAAGGGTGAGATAGTGAGATAGTCTTAGGGTGAGATAGTGAGAGGGTCTAAGGGTGAGATAGTGAGAGAATCTAGGGGTGAGATAGTGAGAGGGTCTAAGGGTGAGATAGTGAGAGGGTCTAAGGGTGAGATAGTGAGAGGGTCTAAGGGTGAGATAGTAAGAGGGTCTAAGGGTGAGATAGTGAGAGGGTCTAAGGGTGAGATAGTGAGAGGGTCTAAGGGTGAGATAGTGAGAGGGTCTAAGGGTGAGATAGTGAGAGGGTCTAAGGGTGAGATAGTAAGAGGGTCTAAGGGTGAGATAGTGAGAGGGTCTAAGGGTGAGATAGTGAGAGGGTCTAAGGGTGAGATAATGAGAGGGTCTAACGGTGAGATAGTGAGAGGGTCTAAGGGTGAGATAGTGAGAGGGTCTTAGGGTGAGATAGTGAGAGGGTCTAAGGGTGAGATAGTGAGAGGGTCTAAGGGTGAGATAGTGAGAGGGTCTAAGGGTTAGATAGTGAGAGGGTCTAAGGGTGAGATAGTGAGAGTGTCTAAGGGTGAGATAGTGAGAAGGTCTAAGGGTGAGATGGTGAGAGGGTCTAAGGGTGAGATAGTGAGAAGGTCTAAGGGTGAAATAGTGAGAGGATCTAAGGGTGAGATAGTGAGAGAGTCTAAGGGTGAGATAGTGAGAGGTTCTAAGGGTGAGATAGTGAAAGGATCTAAGGGTGAGATAGTGAGAGGGTCTAAGGGTGAGATAGTGAGAGGGTCTAAGGGTGAGATAGTGAGAGGGTCTAAGGGTGAGATAGTGAGAGGGTCTAAGGGTGAGATAGTGAGAGGGTCTAGGGGTGAGATAGTGAGAGGGTCTAAGGGTGAGATAGTGAGAGGGTCTAAGGGTTAGATAGTGAGAGGGTCTAAGGGTGAGATGGTGAGAGGGTCTAAGGGTGAGATGGTGAGAGGGTCTAAGGGTGAGATAGTGAGAGGGTCTAATGGTGAGATAGTGAGAGGGTCTAAGAGTGAGATAGTTAGAGGGTCTAAGGGTGAGATAGTGAGAGGGTCTAAGGGTGAGATAGTGAGAGGGTCTAAGGGTGAGATAGTTTGAGGGTCTAAGGGTGAGATAGTGAGAGTGTCTAAGGGTGAGATAGTGAGAGGGTCTAAGGGTGAGATAGTGAGAGGGTCTAAGGGTGAGATAGTGATGGGCTCTAAAGGTGAGATAGTGAGAGGGTCTAAGGGTGAGATGGTGAGAGGGTCTAAGGGTGAGATGGTGAGAGGGTCTAAGGGTGAGATAGTGAGAGGGTCTAAGGGTGAGAAAGTGAGAGGGTCTAAGGGTGAGATAGTGAGATGGTCTAAGGGTGAGATAGTGAGAGGGTCTAAGGGTGAGATAGTGAGAGGGTCTAAGGGTTAGATAGTGAGAGGGTCTAAGGGTGAGATAATGAGAGGGTCTAAGGGTGAGATAGTGAGAGGGGTCTAGAGGTGAGATAATGAGAGGGTCTAAGGGTGAGATAGTGAGAGGGTCTAAGGGTGAGATAGTGAGAGGGTCTAAGGGTCAGATAGTGAGAGGGTCTAAGTGTGAGATAGTGAGAGGGTCTAAGGGTGAGATAGTGAGAGGGTCTAAGGGTGAGATGGTGAGAGGGTCTAAGGGTGAGATAGTGAGAGGGTCTAAGGGTGAGATAGTTAGAGGGTCTAAGGGTGAGATAGTGAGAGGGTCTAAGGGTGAGCTAGTGAGAAGGTCTAAGGGTGAGATAGTGAGATGGTCTAAGGGTGAGATAGTGATAGGGTCTAAGGGTGAGATAGTGAGAGGGTCTAAGGGTGAGATAGTGAGAGGGTCTAAGGGTGAGATGGTGAGAGGGTCTAAGGGTGAGATGGTGAGAGGGTCTAAGGGTGAGATAGTGAGAGGGTCTAAGGGTGAGATAGTGAGAGGGTCTAAGGGTGAGATAGTGAGAGGGTCTAAGGGTGAGCTAGTGAGAAGGTCTAAGGGTGAGATAGTGAGATGGTCTAAGGGTGAGATAGTGATAGGGTCTAAGGGTGAGATAGTGAGAGGGTCTAAGGGTGAGATAGTGAGAGGGTCTAAGGGTGAGATAGTGAGAGGGTCTTAGGGTGAGATAGTGAGAGAGTCTAAGGGTGAGATAGTGAGAGGGTCTAAGGGTGAGATAGTGAGAGGGTCTAAGGGTGAGATAGTGAGAGGGTCTAAGGGTGAGATAGTGAGAGGGTCTAAGGGTGAGATAGTGAGAGGGTCTAAGGGTGAGATGGTGAGAGGGTCTAAGGGTGAGATAGTGAGAGGGTCTAAGGGTTAGATAGTGAGAGGGTCTAAGGTTGAGATAGTGAGAGGGTCTAAGGGTGAGATAGTGAGAGGGTCTAAGGGTGAGATAGTGAGAGGATCTAAGGGTGAGATAGTGAGAGGGTCTAAGGGTGAGATAGTGAGAGGGTCTAAGGGTGAGATAGTGAGAGGGTCTAAGGGTGAGATAGTGAGAGGGTCTAAGGGTGAGATAGTGTGAGTGTCTAAGGGTGAGATAGTGAGAGGGTCTAAATTTGAGATAGTGAGAGGGTCTAAGGGTGAGATAGTGAGAGGGTCTAAGGGTGAGATAGTGAGAGGGTCTAAGGGTGAGATAGTGAGAGGGTCTAAGGGTGAGATGGTGAGAGGGTGTAAGGGTGAGATAGTGAGAGGGTCTAAGGGTGAGATAGAGAGAGGGTCTAAGGGTGAGATAGTGAGAGGGTCTAAGGGTGAGATGGTGCGAGGGTCTAAGGGTGAGATGGTGAGAGGGTCTAAGGGTGAGATAGTGAGAGGGTCTAAGGGTGAGATAGTGAGAGGGTCTAAGGGTGAGATAGTGAGAGGGTCTAAGGGTGAGATAGTGAGAGGGTCTAAGGGTGAGATAGTGAGAGGGTCTAAGGGTGAGATAGTGTGAGGGTCTAAGGGTGAGATAGTGTGAGGGTCTAAGGGTGAGATAGTGAGAGGGTCTAAGGGTGAGATAGTGAGAGGGTCTAAGGGTGAGATAGTGATAGGGTCTAAGGGTGAGATAGTGAGAGGGTGTAAGGGTGAGATGGTGCGAGGGTCTAAGGGTGAGATGGTGAGAGGGTCTAAGGGTGAGATAGTGAGAGGGTCTAAGGGTGAGATAGTGAGAGGGTCTAAGGGTGAGATAATGAGAGGGTCTAAGGGTGAGATAGTGAGAGGGTCTAAGGGTGAGATAGTGAGAGGGTCTAAGGGTGAGATAGTGTGAGGGTCTAAGGGTGAGATAGTGTGAGGGTCTAAGGGTGAGATAGTGAGAGGGTCTAAGGATGAGATAGTGAGAGGGTCTAAGGGTGAGATAGTGATAGGGTCTAAGGGTGAGATAGTGAGAGGGTCTAAGGGTGAGATGGTGCGAGGGTCTAAGGGTGAGATGGTGAGAGGGTCTAAGGGTGAGATAGTGAGAGGGTCTAAGGGTGAGATAGTGAGAGGGTCTAAGGGTGAGATAGTGAGAGGGTCTAAGGGTGAGATAGTGAGAGGGTCTAAGGGTGAGATAGTGAGAGGGTCTAAGGGTGAGATAGTGAGAGGGTCTAAGGGTGAGATGGTGAGAGGGTCTAAGGGTTAGATAGTGAGAGGGTCTAAGGGTGAGATAGTTAGAGGGTCTAAGGGTGAGATAGTGAGAGGGTCTAAGGGTGAGATAGTGAGAGGGTCTAAGGGTGAGATAGTGAGAGGGTCTAAGGGTGAGATGGTGAGAGGGTCTAAGGGTGAGATAGTGAGAGGGTCTAAGGGTGAGATAGTGAGAGGGTCTAAGGGTGAGATAGTGAGAGGGTCTAAAGTGAGATAGTGAGAGGGTCTAAGGGTGAGATAGTGAGAGGGTCTAAAAGTGAGATAGTGAGAGGGTCTAAGGGTGAGATAGTGAGAGGGTCTAATGGTGAGATGGTGAGAGGGTCTAAGGGAGAGATAGTGTGAATATCTAAGGGTGAGATAGTGAGAGGGTCTAAGGGTGAGATAGTGAGAGGGTCTAAGGGTGAGATGGTGAGAGGGTCTAAGAATGAGATGGTGAGAGGGTCTAAGGGTGAGATAGTGAGAGGGTCTAAGGGTGAGATAGTGAGAGGGTCTAAGGGTGTGATAGTGAGAGGGTCTAAGGGTGAGATAGTGTGAGGGTCTAAGGGTGAGATAGTGAGAGGGTCTAGATTGAGATAGTGAGAGGGTCTAAGGGTGAGATAGTGAGAGGGTCTAAAAGTGAGATAGTGAGAGGGTCTAAGGGTGAGATAGTGAGAGGGTCTAAGGGTGAGATGGTGAGAGGGTCTAAGGGTGAGATAGTGAGAGGGTCTAAGGGTGAGATAGTGAGAGGGTCTAAGGGTGAGATAGTGAGAGGGTCTAAGGGTGAGATGGTGAGAGGGTCTAAGGGTGAGATGGTGAGAGGGTCTAAGGGTGAGATAGTGAGAGGGTCTAAGGGTGAGATAGTGTGAGGGTCTAAGGGTGAGATAGTGTGAGGGTCTAAGGGTGAGATAGTGAGAGGGTCTAAGGGTGAGATAGTGAGAGGGTCTAAGGGTGAGATAGTGAGAGGGTCTAAGGGTGAGATAGTGAGAGGGTCTAAGGGTGAGATAGTGAGAGGGTCTAAGGGTGAGATGGTGAGAGGGTCTAAGGGTGAGATAGTGAGAGGGTCTAAGGGTGAGATAGTGAGAGGGTCTAAGGGTGAGATAGTGAGAGGGTCTAAGGGTGAGATAGTGAGAGGGTCTAAGGGTGAGATAGAGAGAGGGTCTAAGGGTGAGATAGTGAGAGGTTCTAAGGGTGAGATAGTGAGAGGGTCTAGAGGTGAGATAATGAGAGGGTCTAAGGGTGAGATAGTGAGAGGGTCGAAGGGTGAGATAGTGAGAGGGTCTAAGGGTGAGATAGTGAGAGGGTCTAAGAGTGAGATAGTGAGAGGGTCTAAGGGTGAGATAGTGAGAGGGTCTAAGGGTGAGATAGTGAGAGGGTCTAAGGGTGAGATAGTGAGAGGGTCTAAGGGTGAGATAGTGTGAGGGTCTAAGGGTGAGATAGTGAGAGGGTCTAAGGGTGAGATAGTGAGAGGGTCTAAGGGTAAGATAGTGAGAGGGTCTAAGGGTGAGATAGTGAGAGGGTCTAAGGGTGAGATAGTGAGAGGGTCTAAGGGTGAGATAGTGAGAGGGTCTAAGGGTGAGATAGTGAGAGGGTCTAAGGGTGAGATAGTGAGAGGGTCTAAGGGTGAGATAGTGTGAGGGTCCAAGGGTGAGATAGTGAGAGGGTCTAAGGGTGAGATAGTGAGAGTGTCTAAGGGTGAGATAGTGAGAGGGTCTAAGGGTGAGATAGTGAGAGGGTCTAAGGGTGAGATGGTGAGAGGGTCTAAGGGTGAGATAGTGAGAGGGTCTAAGGGTGAGATAGTGAGAGGGTCTTAGGGTGAGATAGTGATGGGGTCTAAGGGTGAGATGGTGAGAGGGTCTAAGGGTGAGATGGTGAGAGGGTCTAAGGGTGAGATAGTGAGAGGGTCTAAGGGTGAGATAGTGAGAGGGTCTAAGGGTGAGATAGTGAGAGGATCTAAGGGTGAGATAGTGAGAGGGTCTAAGGGTGAGATAGTGAGAGGGTCTAAGGGTGAGATAGTGAGAGGGTCTAAGGGTGAGATGGTGAGAGGGTCTAAGGGTGAGATAGTGAGACGGTCTAAGGGTGAGATGGTGAGAGGGTCTAAGGGTGAGATAGTGAGAGGGTCTAAGGGTGAGATAGTGAGAGGGTCTAAGGGTGAGATAGTGAGAGGGTCTAAGGGTGAGATAGTGAGAGGGTCTAAGGGTGAGATAGTGATGGGCTCTAAAGGTGAGATAGTGAGAGGGTCTAAGGGTGAGATGGTGAGAGGGTCTAAGGGTGAGATGGTGAGAGGGTCTAAGGGTGAGATAGTGAGAGGGTCTAAGGGTGAGAAAGTGAGAGGGTCTAAGGGTGAGATAGTGAGATGGTCTAAGGGTGAGATAGTGAGAGGGTCTAAGGGTGAGATAGTGAGAGGGTCTAAGGGTTAGATAGTGAGAGGGTCTAAGGGTGAGATAGTGAGAGGGTCTAAGGGTGAGATAGTGAGTGGGGTCTAGAGGTGAGATAATGAGAGGGTCTAAGGGTGAGATAGTGAGAGGGTCTAAGGGTGAGATAGTGAGAGGGTCTAAGGGTCAGATAGTGAGAGGGTCTAAGTGTGAGATAGTGAGAGGGTCTAAGGGTGAGATAGTGAGAGGGTCTAAGGGTGAGATGGTGAGAGGGTCTAAGGGTGAGATAGTGAGAGGGTCTAAGGGTGAGATAGTGAGAGGGTCTAAGGGTGAGATAGTGAGAGGGTCTAAGGGTGAGCTAGTGAGAAGGTCTAAGGGTGAGATAGTGAGATGGTCTAAGGGTGAGATAGTGATAGGGTCTAAGGGTGAGATAGTGAGAGGGTCTAAGGGTGAGATAGTGAGAGGGTCTAAGGGTGAGATGGTGAGAGGGTCTAAGGGTGAGATGGTGAGAGGGTCTAAGGGTGAGATAGTGAGAGGGTCTAAGGGTGAGATAGTGAGAGGGTCTAAGGGTGAGATAGTGAGAGGGTCTAAGGGTGAGCTAGTGAGAAGGTCTAAGGGTGAGATAGTGAGATGGTCTAAGGGTGAGATAGTGATAGGGTCTAAGGGTGAGATAGTGAGAGGGTCTAAGGGTGAGATAGTGAGAGGGTCTAAGGGTGAGATAGTGAGAGGGTCTTAGGGTGAGATAGTGAGAGAGTCTAAGGGTGAGATAGTGAGAGGGTCTAAGGGTGAGATAGTGAGAGGGTCTAAGGGTGAGATAGTGAGAGGGTCTAAGGGTGAGATAGTGAGAGGGTCTAAGGGTGAGATAGTGAGAGGGTCTAAGGGTGAGATGGTGAGAGGGTCTAAGGGTGAGATAGTGAGAGGGTCTAAGGGTTAGATAGTGAGAGGGTCTAAGGTTGAGATAGTGAGAGGGTCTAAGGGTGAGATAGTGAGAGGGTCTAAGGGTGAGATAGTGAGAGGGTCTAAGGGTGAGATAGTGAGAGGGTCTAAGGGTGAGATAGTGAGAGGGTCTAAGGGTGAGATAGTGAGAGGGTCTAAGGGTGAGATAGTGAGAGGGTCTAAGGGTGAGAAAGTGTGAGTGTCTAAGGGTGAGATAGTGAGAGGGTCTAAATTTGAGATAGTGAGAGGGTCTAAGGGTGAGATAGTGAGAGGGTCTAAGGGTGAGATAGTGAGAGGGTCTAAGGGTGAGATAGTGAGAGGGTCTAAGGGTGAGATGGTGAGAGGGTGTAAGGGTGAGATAGTGAGAGGGTCTAAGGGTGAGATAGAGAGAGGGTCTAAGGGTGAGATAGTGAGAGGGTCTAAGGGTGAGATGGTGCGAGGGTCTAAGGGTGAGATGGTGAGAGGGTCTAAGGGTGAGATAGTGAGAGGGTCTAAGGGTGAGATAGTGAGAGGGTCTAAGGGTGAGATAGTGAGAGGGTCTAAGGGTGAGATAGTGAGAGGGTCTAAGGGTGAGATAGTGAGAGGGTCTAAGGGTGAGATAGTGTGAGGGTCTAAGGGTGAGATAGTGTGAGGGTCTAAGGGTGAGATAGTGAGAGGGTCTAAGGGTGAGATAGTGAGAGGGTCTAAGGGTGAGATAGTGATAGGGTCTAAGGGTGAGATAGTGAGAGGGTGTAAGGGTGAGATGGTGCGAGGGTCTAAGGGTGAGATGGTGAGAGGGTCTAAGGGTGAGATAGTGAGAGGGTCTAAGGGTGAGATAGTGAGAGGGTCTAAGGGTGAGATAGTGAGAGGGTCTAAGGGTGAGATAGTGAGAGGGTCTAAGGGTGAGATAGTGAGAGGGTCTAAGGGTGAGATAGTGTGAGGGTCTAAGGGTGAGATAGTGTGAGGGTCTAAGGGTGAGATAGTGAGAGGGTCTAAGGATGAGATAGTGAGAGGGTCTAAGGGTGAGATAGTGATAGGGTCTAAGGGTGAGATAGTGAGAGGGTCTAAGGGTGAGATGGTGCGAGGGTCTAAGGGTGAGATGGTGAGAGGGTCTAAGGGTGAGATAGTGAGAGGGTCTAAGGGTGAGATAGTGAGAGGGTCTAAGGGTGAGATAGTGAGAGGGTCTAAGGGTGAGATAGTGAGAGGGTCTAAGGGTGAGATAGTGAGAGGGTCTAAGGGTGAGATAGTGAGAGGGTCTAAGGGTGAGATGGTGAGAGGGTCTAAGGGTTAGATAGTGAGAGGGTCTAAGGGTGAGATAGTTAGAGGGTCTAAGGGTGAGATAGTGAGAGGGTCTAAGGGTGAGATAGTGAGAGGGTCTAAGGGTGAGATAGTGAGAGGGTCTAAGGGTGAGATGGTGAGAGGGTCTAAGGGTGAGATAGTGAGAGGGTCTAAGGGTGAGATAGTGAGAGGGTCTAAGGGTGAGATAGTGAGAGGGTCTAAAGTGAGATAGTGAGAGGGTCTAAGGGTGAGATAGTGAGAGGGTCTAAAAGTGAGATAGTGAGAGGGTCTAAGGATGAGATAGTGAGAGGGTCTAATGGTGAGATGGTGAGAGGGTCTAAGGGAGAGATAGTGTGAATATCTAAGGGTGAGATAGTGAGAGGGTCTAAGGGTGAGATAGTGAGAGGGTCTAAGGGTGAGATGGTGAGAGGGTCTAAGAATGAGATGGTGAGAGGGTCTAAGGGTGAGATAGTGAGAGGGTCTAAGGGTGAGATAGTGAGAGGGTCTAAGGGTGTGATAGTGAGAGGGTCTAAGGGTGAGATAGTGTGAGGGTCTAAGGGTGAGATAGTGAGAGGGTCTAGATTGAGATAGTGAGAGGGTCTAAGGGTGAGATAGTGAGAGGGTCTAAAAGTGAGATAGTGAGAGGGTCTAAGGGTGAGATAGTGAGAGGGTCTAAGGGTGAGATGGTGAGAGGGTCTAAGGGTGAGATAGTGAGAGGGTCTAAGGGTGAGATAGTGAGAGGGTCTAAGGGTGAGATAGTGAGAGGGTCTAAGGGTGAGATGGTGAGAGGGTCTAAGGGTGAGATGGTGAGAGGGTCTAAGGGTGAGATAGTGAGAGGGTCTAAGGGTGAGATAGTGTGAGGGTCTAAGGGTGAGATAGTGTGAGGGTCTAAGGGTGAGATAGTGAGAGGGTCTAAGGGTGAGATAGTGAGAGGGTCTAAGGGTGAGATAGTGAGAGGGTCTAAGGGTGAGATAGTGAGAGGGTCTAAGGGTGAGATAGTGAGAGGGTCTAAGGGTGAGATGGTGAGAGGGTCTAAGGGTGAGATAGTGAGAGGGTCTAAGGGTGAGATAGTGAGAGGGTCTAAGGGTGAGATAGTGAGAGGGTCTAAGGGTGAGATAGTGAGAGGGTCTAAGGGTGAGATAGAGAGAGGGTCTAAGGGTGAGATAGTGAGAGGTTCTAAGGGTGAGATAGTGAGAGGGTCTAGAGGTGAGATAATGAGAGGGTCTAAGGGTGAGATAGTGAGAGGGTCGAAGGGTGAGATAGTGAGAGGGTCTAAGGGTGAGATAGTGAGAGGGTCTAAGAGTGAGATAGTGAGAGGGTCTAAGGGTGAGATAGTGAGAGGGTCTAAGGGTGAGATAGTGAGAGGGTCTAAGGGTGAGATAGTGAGAGGGTCTAAGGGTGAGATAGTGTGAGGGTCTAAGGGTGAGATAGTGAGAGGGTCTAAGGGTGAGATAGTGAGAGGGTCTAAGGGTAAGATAGTGAGAGGGTCTAAGGGTGAGATAGTGAGAGGGTCTAAGGGTGAGATAGTGAGAGGGTCTAAGGGTGAGATAGTGAGAGGGTCTAAGGGTGAGATAGTGAGAGGGTCTAAGGGTGAGATAGTGAGAGGGTCTAAGGGTGAGATAGTGTGAGGGTCCAAGGGTGAGATAGTGAGAGGGTCTAAGGGTGAGATAGTGAGAGTGTCTAAGGGTGAGATAGTGAGAGGGTCTAAGGGTGAGATAGTGAGAGGGTCTAAGGGTGAGATGGTGAGAGGGTCTAAGGGTGAGATAGTGAGAGGGTCTAAGGGTGAGATAGTGAGAGGGTCTTAGGGTGAGATAGTGAGAGGGTCTAAGGGTGAGATGGTGAGAGGGTCTAAGGGTGAGATGGTGAGAGGGTCTAAGTGTGAGATAGTGAGAGGGTCTAAGGGTGAGATAGTGAGAGGGTCTAAGGGTGAGATAGTGAGAGGATCTAAGGGTGAGATAGTGAGAGGGTCTAAGGGTGAGATAGTGAGAGGGTCTAAGGGTGAGATAGTGAGAGGGTCTAAGGGTGAGATGGTGAGAGGGTCTAAGGGTGAGATAGTGAGACGGTCTAAGGGTGAGATGGTGAGAGGGTCTAAGGGTGAGATAGTGAGAGGGTCTAAGGGTGAGATAGTGAGAGGGTCTAAGGGTGAGATAGTGAGAGGGTCTAAGGGTGAGATAGTGAGAGGGTCTAAGGGTGAGATAGTGAGAGGGTCTAAGGGTGAGATAGTGAGAGGGTCTAAGGGTGAGATAGTGAGAGGGTCTAAGGGTGAGATATTGAGAGGGTCTAAGGGTGACATAGTGAGAGGGTCTAATGGTGATATAGTGAGAGGGTCTAAGGGTGAGATAGTGAGAGGGTCTAAGGGTGAGATAGTGACAGGGTGTAAGGGTGAGATAATGAGAGGGTCTAAGGGTGAGATAGTAAGAGGGTCTAAGGGTGAGATAGTGAGAGGGTCTAAGGGTGAGATAGTGAGAGGTTCTAAGGGTGAGATAGTATGAGGGTCTAAGGGTGAGATTGTGAGAGGGTCTAAGGGTGAGATAGTGAGAGGGTCTAAGGGTGAGATAGTGAGAGGGTCTTAGGGTGAGATAGTGAGAGGGTCTAAGGGTGAGATGGTGAGAGGGTCTAAGGGTGAGATTGTGAGAGGGTCTAAGGGTGAGATAGTGAGAGGGTCTAAGGGTGAGATAGTGAGAGGGTCTAAGGATGAGATAGTGAGAGGGTCTACGGGTGAGAGGTTGAAAGGGTCTAAGGGTGAGATAGTGAGAGGGTCTTAGGGTGAGATAGTGAGAGGGTCTAAGGGTGAGATAGTGAGAGGGTCTAGGGGTGAGATAGTGAGAGGGTCTAAGGGTGAGATAGTGAGAGGGTCTAAGGGTGAGATAGTGAGAGGGTCTAAGGGTGAGATAGTGAGAGGGTCTAAGGGTGAGATAGTGAGAGGGTCTAAGGGTGAGATAGTGAGAGGGTCTAAGGGTGAGATAGTGAGAGGGTCTAAGGGTGAGATAGTAAGAGGGTCTAAGGGTGAGATAGTGAGAGGGTCTAAGGGTGAGATAGTGAGAGGGTCTAAGGGTGAGATAATGAGAGGGTCTAACGGTGAGATAGTGAGAGGGTCTAAGGGTGAGATAGTGAGAGGGTCTTAGGGTGAGATAGTGAGAGGGTCTAAGGGTGAGATAGTGAGAGGGTCTAAGGGTGAGATAGTGAGAGGGTCTAAGGGTTAGATAGTGAGAGGGTCTAAGGGTGAGATAGTGAGAGTGTCTAAGGGTGAGATGGTGAGAAGGTCTAAGGGTGAGATGGTGAGAGGGTCTAAGGGTGAGATAGTGAGAAGGTCTAAGGGTGAAATAGTGAGAGGATCTAAGGGTGAGATAGTGAGAGGGTCTAAGGGTGAGATAGTGAGAGGTTCTAAGGGTGAGATAGTGAAAGGATCTAAGGGTGAGATAGTGAGAGGGTCTAAGGGTGAGATATTGAGAGGGTCTAAGGGTGAGATAGTGAGAGGGTGATAGTGAGAGGGTCTAAGGGTGAGATAGTGAGAGGGTCTAAGGGTGAGATAGTGAGAGGGTCTAAGGGTGAGATAGTGAGAGGGTCTAAGGGTGAGATAGTGAGAGGGTCTAAGGGTTAGATAGTGAGAGGGTCTAAGGGTGAGATGGTGAGAGGGTCTAAGGGTGAGATGGTGAGAGGGTCTAAGGGTGAGATAGTGAGAGGGTCTAAGGGTGAGATAGTGAGAGGGTCTAAGGGTGAGATAGTGAGAGGGTCTAAGGGTGAGATAGTGAGAGGGTCTAAGGGTGAGATAGTGAGAGGGTCTAAGGGTGAGATAGTGAGAGGGTCTAAGGGTGAGATAGTGAGAGGGTCTAAGGGTGAGATAGTGAGAGGGTCTAAGGGTGAGATAGTGAGAGGGTCTATGGGTGAGATAGTGAGAGGGTCTAAGAGTGAGATAGTGAGAGGGTCTAAGAGTGAGATAGTGAGAGGGTCTAAGGGTGAGATAGTGAGAGGGTCTTAGGGTGAGATAGTGAGAGGGTCTAAGGGTGAGATGGTGAGAGGGTCTAAGGGTGAGATGGTGAGAGGGTCTAAGGGTGAGATAGTGAGAGGGTCTAAGGGTGAGATAGTGAGAGGGTCTAAGGGTGAGATAGTGAGAGGATCTAAGGGTGAGATAGTGAGAGGGTCTAAGGGTGAGATAGTGAGAGGGTCTAAGGGTGAGATAGTGAGAGGGTCTAAGGGTGAGATGGTGAGAGGGTCTAAGGGTGAGATAGTGAGACGGTCTAAGGGTGAGATGGTGAGAGGGTCTAAGGGTGAGATAGTGAGAGGGTCTAAGGGTGAGATAGTGAGAGGGTCTAAGGGTGAGATAGTGAGAGGGTCTAAGGGTGAGATAGTGAGAGGGTCTAAGGGTGAGATAGTGAGAGGGTCTAAGGGTGAGATAGTGAGAGGGTCTAAGGGTGAGATAGTGAGAGGGTCTAAGGGTGACATAGTGAGAGGGTCTAATGGTGATATAGTGAGAGGGTCTAAGGGTGAGATAGTGAGAGGGTCTAAGGGTGAGATAGTGACAGGGTGTAAGGGTGAGATAATGAGAGGGTCTAAGGGTGAGATAGTAAGAGGGTCTAAGGGTGAGATAGTGAGAGGGTCTAAGGGTGAGATAGTGAGAGGTTCTAAGGGTGAGATAGTATGAGGGTCTAAGGGTGAGATTGTGAGAGGGTCTAAGGGTGAGATAGTGAGAGGGTCTAAGGGTGAGATAGTGAGAGGGTCTTAGGTTGAGATAGTGAGAGGGTCTAAGGGTGAGATGGTGAGAGGGTCTAAGGGTGAGATTGTGAGAGAGTCTAAGGGTGAGATAGTGAGAGGGTCTAAGGGTGAGATAGTGAGAGGGTCTAAGGATGAGATAGTGAGAGGGTCTACGGGTGAGATGGTGAGAGGGTCTAAGGGTGAGATAGTGAGAGGGTCTTAGGGTGAGATAGTGAGAGGGTCTAAGGGTGAGATAGTGAGAGGGTCTAGGGGTGAGATAGTGAGAGGGTCTAAGGGTGAGATAGTGTGAGGGTCTAAGGGTGAGATAGTGAGAGGGTCTAAGGGTGAGATAGTGAGAGGGTCTAAGGGTGAGATAGTGAGAGGGTCTAAGGGTGAGATAGTGAGAGGGTCTAAGGGTGAGATAGTGAGAGGGTCTAAGGGTGAGATAGTAAGAGGGTCTAAGGGTGAGATAGTGAGAGGGTCTAAGGGTGAGATAGTGAGAGGGTCTAAGGGTGAGATAATGAGAGGGTCTAACGGTGAGATAGTGAGAGGGTCTAAGGGTGAGATAGTGAGAGGGTCTTAGGGTGAGATAGTGAGAGGGTCTAAGGGTGAGATAGTGAGAGGGTCTAAGGGTGAGATAGTGAGAGGGTCTAAGGGTTAGATAGTGAGAGGGTCTAAGGGTGAGATAGTGAGAGTGTCTAAGGGTGAGATGGTGAGAAGGTCTAAGGGTGAGATGGTGAGAGGGTCTAAGGGTGAGATAGTGAGAAGGTCTAAGGGTGAAATAGTGAGAGGATCTAAGGGTGAGATAGTGAGAGGGTCTAAGGGTGAGATAGTGAGAGGTTCTAAGGGTGAGATAGTGAAAGGATCTAAGGGTGAGATAGTGAGAGGGTCTAAGGGTGAGATAGTGAGAGGGTCTAAGGGTGAGATAGTGAGAGGGTCTAAGGGTGAGATAGTGAGAGTGTCTAAGGGTGAGATGGTGAGAAGGTCTAAGGGTGAGATGGTGAGAGGGTCTAAGGGTGAGATAGTGAGAAGGTCTAAGGGTGAAATAGTGAGAGGATCTAAGGGTGAGATAGTGAGAGGGTCTAAGGGTGAGATAGTGAGAGGTTCTAAGGGTGAGATAGTGAAAGGATCTAAGGGTGAGATAGTGAGAGGGTCTAAGGGTGAGATAGTGAGAGGGTCTAAGGGTGAGATAGTGAGAGGGTGATAGTGAGAGGGTCTAAGGGTGAGATAGTGAGAGGGTCTAAGGGTGAGATAGTGAGAGGGTCTAAGGGTGAGATAGTGAGAGGGTCTAAGGGTGAGATAGTGAGAGGGTCTAAGGGTGAGATAGTGAGAGGGTCTAAGGGTGAGATAGTGAGAGGGTCTAAGGGTGAGATAGTGAGAGGGTCTATGGGTGAGATAGTGAGAGGGTCTAAGAGTGAGATAGTGAGAGGGTCTAAGAGTGAGATAGTGAGAGGGTCTAAGGGTGAGATAGTGAGAGGGTCTAACGGTGAGATAGTGAGAGGGTCTAACTGTGAGATAGTGAGAGGGTCTAAGGGTGAGATAGTGAGAGGGTGATAGTGAGAGGGTCTAAGGGTGAGATAGTGAGAGGGTGATAGTGAGAGGGTCTAAGGGTAAGATAGTGAGAGGGTCTAAGGGTCAGATAGTGAGAGGGTCTAAGGGTGAGATAGTGAGAGTGTCTAAGGTTGAGATAGTGAGGGTGAGATAGTGAGAGGGTCTAAGGGTGAGATAGTGAGAGGGTCTAAGGGTGAGATAGTGAGAGGGTCTAAGGGTGAGATAGTGAGAAGGTCTAAGGGTGAGATGGTGAGAGGGTCTAAGGGTGAGATAGTGAGAGGGTCTAAGGGTGAGATAGTGAGAGGGTCTAAGGGTGAGATAGTGAGAGGGTCTAAGGGTGAGATAGTGAGATGGTCTAAGGGTGAGATAGTGAGAGGGTCTAAGGGTGAGATAGTCAGAGGGTCTAAGGGTGAGATAGTGAGAGGGTCTAAGGGTGAGTTAGTGAGAGGGTCTAAGGGTGAGAAAGTGAGAGGTTCTAAGGGTGAGATAGTGAGAGGGTCTAAGGGTGAGATAGTGAGAGGGTCTAAGGGTGAGATAGTGAGAGGGTCTAAGGGTGAGATAGTGAGAGGGTCTAAGGGTGAGATAGTGAGAGGGTCTAAGGGTGAGATAGTGAGAGGGTCTAAGGGTGAGAAAGTGAGAGGGTCTAAGGGTGAGATAGTGAGAGGGTCTAAGGGTGAGATAGCGAGAGGGTCTAAGGGTGAGATAGTGAGAGGGTCTAAGGGTGAGATAGTGAGAGGGTCTAAGGGTGAGATAGTGAGAGGGTCTAAGAGTGAGATAGTGAGAGGGTCTAAGGGTGAGATAGTGAGAGGGTCTAAGGGTGAGATAGTGTGAGGGTCTAAGGGTGAGATAGTGAGAGGGTCTAAGGGTGAGATAGTGAGAGGGTCTAAGGGTGAGATAGTGAGAGGGTCTAAGGGTGAGATAGTGAGAGGGTCTAAGGGTGAGATAGTGAGAGGGTCTAAGGGTGAGATAGTGAGAGGGTCTAAGGGTGAGATAGTGAGAGGGTCTTAGGGTGAGATAGTGAGAGGGTCTAAGGGTGTGATAGTGTGAGGGTTTAAGGGTGAGATAGTGAGAGGGTCTAAGGGTGAGATAGTGAGATGGTCTAAGGGTGAGATAGTGAGAGGGTCTAAGGGTGAGATAGTGAGAGGGTCTAAGGGTGAGATAGTGAGAGGGTCTAAGGGTGAGATGGTGAGAGGGTCTAAGGGTGAGGTAGTGAGAGGGTCTAAGGGTGAGATAGTGAGAGGGTCTAAGGGTGAGATAGTGAGAGGGTCTAAGGATGAGATAGTGAGAGGGTCTAATGGTGAGATGGTGAGAGGGTCTAAGGGTGAGATAGTGAGAGGGTCTTAGGGTGAGATAGTGAGAGGGTCTAAGGGTGAGATAGTGAGAGGGTCTGGGGGTGAGATAGTGAGAGGGTCTAAGGGTGAGATAGTGAGAGCGTCTAAGGGTGAGATAGTGAGAGGGTCTAAGGGTGAGATAGTGAGAGGGTCTAAGGGTGAGATAGTGAGAGGGTCTAAGGGTGAGATAGTGAGAGGGTCTAAGGGTGAGATAGTGAGAAGGTCTAAGGGTGAAATAGTGAGAGGGTCTAAGGGTGAGATAGTGAGAGGGTCTAAGGGTGAGATAGTGAGAGGGTCTAAGGGTGAGATAGTGAGAGAGTCTAAGGGTGAGATAGTGAGAGGGTCTAAGGGTGAGATAGTGAGAGGGTCTAAGGGTGAGATAGTGAGAGGGTCTAAGGGTGAGATAGTGAGAGGGTCTAAGGGTGAGATGGTGAGAGGGTCTAAGGGTGAGATAGTGAGAGGGTCTAAGGGTGAGATAGTGAGAGGGTCTAAGGGTGAGATAGTGAGAGGGTCTAAGGGTGAGATAGTGAGAGGGTCTAAGGGTGAGATGGTGAGAGGGTCTAAGGGTGAGATAGTGAGAGGGTCTAAGGGTGAGATAGTGAGAGGGTCTAAGGGTGAGATAGTGAGAAGGTCTAAGGGTGAAATAGTGAGAGGGTCTAAGGGTGAGATAGTGAGAGGGTCTAAGGGTGAGATAGTGAGATGGTCTAAGGGTGAGATAGTGAGATGGTCTAAGGGTGAAATGGTGAGAGGGTCTAAGGGTGAGATAGTGACAGGGTCTAAGGGTGAGATGGTGAGAGGGTCTAAGGGTGAGATAGTGAGAGGGTCTAAGGGTGAGATAGTGAGAGGGTCTAAGGGTGAGATAGTGAGAGGGTCTTAGGGTGAGATAGTGAGAGGGTCTAAGGGTGAGATAGTGAGAGGGTCTAAGGGTGAGATAGTGAGAGGGTCTAAGGGTGAGAGAGTGAGAGGGTCTAAGGGTGAGATGGTGAGAGGGTCTAAGGGTGAGATAGTGAGAGGGTCTAAGGGTGAGATAGTGAGAGGGTCTAAGGGTGAGATAGTGAGAGGGTCTAAGGGTGAGATGGTGAGAGGGTCTAAGGGTCGGATGGTGAGAGGGTCTAAGGGTGAGATAGTGAGAGGGTCTAAGGGTGAGATACTGAGAGGGTCTAAGGGTGAGATGGTGAGAGGGTCTAAGGGTGAGATAGTGAGAGGGTCTAAGGGTTAGATAGTGAGAGGGTCTAAGGGTGAGATAGTGAGAGGGTCTAAGGGTGAGATAGTGAGAGGGTCTAAGGGTGAGTTAGTGAGAGGGTCTAAGGGTGAGATAGTGAGAGGGTCAAAGGGTGAGATAGTGAGAGGGTCTAAGGGTGAGATAGTGAGAGTGTCTAAGGGTGAGATAGTGAGAGGGTCTAAGGGTGAGATAGCGAGAGGGTCTAAGGGTGAGATAGTGAGAGGGTCTAAGGGTGAGATGGTGAGAGGGTCTAAGGGTGAGATGGTGAGAGGGTCTAAGGGTGAGATGGTGAGAGGGTCTAAGGGTGAGATAGTGAGAGGGTCTAAGGGTGAGATAGTGAGAGGGTCTAAGGGTGAGATAGTGAGAGGGTCTAAGGGTGAGATAGTGAGAGGGTCTAAGGGTTAGATAGTGAGAGGGTCTAAGGTAAGATAGTGAGAGGGTCTAAGGGTGAGATAGTGAGAGGGTCTAAGGGTGAGATAGTGAGAGTGTCTAAGGGTGAGATAGTGAGAGGGTCTAAGGGTGAGATAGAGAGAGGGTCTAAGGGTGAGATAGTGAGAGGGTCTAAGGGTGAGATAGTGAGAGGGTCTAAGGGTTAGATAGTGAGAGGGTCTAAGGGTGAGATAGTGAGAGGGTCTAATGGTGAGATAGTGAGAGGGTATAAGGGTGAGATAGTGAGAGGGTCTAAGGGTGAGATAGTGAGAGGGTCTAATGGTGAGATAGTGAGAGGGTCTAAGGGTGAGATAGTGAGAGGGTCTAAGGGTGAGATAGAGAGAGGGTCTAAGGGTGAGATAGTGAGAGGGTCTAAGGGTGAGTTAGTGAGAGGGTCTAAGGGTGAGAAAGTGAGAGGTTCTAAGGGTGAGATAGTGAGAGGGTCTAAGGGTGAGATAGTGAGAGGGTCTAAGGGTGAGATAGCGAGAGGGTCTAAGGGTGAGATAGTGAGAGGGTCTAAGGGTGAGATAGTGAGAGGGTCTAAGGGTGAGATAGTGAGAGGGTCTAAGGGTGAGATAGTGAGAGGGTCTAAGGGTGAGATAGTGAGAGGGTCTAAGGGTGAGATAGTGTGAGGGTCTAAGGGTGAGATAGTGAGAGGGTCTAAGGGTGAGATAGTGAGAGGGTCTAAGGGTGAGATAGTGAGAGGGTCTAAGGGTGAGATAGTGAGAGGGTCTAAGGGTGAGATAGTGAGAGGGTCTAAGGGTGAGATAGTGAGAGGGTCTAAGGGTGAGATAGTGAGAGGGTCTAAGGGTGAGATAGTGAGAGGGTCTAAGGGTGAGATAGTGTGAGGGTCTAAGGGTGAGATAGTGAGAGGGTCTAAGGGTGAGATAGTGAGATGGTCTAAGGGTGAGATAGTGAGAGGGTCTAAGGGTGAGATATTGAGAGGGTCTAAGGGTGAGATAGTGAGAGGGTCTAATTGTGAGATGGTGAGAGGGTCTAAGGGTGAGATAGTGAGAGGGTCTAAGGGTGAGATAGTGAGAGGGTCTAAGGGTGAGATAGTGAGAGGGTCTAAGGATGAGATAGTGAGAGGGTCTAAGGGTGAGATAGTGAGAGGGTCTAAGGGTGAGATAGTGAGAGGGTCTAAGGGTGAGATGGTGAGAGGGTCTAAGGGTGAGATGGTGAGAGGGTCTAAGGGTGAGATGGTGAGAGGGTCTAAGGGTGAGATAGTGAGAGGGTCTAAGGGTGAGATAGTGAGAGGGTCTAAGGGTGAGATAGTGAGAGGGTCTAAGGGTGAGATAGTGAGAGGGTCTAAGGGTTAGATAGTGAGAGGGTCTAAGGTAAGATAGTGAGAGGGTCTAAGGGTGAGATAGTGAGAGGGTCTAAGGGTGAGATAGTGAGAGTTTCTAAGGGTGAGATAGTGAGAGGGTCTAAGGGTGAGATAGAGAGAGGGTCTAAGGGTGAGATAGTGAGAGGGTCTAAGGGTGAGATAGTGAGAGGGTCTAAGGGTTAGATAGTGAGAGGGTCTAAGGGTGAGATAGTGAGAGGGTCTAATGGTAAGATAGTGAGAGGGTGTAAGGGTGAGATAGTGAGAGGGTCTAAGGGTGAGATAGTGAGAGGGTCTAATGGTGAGATAGTGAGAGGGTCTAAGGGTGAGATAGTGAGAGGGTCTAAGGGTGAGATAGAGAGAGGGTCTAAGGGTGAGATAGTGAGAGGGTCTAAGGGTGAGATAGTGAGAGGGTCTAAGGGTGAGAAAGTGAGAGGGTCTAAGGGTGAGATAGTGAGAGGGTCTAAGGGTGAGATAGTGAGAGGGTCTAAGGGTGAGATAGTGAGAGGGTCTAAGTTTGAGATAGTGAGAGGGTCTAAGTGTGAAATAGTGAGAGGGTCTAAGGGTGAGATAGTGAGAGGGTCTGAGGGTGAGATAGTGAGAGGGAGTAAGGGTGAGATAGTGAGAGGGTCTAAGGGTGAGATAGTGAGAGGGTCTAAGGGTGAGATAGTGAGAGGGTCTAAGGTTGAGATAGTGAGAGGTTCTAAGGGTGAGATAGTGAGAGGGTCTAAGGGTGAGATAGTGAGAGGGTCTAAGGGTGAGATAGTGAGAGGGTCTAAGAGTGAGATAGTGAGAGGGCCTAATTGTGAGATAGTTAGAGGGTCTAAGGGTGAGATAGTGAGATGGTCTAAGGGTGAGATAGTGAGAGGGTCTAAGGGTGAGATGGTGAGAGGGTCTAAGGGTGAGATGGTGAGAGGGTCTAAAGGTGAGATAGTGAGAGGGTCTAATGGTGAGATAGTGAGAGGGTCTAAGGGTGAGATAGTGAGAGGGTCTAAGGGTGAGATAGTGAGAGGGTCTAAGGGTGAGATAGTGAGAGGGTCTAAGGGTGAGATAGTGAGAGGCTCTAAGGGTGAGATAGTGAGAGGGTCTATGGGTGAGATAGTGAGAGGGTCTAAGGGTGATATAGTGAGTAAGTCTAAGGGTGAGATGGTGAGAGGGTCTAAGGGTGAGATGGTGAGAGGGTCTAAGGGTGAGATGGTGAGTGCGTCTAAGGGTGAGATAGTGAGAGAGTCTAAGATTGAGATAGTGAGAGGGTCTAAGGGTGAGATAGTGAGAGGGTCTAAGGGTGAGATAGTGAGAGAGTCTAAGGGTGAGATAGTGAGAGGGTCTAAGGGTGAGATAGTGAGAGGGTCTAAGGGTGAGATAGTGAGAGGGTCTAAGGGTGAGATAGTGAGAGAGTCTAAGGGTGATATAGTGAGAGGGTCTAAGGGTGAGATGGTGAGAGGGTCTAAGGGTGAGATAGTGAGTGGGTCTAAGGGTGAGATAGTGAGAGGGTCTAAGGGTGAGATAGTGAGAGGGTTTAAGGGTGAGATGGTGAGAGGGTCTAAGGGTGAGATAGTGAGAGGGTCTAAGGGTGAGATAGTGAGAGGGTCTAAGTGTGAGATAGTGAGAGGGTCTAAGGGTGAGATGGTGAGAGGGTCTAAGGGTGAGATAGTGAGAGGGTCTAAGGGTGAGATAGTGAGAGGGTCTAAGGGTGAGATAGAGAGAGGGTCTAAGGGTGAGATAGTGAGAGGGTCTAAGGGTGAGATAGTGAGAGGGTCTAGAGGTGAGATAATGATAGGGTCTAAGGGTGAGATAGTGAGAGGGTCGAAGGGTGAGATAGTGAGAGGGTCTAAGGGTGAGATAGTGAGAGGGTCTAAGAGTGAGATAGTGAGAGGGTCTAAGGGTGAGATAGTGAGAGGGTCTTAGGGTGAGATAGTGAGAGGGTCTAAGGGTGAGATAGAGAGAGGGTCTAAGGGTGAGATAGTGAGAGGGTCTAAGGGTGAGATAGTGAGAGGGTCTAAGGGTGAGATAGTGAGAGGGTCTAAGGGTGAGATAGTGAGAGGGTCTAAGGGTGAGATAGTGAGAGGGTCTAAGGGTGAGATAGTGAGAGGGTCGAAACGTGAGATAGTGAGAGGGTCTAAGGGTGAGATAGTGAGAGGGTCTAAGGGTGAGATAGTGAGAGGGTCTAAGGGTGAGATAGTGAGAGGGTCTAAGGGTGAGATAGTGAGAGGGTCTAAGGGTGAGATAGTGAGAGGGTCTGAGGGTGAGATAGTGAGAGGGTCTAAGGGTGAGATAGTGAGAGGGTCTAAGGGTGAGATAGTGAGAGGGCCTAATTGTGAGATGGTTAGAGGGTCTAAGGGTGAGATAGTGAGAGGGTCTAAGGGTGAGATAGTGAGAGGGTCTAATGGTGAGATAGTGAGAGGGTCAAAGGGTGCGATAGTGAGAGGGTCTAAGGGTGAGAAAGTGAGAGGGTCTAAGGGTGAGATAGTGAGAGGGTCTAAGGGTGAGATAGTGAGAGGGTCTAATGGTAAGATAGTGAGAGGGTCTAAGGGTGAGATAGTGAGAGGGTCTAAGGGTGAGATGGTGAGAGGGTCTAAGGGTGAGATAGTGAGAGGGTCTAAGGGTGATATAGTGAGAGGGTCTAAGGGTGAGATGGTGAGAGGGTCTAAGGGTGAGATAGTGAGAGGGTCTAAGGGTGAGATAGTGAGAGGGTCTAAGGGTGAGATAGTGAGAGGGTCTAAGGGTGAGATGGTGAGAGGGTCTAAGGGTGAGATAGTGAGAGGGTCAAAGGTTAGATGGTGAGAGGGTCTAAGGGTGAGATAGTGAGAGGGTCTAAGGGTGAGATAGTGAGAGGGTCTAAGGGTGAGATAGTGAGAGGGTCTAAGGGTGAGATAGTGAGAGGGTCTTAGGGTGAGATAGAGAGAGGGTCTAAGGGTGAGATAGTGAGAGGGTCTAAGGGTGAGATAGTGAGAGGCTAAGTGTGAGATAGTGAGAGGGTCTAAGGGTGAGATAGTGAGAGGGTCTAAGGGTGAGATAGTGAGAGGGTCTAACGGTGAGATAGTTAGAGGGTCTAAGATTGAGATAGTGAGAGGGTCTAAGGGTGAGATAGTGAGAGGGTGTAAGGGTGAGATAGTGAGAGGGTCTAAGGGTGAGATGGTGAGAGGGTCTAAGGGTGAGATAGTGAGAGGGTCTAAGGGTTAGATAGTGAGAGGGTCTAATGGTGAGATAGTGAGAGGGTCTAAGGGTGAGATGGTGAGAGGGTCTAAGGGTGAGATAGTGTGAGGGTCTAAGGGTGAGATAGTGAGAGGGTCTAAGGGTGAGATAGTGAGAGGGTCTAAGGGTGAGATAGTGAGAGGGTCTAAGGGTGAGATAGTGAGAGGGTCTAAGGGTGAGATAGTGAGAGGGTCTAAGGGTGAGATAGTGAGAGGGTCTAAGGGTGAGATAGTGAGAGGGTCTAAGGGTGAGATAGTGATAGGGTCTAAAGGTGAGATAGTGAGAGGGTCTAAGGGTGAGATGGTGAGAGGGTCTAAGGGTGAGATGGTGAGAGGGTCTAAGGGTGAGATGGTGAGAGGGTCTAAGGGTGAGATAGTGAGAGGGTCTAAGGGTGAGATAGTGAGAGGGTCTAAGGGTTAGATAGTGAGAGGGTCTAAGGGTGAGATAGTGAGAGGGTCTAAGGGTGAGATGGTGAGAGGGTCTAAGGGTGAGATGGTGAGAGGGTCTAAGGGTGAGATAGTGAGAGGGTCTAAGGGTGAGATAGTGAGAGGGTCTAAGGGTGAGATAGTGAGAGGGTCTAAGGGTGAGATAGTGAGAGGGTCTAAGGGTGCGATAGTGAGAGGGTCTAAGGGGGAGATAGTGAGAGGGTCTAAGGGTGAGATAGTGAGAGGGTCTAAGGGTGAGATAGTGAGAGGGTCTAAGGGTGAGATAGTGAGAAGGTCTAAGGGTGAGATAGTGAGAGGGTCTAAGGGTGAGATAGTGAGAGGGTCTAAGGGTGAGATAGTGAGAAGGTCTAAGGGTGAAATAGTGAGATGGTCTAAGGGTGAGATAGTGAGAGGGTCTAAGGGTGAGATAGTGAGAGGGTCTAAGGGTGAGATAGTGAGAGAGTCTAAGGTTGAGATAGTGAGAGGGTCTAAGGGTGAGATAGTGAGAGGGTGTAAGGATGAGATAGTGAGAGGGTCTAAGGGTGAGATAGTGAGAGGGTCTAAGGGTGAGATGGTGAGAGGGTCTAAGGGTGAGATAATGAGAAGGTCTAAGGGTGAGATAGTGAGAGGGTCTAAGGGTGAGATAGTGAGAGGGTCTAAGGGTGAGATAGTGAGAGGGTCTAAGGGTGAGATAGTGAGAGGGTCTAAGGGTGAGATAGTAAGAGGGTCTAAGGGTGAGATAGTGAGAGGGTCTAAGGGTGAGATAGTGAGAGGATCTAAGGGTGAGATAGTGAGAGAGTCTAAGGGTGAGATAGTGAGAGGGTCTAAGGGTGAGATAGTGAGAGGGTCTAAGGGTGAGATAGTGAGAGGGTCTAAGGGTGAGATAGTGAGAGGGTCTAAGGGTGAGATAGTGAGAGGGTCTTAGGGTGAGATAGTGAGAGGGTCTAAGGGTGAGATAGTGAGAGGGTCTAAGGGTGAGATAGTGAAAGGGTCTAAGGGTGAGATAGTGAGAGGGTCTAAGGGTGAGATAGAGAGAGGGTCTAAGGGTGAGATAGTGAGAGGGTCTAAGGGTGAGATAGTGAGAGAGTCTAAGGGTGAGATAGTGAGAGGGTCTAAGGGTGAGATAATGAGAGGGTCTAAGGGTGAGATAGTGAGAGGGTCTAAGGGTGAGATAGTGAGAGGGTCTAAGGGTGAGATAGTGAGAGGGTCTAAGTGTGAGATAGTGAGAGGGTCTAAGGGTGAGATAGTGAGAGGGTCTAAGGGTGAGATAGTGAGAGGGTCTAAGGGTGAGATAGTGAGAGGGTCTAAGGGTGAGATAGTGAGAGGGTCTAAGGGTGAGATAGTGAGAGGGTTTAAGGGTGAGATAGTGAGAGGGTCTAAGGGTGAGATAGTGAGAGGGTCTAAGGGTGAGATAGTGAGAGGGTCTAAGGGTGAGATAGTGAGAGGGTCTAAGGGTGAGATAGTGAGAGGGTCTAAGGGTGAGATAGTGAGAGGGCCTAATTGTGAGATAGTAAGAGGGTCTAAGGGTGAGATAGTGAGAGGGTCTAAGGGTGAGATAGTGAGAGGGTCTAATGGTGAGATAGTGAGAGGGTCAAAGGGTGAGATATTGAGAGGTTTTAAGGGTGAGATAGTGAGAGGGTCTAAGGGTGAGATAGTGAGAGGGTCTAAGGGTGAGATAGTGAGAGGGTCTAAGGGTGAGATAGTGAGAGGGTCTAAGGGTGAGATAGTGAGAGGGTCTAAGGGTGAGATAGTGAGAGGGTCTAAGGGTGAGATAGTGAGAGGGTCTAAGGGTGAGATAGTGTGAGGGTCTAAAGGTGAGATAGTGAAAGGGTCTAAGGGTGAGATAGTGAGAGGGTCTAAGGGTGAGATAGTGAGAGGGTCTAAGGGTGAGATAGTGAGAGGGTCTAACGGTGAGATAGTGAGAGGGTCTCAGGGTGAGATAGTGAGAGGGTCTAAGGGTGAGATAGTGAGAGGGTCTAAGGGTGAGATAGTGAGATGGTCTAAGGGTGAGATAGTGAGAGGGTCTAAGGGTGAGATAGTGAGAGGGTCTAAGGGTGAGATAGTGAGAGGGTCTAAGGGTGAGATAGTGAGAGGGTCTAAGGGTGAGATAGTGAGAGGGTCTAAGGGTGAGATAGTGAGAGGGTCTAAGGGTGAGATAGTGAGAGGGTCTAAGGGTGAGATAGTGAGAGGATCTAAGGGTGAGATGGTGAGAGGGTCTAAGGGTGAGATGGTGAGAGGGTCTAAGGGTGAAATAGTGAGAGGGTCTAAGGGTGAGATAGTGAGAGGGTCTAAGGGTGAGATGGTGAGAGGGTCTAAGGGTGAGATAGTGAGAGGGTCTAAGGGTGAGATAGTGAGAGGGTCTAAGGGTGAGATAGTGAGAGGGTCTAAGGGTGAGATAGAGAGAGGGTCTAAGGGTGAGATAGTGAGAGGGTCTAAGGGTGAGATAGTGAGAGGGTCTAAGGGTGAGATAGTGAGAGGGTCTAAGGGTGAGATAGTGAGAGGGTCTAAGGGTGAGATAGTGAGAGGGTCTAAGGGTGAGATAGTGAGAGGGTCTAAGGGTGAGATAGTGAGAGTTTCTAAGGGTGAGATAGTGAGAGGGTCTAAGGGTGAGATAGTGAGAGGGTCTAAGGGTGAGATAGTGAGAGGGTCTAAGGGTGAGATAGTGAGAGGGTCTAAGAGTGAGATAGTGAGAGGTTCTAAGAGTGAGATAGTGAGAGGTTCTAAGGGTGAGATAGTGAGAGGGTCTAATGGTGAGATAGTGAGAGGGTCTAAGGGTGAGATAGTGAGAGGGTCTAATGGTGAGATGGTGAGAGGGTCTTAGGGTGAGATAGTGAGAGGGTCTAAGTGTGAGATGGTGAGAGGGTCTAAGGGTGAGATAGTGAGAGGGTCTAAGGGTGAGATAGTGAGAGGGTCTAAGGGTGAGATAGTGAGAGGGTCTAAGGGTGAGATAGTGAAAGGGTCTAAGTTGACATAGAGAGAGGGTCTAAGGGTGAAATAGTGAGAGGGTCTAAGGGTGAGATAGTGAGAGGGTCTAAGGGTGAGATAGTGAGAGGGTCTAAGGGTGAGATAGTGAGAGGGTCTAAGGGTGAGATAGTGAGAGGGTCTAAGGGTGAGATAGTGTGAGGGTTTAAGGGTGAGATAGTGAGAGGGTCTAAGGGTGAGATAGTGAGAGGGTCTAAGGGTGAGATAGTGAGAGGTTCTAAGGGTGAGATAGTGAGAGGGTCTAATGGTGAGATAGTGAGAGGGTCTAAGGATGAGATAGTGAGAGGGTCTAATGGTGAGATGGTGAGAGGGTCTAAGTGTGAGATGGTGAGAGGGTCTTAGGGTGAGATAGTGAGAGGGTCTAAGTGTGAGATGGTGAGAGGGTCTAAGGGTGAGATAGTGAGAGGGTCTAAGGGTGAGATAGTGAGAAGTTCTAAGGGTGAGATAGTGAGAGGGTCTAATGGTGAGATAGTGAGAGGGTCTAAGGGTGAGATAGTGAGAGGGTCTAATGGTGAGATGGTGAGAGGGTCTTAGGGTGAGATAGTGAGAGGGTCTAAGTGTGAGATGGTGAGAGGGTCTAAGGGTGAGATAGTGAGAGGGTCTAAGGGTGAGATAGTGAGAGGGTCTAAGGGTGAGATAGTGAGAGGGTCTAAGGGTGAGATAGTGAGAGGGTCTAACGGTGAAATAGTGAGAGGGTCTAAGGGTGAGATAGTGAGAGGGTCTAAGGGTGAGATAGTGAGAGGGTCTAAGGGTGAGATAGTGAGAGGGTCTAAGGGTGAGATAGTGAGAGGGTCTAAGGGTGAGATGGTGAGAGGGTCTAAGGGTGAGATAGTGAGAGGGTCTAAGGGTGACATATTGAGAGGGTCTAAGGGTGAGATAGTGAAAGGGTCTAAGGGTGAGATGGTGAGAGGGTCTAAGGGTGAGATAGTGAGAGGGTCTAAGGGTGAGATAGTGAGAAGGTCTAAGGGTGAGATAGTGAGAGGGTCTAAGGGTGAGATAGTGAGAGGGTCTAAGGGTGAGATAGTGAGAGGGTCTAAGGGTGAGATAGTGAGAGGGTCTAAGGGTGAGATAGTGAGAGGGTGATAGTGAGAGGGTCTAAGGGTGAGATAGAGAGAGGGTGATAGTGAGAGGGTCTAAGGGTGGGATAGTGAGAGGGTCTAAGGGTGAGATAGTGAGAGGGTCTAAGGGTGAGATAGTGAGAGGGTCTAAGGGTGAGATAGTGAGAGGGTCTAAGGGTGAGATAGTGAGAGGGTCTAAGGGTGAGATAGTGAGAGGGTCTAACGGTGAGATAGTGTGAGGGTTTAAGGGTGAGATAGTGAGAGGGTCTAAGGGTGAGATAGTGAGAGGGTCTAAGGGTGAGATAGTGAGAGGGTCTAAGGGTGAGATGGTGAGAGGGTCTAAGGGTGAGATAGTGAGAGGGTCTAAGGGTGAGATAGTGAGAGGGTCTATGGGTGAGATAGTGAGAGGGTCTAAGGGTGAGATAGTGAGAGGGTCTAAGGGTGAGATAGTGAGAGGGTCTAAGGGTGAGATAGTGAGAGGGTCTAAGGGTGAGATAGTGAGAGGGTCTAAGGGTGAGATAGTGTGAGGGTCTAAGGGTGAGATAGTGAGAGGGTCTAAGGGTGAGATAGTGAGAGGGTCTAAGGGTGAAATAGTGAGAGGGTCTAAGGGTGAGATAGTGAGAGGGTCTAAGGGTGAGATAGTGAGAGGGTCTAAGGGTGAGATATCGAGAGGGTCTAAGGGTGAGATAGTGAGAGGGTCTAAGGGTGAGATAGTGAGAGGGTCTAAGGGTGAGATAGTGAGAGGGTCTAAGGGTGAGATAGTGAGAGGGTCTATGGGTGAGATTGTGAGAGGGTCTAAGGGTGAGTTAGTGAGAGGGTCTAAGGGTGAGATAGTGAGAGGGTCTAAGGGTGAGATAGTGAGAGGGTCTAAGGGTGAGATAGTGAGAGGGTCTAAGGGTGAGATAGTGAGAGGGTCTAAGGGTGAGATAGTGAGAGGGTCTAAGGGTGAGATAGTGAGAGGGTCTAAGGGTGAGATAGTGAGAGGGTCTAAGGAAGAGATAGTGATTGGGTCTAAGGGTGAGATTGTGAGAGGGTCTAAGGGTGAGATAGTGAGAGGGTCTTAGGGTGAGATAGTTAGAGGGTCTAAGGGTGAGATAGTGAGAGGGTCTAAGGGTGAGATAGTGAGAGGGTCTAAGGGTGAGACAGTGAGAGGGTCTAAGGGTAAGATAGTGAGAAGGTCTAAAGGTGAGATAGTGAGAGGGTCTAAGGGTGAGATAGTGAGAGGGTCTGAGGGTGAGATAGTGAGAGGGTCTAAGGGTGAGATAGTGAGACGGTCTAAGGGTGAGATAGTGAGAGGGTCTAAGGGTGAGATAGTGAGAGGGTCTAAGGGTGAGATAGTGAGAGGGTCTAAGGGTCAGATCGTGAGAGGGTCTAAGGGTGAGATAGTGAGAGGGTCTAAGGGTGAGATAGTGAGAGGGTCTAAGGGTGAGATAGTGAGAAGGTCTCAGGGTGAGATAGTGAGATGGTCTAAGGGTGAGATAGTGATAGGGTCTAAGGGTGAGATAGTGAGAGGGTCTAAGGGTGAGATAGTGAGAGGGTCTAAGGGTGAGATAGTGAGAGGGTCTAAGGGTGAGATAGTGAGAGGGTCTAAGGGTGAGATTGTGAGAGGGTCTAAGGGTGAGATAGTGAGAAGGTCTAAGGGTGAGATAGTGAGAGGGTCTAAGGGTGAGATAGTGAGAGGGTCTAAGGGTGAGATAGTGAAAGGGTCTAAGGGTGAGATAGTGAGAGGGTCTAAGGGTAAAATAGTGAGAGGGTCTAAGGGTGAGATAGTGAGAGGGTCTTAAGGTGAGATAGTGAGAGGGTCTAAGGGTGAGATAGTGAGAGGGTCTAAGGGTGAGATAGTGAGAGGGTCTAAGGGTGAGATAGTGAGAGGGTCTAAGGGTGAGATAGTGAGAGGGTCTAAGGGTGAGATAGTGAGAGGGTCTAAGGGTGAGATAGTGAGAGGGTCTAAGGGTGAGATAGTGAGAGGGTCTAAGGGTGAGATAGTGAGAGGGTCTAAGGGTGGGATAGTGACAGGGTCTAAGGGTGAGATGGTGAGAGGGTCTAAGGGTGAGATAGTGAGAGGGTCTAAGGGTGAGATGGTGAGAGGTTCTAAGGGTGAGATAGTGAGAGGGTCTAAGGGTGAGATAGTGAGGTGGTCTAAGGGTTAGATAGTGAGAGGGTCTAAGGGTGAGATAGTGAGAGGGTCTAAGGGTGAGATAGTGAGAGGGTCTAAGGGTGAGATAGTGAGAGGGTCTAAGGGTGAGATAGTGAGAGGGTCTAAGGGTGAGATAGTGAGAGGGTCTAAGGGTGAGATAGTGAGAGGGTCTAAGGGTGAGATAGTGAGAGGGTCTAAGGGTGAGATAGTGAGAAGGTCTAAGGGTGAGATAGTGAGAGGGTCTAAGGGTGAGATAGTGAGAGGGTCTAAGGGTGAGATAGTGAGAGGGTCTAAGGGTGAGATAGTGAGAGGGTCTAAGGGTGAGATAGTGAGAGGGTCTAAGGGTGAGATAGTGAGAGGGTCTAAGGGTGAGATGGTGAGAGGGTCTAAGGGTGAGATAGTGAGAGAGTCTAAGGGTGAGATAGTGAGAGGGTCTAAGGGTGAGATAGTGAGAGGGTCTAAGGGTGAGATAGTGAGAGGGTCTAAGGGTGAGATAGTGAGAGGGTCTAAGGGTGAGATGGTGAGAGGGTCTAAGGGTGAGATAGTGAGAGGGTCTGAGGGTGAGATAGTGAGAGGGTCTAAGGGTGAGATAGTGAGACGGTCTAAGGGTGAGATAGTGAGAGGGTCTAAGGGTGAGATAGTGAGAGGGTCTAAGGGTGAGATAGTGAGAGGGTCTAAGGGTCAGATCGTGAGAGGGTCTAAGGGTGAGATAGTGAGAGGGTCTAAGGGTGAGATAGTGAGAGGGTCTAAGGGTGAGATAGTGAGAAGGTCTAAGGGTGAGATAGTGAGATGGTCTAAGGGTGAGATAGTGATAGGGTCTAAGGGTGAGATAGTGAGAGGGTCTAAGGGTGAGATAGTGAGAGGGTCTAAGGGTGAGATAGTGAGAGGGTCTAAGGGTGAGATAGTGAGAGGATCTAAGGGTGAGATGGTGAGAGGGTCTAAGGGTGAGATGGTGAAAGGGTCTAAGGGTGAAATAGTGAGAGGGTCTAAGGGTGAGATAGTGAGAGGGTCTAAGGGTGAGATGGTGAGAGGGTCTAAGGGTGAGATAGTGAGAGGGTCTAAGGGTGAGATGGTGAGAGGGTCTAAGGGTGAGATAGTGAGAGGGTCTAAGGGTGAGATAGAGAGAGGGTCTAAGGGTGAGATAGTGAGAGGGTCTAAGGGTGAGATAGTGAGAGGGTCTAAGGGTGAGATAGTGAGAGGGTCTAAGGGTGAGATAGTGAGAGGGTCTAAGGGTGAGATAGTGAGAGGGTCTAAGGGTGAGATAGTGAGAGGGTCTAAGGGTGAGATAGTGAGAGTTTCTAAGGGTGAGATAGTGAGAGGGTCTAAGGGTGAGATAGTGAGAGGGTCTAAGGGTGAGATAGTGAGAGGGTCTAAGGGTGAGATAGTGAGAGGGTCTAAGAGTGAGATAGTGAGAGGTTCTAAGAGTGAGATAGTGAGAGGTTCTAAGGGTGAGATAGTGAGAGGGTCTAATGGTGAGATAGTGAGAGGGTCTAAGGGTGAGATAGTGAGAGGGTCTAATGGTGAGATGGTGAGAGGGTCTTAGGGTGAGATAGTGAGAGGGTCTAAGTGTGAGATGGTGAGAGGGTCTAAGGGTGAGATAGTGAGAGGGTCTAAGGGTGAGATAGTGAGAGGGTCTAAGGGTGAGATAGTGAGAGGGTCTAAGGGTGAGATAGTGAAAGGGTCTAAGTTGACATAGAGAGAGGGTCTAAGGGTGAGATAGTGAGAGGGTCTAAGGGTGAGATAGTGAGAGGGTCTAAGGGTGAGATAGTGAGAGGGTCTAAGGGTGAGATAGTGAGAGGGTCTAAGGGTGAGATAGTGAGAGGGTCTAAGGGTGAGATAGTGTGAGGGTTTAAGGGTGAGATAGTGAGAGGGTCTAAGGGTGAGATAGTGAGAGGGTCTAAGGGTGAGATAGTGAGAGGTTCTAAGGGTGAGATAGTGAGAGGGTCTAATGGTGAGATAGTGAGAGGGTCTAAGGGTGAGATAGTGAGAGGGTCTAATGGTGAGATGGTGAGAGGGTCTAAGTGTGAGATGGTGAGAGGGTCTTAGGGTGAGATAGTGAGAGGGTCTAAGTGTGAGATGGTGAGAGGGTCTAAGGGTGAGATAGTGAGAGGGTCTAAGGGTGAGATAGTGAGAGGTTCTAAGGGTGAGATAGTGAGAGGGTCTAATGGTGAGATAGTGAGAGGGTCTAAGGGTGAGATAGTGAGAGGGTCTAATGGTGAGATGGTGAGGGGGTCTTAGGGTGAGATAGTGAGAGGGTCTAAGTGTGAGATGGTGAGAGGGTCTAAGGGTGAGATAGTGAGAGGGTCTAAGGGTGAGATAGTGAGAGGGTCTAAGGGTGAGATAGTGAGAGGGTCTAAGGGTGAGATAGTGAGAGGGTCTAACGGTGAGATAGTGAGAGGGTCTAAGGGTGAGATAGTGAGAGGGTCTAAGGGTGAGATAGTGAGAGGGTCTAAGGGTGAGATAGTGAGAGGGTCTAAGGGTGAGATAGTGAGAGTGTCTAAGGGTGAGATGGTGAGAGGGTCTAAGGGTGAGATAGTGAGAGGGTCTAAGGGTGAGATATTGAGAGGGTCTAAGGGTGAGATATAGAAAGGGTCTAAGGGTGAGATGGTGAGAGGGTCTAAGGGTGAGATAGTGAGAGGGTCTAAGGGTGAGATAGTGAGAAGGTCTAAGGGTGAGATAGTGAGAGGGTCTAAGGGTGAGATAGTGAGAGGGTCTAAGGGTGAGATAGTGAGAGGGTCTAAGGGTGAGATAGTGAGAGGGTCTAAGGGTGAGATAGTGAGAGGGTGATAGTGAGAGGGTCTAAGGGTGAGATAGAGAGAGGGTGATAGTGAGAGGGTCTAAGGGTGGGATAGTGAGAGGGTCTAAGGGTGAGATAGTGAGAGGGTCTAAGGGTGAGATAGTGAGAGGGTCTAAGGGTGAGATAGTGAGAGGGTCTAAGGGTGAGATAGTGAGAGGGTCTAAGGGTGAGATAGTGAGAGGGTCTAACGGTGAGATAGTGTGAGGGTTTAAGGGTGAGATAGTGAGAGGGTCTAAGGGTGAGATAGTGAGAGGGTCTAAGGGTGAGATAGTGAGAGGGTCTAAGGGTGAGATAGTGAGAGGGTCTAAGGGTGAGATAGTGAGAGGGTCTAAGGGTGAGATAGTGAGAGGGTCTAAGGGTGAGATAGTGAGAGGGTCTAAGGGTGAGATGGTGAGAGGGTCTAAGGGTGAGATTGTGAGAGGGTCTAAGGGTGAGATAGTGAGAGGGTCAAAGGGTGAGATAGTGAGAGGGTCTAAGGTTGAGATAGTGAGAGGGTCTAAGGGTGAGATAGTGAGAGGGTCTAAGGGTGAGATAGTGAGAGGGTCTAAGGGTGAGATAGTGAGAGGGTCTAAGGGTGAGATAGTGAGAGGGTCTAAGGTTGAGATAGTGAGAGGGTCTAAGGGTGAGACAGTGAGAGGGTGATAGTGAGAGGGTCTAAGGGTGAGATAGTGAGAGGGTCTAAGGGTGAGATAGTGAGAGGGTCTAAGGGTGAGATAGTGAGAGGGTGTAAGGGTGAGATGGTGAGAGGGTCTAAGGGTGAGATAGTGAGAGGGTCTAAGGGTGAGATAGTGAGAGGGTCTATGGGTGAGATAGTGAGAGGGTCTAAGGGTGAGATAGTGAGAGGGTCTAAGGGTGAGATAGTGAGAGGGTCTAAGGGTGAGATAGTGAGAGGGTCTAAGGGTGAGATAGTGAGAGGGTCTAAGGGTGAGATAGTGTGAGGGTCTAAGGGTGAGATAGTGAGAGGGTCTAAGGGTGAGATAGTGAGAGGGTCTAAGGGTGAGATAGTGAGAGGGTCTAAGGGTGAGATAGTGAGAGGGTCTAAGGGTGAGATAGTGAGAGGGTCTAAGGGTGAGATATCGAGAGGGTCTAAGGGTGAGATAGTGAGAGGGTCTAAGGGTGAGATAGTGAGAGGGTCTAAGGGTGAGATAGTGAGAGGGTCTAAGGGTGAGATAGTGAGAGGGTCTATGGGTGAGATTGTGAGAGGGTCTAAGGTTGAGATAGTGAGAGGGTCTAAGGGTGAGACAGTGAGAGGGTGATAGTGAGAGGGTCTAAGGGTGAGATAGTGAGAGGGTCTAAGGGTGAGATAGTGAGAGGGTCTAAGGGTGAGATAGTGAGAGGGTCTAAGGGTGAGATGGTGAGAGGGTCTAAGGGTGAGATAGTGAGAGGGTCTAAGGGTGAGATAGTGAGAGGGTCTATGGGTGAGATAGTGAGAGGGTCTAAGGGTGAGATAGTGAGAGGGTCTATGGGTGAGATTGTGAGAGGGTCTAAGGGTGAGTTAGTGAGAGGGTCTAAGGGTGAGATAGTGAGAGGGTCTAAGGGTGAGATAGTGAGAGGGTCTAAGGGTGAGATAGTGAGAGGGTCTAAGGGTGAGATAGTGAGAGGGTCTAAGTGTGAGATAGTGAGAGGGTCTAAGGGTGAGATAGTGAGAGGGTCTAAGGGTGAGATTGTGAGAGGGTCTAAGGAAGAGATAGTGATTGGGTCTAAGGGTGAGATTGTGAGAGGGTCTAAGGGTGAGATAGTGAGAGGGTCTTAGGGTGAGATAGTTAGAGGGTCTAAGGGTGAGATAGTGAGAGGGTCTAAGGGTGAGATAGTGAGAGGGTCTAAGGGTGAGACAGTGAGAGGGTCTAAGGGTAAGATAGTGAGAGGGTCTAAAGGTGAGATAGTGAGAGGGTCTAAGGGTGAGATAGTGAGAGGGTCTGAGGGTGAGATAGTGAGAGGGTCTATGGGTGAGATAGTGAGACGGTCTAAGGGTGAGATAGTGAGAGGGTCTAAGGGTGAGATAGTGAGAGGGTCTAAGGGTGAGATAGTGAGAGGGTCTAAGGGTGAGATAGTGAGAGGGTCTAAGGGTGAGATAGTGAGAGGGTCTAAGGGTGAGATAGTGAGAGGGTCTAAGGGTGAGATAGTGAGAAGGTCTCAGGGTGAGATAGTGAGATGGTCTAAGGGTGAGATAGTGATAGGGTCTAAGGGTGAGATAGTGAGAGGGTCTAAGGGTGAGATAGTGAGAGCGTCTAAGGGTGAGATAGTGAGAGGGTCTAAGGGTGAGATAGTGAGAGGGTCTAAGGGTGAGATTGTGAGAGGGTCTAAGGGTGAGATAGTGAGAAGGTCTAAGGGTGAGATAGTGAGAGGGTCTAAGGGTGAGATAGTGAGAGGGTCTAAGGGTGAGATAGTGAAAGGGTCTAAGGGTGAGATAGTGAGAGGGTCTAAGGGTAAAATAGTGAGAGGGTCTAAGGGTGAGATAGTGAGAGGGTCTAAAGGAGAGATAGTGAGAGGGTCTAAGGGTGAGATAGTGAGAGGGTCTAAGGGTGAGATAGTGAGAGGGTCTAAGGGTGAGATAGTGAGAGGTTCTAAGGGTGAGATAGTGAGAGGGTCTAAGGGTGAGATAGTGAGAGGGTCTAAGGGTGAGATAGTGAGAGGGTCTAAGGGTGAGATAGTGAGAGGGTCTAAGGGTGAGATAGTGAGAGGGTCTAAGGGTGAGAAAGTGAGAGGGTCTAAGGGTGAGATAGTGAGATGGTCTAAGGGTGAGATAGTGAGAGGGTCTAAGGGTGAGATAGTGAGAGGGTCTAAGGGTGAGATAGTGAGAGGGTCTAAGGGTGAGATAGTGACAGGGTCTAAGGGTGAGATGGTGAGAGGGTCTAAGGGTGAGATAGTGAGAGGGTCTAAGGGTGAGATAGTGAGAGGTTCTAAGGGTGAGAGAGTGAGAGGGTCTAAGGGTGAGATAGTGAGGTGGTCTAAGGGTTAGATAGTGAGAGGGTCTAAGGGTGAGATAGTGAGAGGGTCTAAGGGTGAGATAGTGAGAGGGTCTAAGGGTGAGATAGTGAGAGGGTCTAAGGGTGAGATAGTGAGAGGGTCTAAGGGTGAGATAGTGAGAGGGTCTAAGGGTGAGATAGTGAGAGGGTCTAAGGGTGAGATAGTGAGAGGGTCTAAGGGTGAGATAGTGAGAAGGTCTAAGGGTGAGATAGTGAGAGGGTCTAAGGGTGAGATAGTGAGAGGGTCTAAGGGTGAGATAGTGAGAGGGTCTAAGGGTGAGATAGTGAGAGGGTCTAAGGGTGAGATAGTGAGAGGGTCTAAGGGTGAGATAGTGAGAGGGTCTAAGGGTGAGATGGTGAGAGGGTCTAAGGGTGAGATAGTGAGAGGGTCTAAGGGTGAGATAGTGAGAGGGTCTAAGGGTGAGATAGTGAGAGGGTCTAAGGGTGAGATAGTGAGAGGGTCTAAGGGTGAGATAGTGAGAGGGTCTAAGGGTGAGATGGTGAGAGGGTCTAAGGGTGAGATAGTGAGAGGGTCTGAGGGTGAGATAGTGAGAGGGTTTAAGGGTGAGATAGTGAGACGGTCTAAGGGTGAGATAGTGAGAGGGTCTAAGGGTGAGATAGTGAGAGGGTCTAAGGGTGAGATAGTGAGAGGGTCTAAGGGTCAGATCGTGAGAGGGTCTAAGGGTGAGATAGTGAGAGGGTCTAAGGGTGAGATAGTGAGAGGGTCTAAGGGTGAGATAGTGAGAAGGTCTAAGGGTGAGATAGTGAGATGGTCTAAGGATGAGATAGTGATAGGGTCTAAGGGTGAGATAGTGAGAGGGTCTAAGGGTGAGATAGTGAGAGGGTCTAAGGGTGAGATAGTGAGAGGGTCTAAGGGTGAGATAGTGAGAGGGTCTAAGGGTGAGATTGTGAGAGGGTCTAAGGGTGAGATAGTGAGAAGGTCTAAGGGTGAGATAGTGAGAGGGTCTAAGGGTGAGATAGTGAGAGGGTCTAAGGGTGAGATAGTGAAAGGGTCTAAGGGTGAGATAGTGAGAGGGTCTAAGGGTAAAATAGTGAGAGGGTCTAAGGGTGAGATAGTGAGAGGGTCTAAAGGTGAGATAGTGAGAGGGTCTAAGGGTGAGATAGTGAGAGGGTCTAAGGGTGAGATAGTGAGAGGGTCTAAGGGTGAGATAGTGAGAGGGTCTAAGGGTGAGATAGTGAGAGGGTCTAAGGGTGAGATAGTGAGAGGGTCTAAGGGTGAGATAGTGAGAGGGTCTAAGGGTGAGATAGTGAGAGGGTCTAAGGGTGAGATAGTGAGAGGGTCTAAGGGTGAGAAAGTGAGAGGGTCTAAGGGTGAGATAGTGAGATGGTCTAAGGGTGAGATGGTGAGAGGGTCTAAGGGTGAGATAGTGAGAGGGTCTAAGGGTGAGATAGTGAGAGGGTCTAAGGGTGAGATAGTGACAGGGTCTAAGGGTGAGATGGTGAGAGGGTCTAAGGGTGAGATAGTGAGAGGGTCTAAGGGTGAGATAGTGAGAGGTTCTAAGGGTGAGATAGTGAGAGGGTCTAAGGGTGAGATAGTGAGAGGGTCTAAGGGTGAGATAGTGAGAGGGTCTAAGGGTGAGATAGAGAGAGGGTCTAAGGGTGAGATAGTGAGAGGGTCTAAGGGTGAGATAGTGAGAGGGTCTAAGGGTGAGATGGTGAGAGGGTCTAAGGGTGAGATGGTGAGAGGGTCTGAGGGTGAGATAGTGAGAGGGTCTAAGGGTGAGATAGTGAGAGGCTCTTAGGGTGAGATAGTGAGAGGGTCTAAGGGTGAGATAGTGAGAGGGTCTAAGGGTGAGATAGTGAGAGGGTCTAAGGGTGAGATAGTGAGAGGGTCTACGGGTGAGATAGTGAGAGGGTCTAAGGGTGAGATAGTGAGAGGGTCTAAGGGTGAGATAGTGAGAGGGTCTAAGGGTGAGATAGTGAGAGGGTCTAAGGGTGAGATAGTGAAAGGGTCTAAGGGTGTGATAGTGAGAGGGTCTAAGGGTGAGATAGTGAGAGGGTCTAAGGGTGAGATAGTGAGAGGGTCTAAGGGTGAGATAGTGAGAGGGTCTAAGGGTGAGATAGTGAGAGGGTCTAAAGGGTGAGATAGTGAGAGGGTCTAAGGGTGAGATAGTGAGAGGGTCTAAGGGTGAGATTGTGAGAGGGTCTAAGGGTGAGATAGTGAGAGGGTCTAAGGGTGAGATAGTGAGAGGGTCTAAAGGTGAGATAGTGAGAGGGTCTAAGGGTGAGATAGTGAGAGGGTGAGATAGTGAGAGGGTGATAGTGAGAGGGTCTAAGGGTGAGATAGTGAGAGGGTCTAAGGATGAGATAGTGAGAGGGTCTAAGGGTGAGATAGTGAGAGAGTCTAAGGGTGAGATAGTGAGAGGGTCTAAGGGTGAGATAGTGAGACGGTCTAAGGGTGAGATACACAGAGGATCTAAGGGTGAGATAGTGAGAGGGTCTAAGGGTGAGATAGTGAGAGGGTCTAAGGGTGAGATAGTGAGAGGGTCTAAGTGTGAGATAGTGAGAAGGTCTAAGGGTGAGATAGTGTGAGGGTCTAAGGGTGAGATAGTGAGAGGGTCTAAGAGTGAGAAAGTGAGAGGGTCTAAGGGTGAGATAGTGAGAGGGTCTAAGGGTGAGATAGTGAGAGGGTCTAAGGGTGAGATAGTGAGAGGGTCTAAGGGTGAGATAGTGAGAGGGTCTAAGGGTGAGATACTGAGAGGGTCTAAGGGTGAGATGGTGAGAGGGTCTAAGGGTGAGATCGTGAGAGGGTCTAAGGGTGAGATAGTGAGAGGGTCTAAGGGTGAGATAGTGAAAGGGTCTAAGGGTGAGATAGTGAGAGGGTCTAAGGGTGAGATAGTGAGAGGGTCTAAGGGTGAGATAGTGAGAGGGTCTAAGGGTGAGATAGTGAGAGGGTGATAGTGAGAGGGTCTAAGGGTGAGATAGTGAGAGGGTGATAGTGAGAGGGTCTAAGGGTGAGATAGTGAGAGGGTCTAAGGGTGAGATAGTGAGAGGGTCTAAGGGTGAGATAGTGAGAGGGTCTAAGGGTGAGATGGTGAGAGGGTCTAATGGTGAGATAGTGAGAGGGTCTAAGGGTGAGATAGTGAGAGGGTCTAAGGGTGAGATAGTGAGAGGGTCTAAGGGTGAGAAAGTGAGAGGGTCTAAGGGTGAGATAGTGAGAGGGTCTAAGGGTGAGATAGTGAGAGGGTCTAAGGGTGAGATAGTGAGAGGGTCTAAGGGTGAGATAGTGTGAGGGTCTAAGGGTGAGATAGTGAGAGGGTCAAAGTGTGAGATAGTGAAAGGTTATAAGGGTGAGATAGTGAGAGGGTCTAAGGGTGAGATAGTGAGAGGGTCTAAGGTTGAGATAGTGAGAGGGTCTAAGGGTGAGATAGTGAGACGGTCTAAGGGTGAGATAGTGAAAGGGTCTAAGTTTGAGATAGTGAGAGGGTCTAAGGGTGAGATAGTGAGAGGGTCTAAGGATGAGATAGTGAGAGGGTCTAAGGGTGAGATAGTGAGAGGGTCTATGGGTGAGATAGTGAGAGGGTCTAAGGGTGAGATAGTGAGAGGGTCTAAGGGTGAGATAGTGAGAGGGTCTAAGGGTGAGATAGTGAGAGGGTCTAAGGGTGAGATAGTGAGAGGGTCTTAGGGTGAGATAGTGAGAGGGTCTAAGGGTGAGATAGTGAGAGGGTCTAAGGGTGAGATAGTGAGAGGGTCTAAGGGTGAGATAGTGAGAGGGTCTAAGGGTGAGATATTGAGAGGGTCTAAGGGTGAGATAGTGAGAGGGTCTAAGGGTGAGATTGTGAGAGGGTCTAAGGGTGAGATAGTGAGAGGGTCTAAGGGTGAGATAGTGAGAGGGTCTAAGGGTGAGATAGTGAGAGGGTCTAAGGGTGAGATAGTGAGAGGGTCTAAGGGTGAGATAGTGAGAGGGTTTAAGGGTGAGATAGTGAGAGGGTCTAAGGGTGAGATAGTGAGAGGGTCTAAAGGTGAGATAGTGAGAGGGTCTAAGGGTGAGATAGTGAGAGGGTCTAAGGGTAAGATAGTGAGAGGGTCTAAGGGTGAGATAGTGAGAGGGTCTAAGGGTGGGATAGTGAGAGGGTCTAAGGGTGAGATAGTGAGAGGGTCTAAGGGTGAGATAGTGAGAGAGTCTAAGGGTGAGATAGTGAGAGGGTCTAAGGGTGAGATAGTGAGAGGTTCTAAGTGTGAGATAGTGAGAGGGTCTAAGGGTGAGATAGTGAGAGGGTCTAAGGTTGAGATAGTGAGATGGTCTAGGGGTGAGATAGTGAGAGGGTCTAAGGATGAGATAGTGAGAGGGTCTAAGGGTGAGATAGTGAGAGAATCTAAGGGTGAGATAGTGAGAGAGTCTAAGGGTGAGATAGTGAGAGGGTCTTAGTGTGATATGTTGAGAGGGTCTAAGGGTGAGATAGTGAGAGGGTCTAAGGGTGAGATAGTGAGAGGGTCTAAGGGTGAGATAGTGAGAGGGTCTAAGGGTGAGATTGTGAGAGGGTCTAAGGGTGAGATAGTGAGAGGGTCTAAGGGTGAGATAGTGAGAGGGTCTAAAGGTGAGATAGTGAGAGGGCCTAAGGGTGAGATAGTGAGAGGGTCTAAGGGTGAGATAGTGAGAGGGTCTAAGGGTGAGATAGTGAGAGGATCTAAGGGTGAGATAGTGAGAGGGCCTAAGGGTGAGATAGTGAGAGGGTCTAAGGGTGAGATAGTGAGAGGGTCTAAGGGTGAGATAGTGAGAGGGTCTAAGGGTGAGATAGTGAGAGGGTCTAAGGGTGAGATAGTGAGAGGGTCTAAGGGTGAGATAGTGAGAGGGTCTAAGGGTGAGATAGTGAGATGGTCTAAGGGTGAGATAGTGAGAGGGTTTAAGGGTGAGATAAAGAGAGGGTCTGAGGGTGAGATAGTGACAGTGTCTAAGGGTGAGATGGTGAGAGGGTCTAAGGGTGAGATAGTTAGAGGGTCTAAGGGTGAGATAGTGAGAGGATCTAAGGGTGAGATAGTGAGAGGGTCTAAGGGTGAGATAGTGAGAGGGTCTAAGGGTTAGATAGTGAGAGGGTCTAAGGGTGAGATAGTGAGAGGGTCTAAGGGTGAGATAGTTAGAGGGTCTAAGGGTGAGATAGTGAGAGGGTCTAAGGGTGAGATAGTGAGAGGGTCTAAGGGTGAGATAGTGAGAGGGTCTAAGGGTGAGATAGTGAGAGGGTCTAAGGGTGAGATAGTGAGAGGGTCTAAGGGTGAGATAGTGAGAAGGTCTAAGGGTGAGATAGTGAGAGGGTCTAAGGGTGAGATAGTGACAGGGTCTAAGGGTGAGATGGTGAGAGGGTCTAAGGGTGAGATAGTGAGAGGGTCTAAGGGTGAGATAGTGAGAGGGTCTAAGGGTGAGATGGTGAGAGGGTTTAAGGGTGAGATAGTGAGACGGTCTAAGGGTGAGATAGTGACAGGGTCTAAGGGTGAGATGGTGAGAGGGTCTAAGGGTGAGATAGTGAGAGGGTCTAAGGGTGAGATGGTGAGAGGGTCTAAGGGTGAGATGGTGAGAGGGTCTGAGGGTGAGATAGTGAGAGGGTCTAAGGGTGAGATAGTGAGAGGCTCTAAGGGTGAGATGGTGAGAGGGTCTAAGGGTGAGATAGTGAGAGGGTCTAAGGGTGAGATAGTGAGAGGGTCTAAGGGTGAGATAGTGAGAGGGTCTAAGGGTGAGATATTGAGAGGGTCTAAGGTTGAGATAGTGTGAGGGTCTAAGGGTGAGATAGTGAGAGGGTCAAAGGGTGAGATAGTGAGAGGTTCTAAGGGTGAGATAGTGAGAGGGTCTAAGGGTGAGATAGTGAGAGGGTCTAATGTTGAGATAGTGAGAGGGTCTAAGGGTGAGATAGTGAGACGGTCTAAGGGTGAGATAGTGAAAGGGTCTAAGGGTGAGATAGTGAGAGGGTCTAAGGGTGAGATAGTGAGAGGGTCTAAGGGTGAGATAGTGAGAGGGTCTAAGGGTGAGATAGTGAGAGGGTCTATGGGTGAGATAGTGAGAGACTCTAAGGGTGACATAGTGAGAGGGTCTAAGGGTGAGATAGTTAGAGGGTCTAAGGGTGAGATAGTGAGAGGGTCTAAGGGTGAGATAGTGAGAGGGTCTTAGGGTGAGATAGTGAGAGGATCTAAGGGTGAGATAGTGAGAGGGTCTAAGGGTGAGATAGTGAGAGGGTCTAAGGGTGAGATAGTGAGAGGGTCTAAGGGTGAGATAGTGAGAGGGTCTAAGGGTGAGATAGTGAGAGGGTCTAAGGGTGAGATAGTGAGAGGGTCTAAGGGTGAGATAGTGAGAGGGTCTAAGGGTGAGATAGTGAGAGGGTCTAAGGGTGAGATAGTGAGAGGGTCTAAGGGTGAGATAGTGAGAGGGTCTAAGGGTGAGATAGAGAGAGGGTCTAAGGGTGAGATAGTGAGAGGGTCTAAGGGTGAGATAGTGAGAGGGTCTAAGGGTGAGGTAGTGAGAGGGTCTAAGGGTGAGATAGTGAGAGGGTCTAAGGGTGAGATAGTGAGAGGGTCTAAGGGTGAAATAGTAAGAGGGTCTAAGGGTGAGATAGTGAGAGGGTCTAAGGGTGAGATAGTGAGAGGGTCTAAGGGTGAGATAGTGAGAGGGTCTAAGGGTGAGATAGTGAGAGGGTCTAAGGGTGAGATAGTGAGAAGGTCTAAGGGTGAGATAGTGAGAGGGTCTAAGGGTGAGATAGTGAGAGGGTCTAAGGGTGAGATAGTGAGAGGGTCTAAGGGTGAGATAGTGAGAGGGTCTAAGGGTGAGATAGTGAGAGGGTCTAAAGGTGAGATAGTGAGAGGGTCTAAGGGTGAGATAGTGAGAGGGTCTAAGGGTGAGATAGTGAGAGGGTCTAAGGGTGTGATAGTGAGAAGGTCTAAGGGTGAGATAGTGAGAGGGTCTAAGGGTGAGATAGTGAGAGGGTTTAAGGGTGAGATAGTGAGAGGGTCTAAGGGTGAGATAGTGAGAGGGTCTAAGGATGAGATAGTGAGAGGGTCTAAGGGTGAGATAGTGAGAGGGTCTAAGGGTGAGATAGTGAGAGGGTCTAAGCGTGAGATAGTGAGAGGGTCTAAGGGTGAGGTAGTGAGAGGGTCTAAGGGTGAGATAGTGAGAGGGTCTAAGGGTGAGATAGTGAGAGGGTCTAAGGGTGAGATAGTGAGAGGGTCTAAGGGTGAGATAGTGAGAGGGTCTTAGGGTGAGATAGTGAGAGGGTCTAAGGGTGAGATAGTGAGAGGGTCTAAGGGTGAGATAGTGAGAGGGTCTAAGGGTGAGATAGTGAGAGGGTCTAAGGGTGAGATAGTGGGAGGGTCTAAGGGTGAGATAGTGAGAGGGTCTAAGGGTGTGATAGTGAGAGGGTCTAAGGGTGAAATAGTGAGAGGGTCTAAGGGTGAGATAGTGAGAGGGTCTAAGGGTGAGATAGTGAGAGGGTCTAAGGGTGAGATAGTGAGAGGGTCTAAGGGTGAGATAGTGAGAGGGTCTAAGGGTGAGATAGTGAGAAGGTCTAAGGGTGAGATAGTGAGAGGGTCTAAGGGTGAGATAGTGAGAGGGTCTAAGGGTGAGATAGTGAGAGGGTCTAAGGGTGAGATAGTGAGAGGGTCTAAGGGTGAGATAGTGAGAGGGTCTAAGGGTGAGATAGTGAGAGGGTCTAAGGGTGAGATAGTGAGAGGGTCTAAGGGTGAGATAGTGTGAGGGTCTAAGGGTGAGATAGTGAGAGGGTCAAAGGGTGAGATAGTGAGAGGTTCTAAGGGTGAGATAGTGAGAGGGTCTAAGGGTGAGATAGTGAGAGGGTCTAAGGTTGAGATAGTGAGAGGGTCTAAGGGTGAGATAGTGAGACGGTCTAAGGGTGAGATAGTGAAAGGGTCTAAGGGTGAGATAGTGAGAGGGTCTAAGGGTGAGATAGTGAGTCTAAGGGTGAGATAGTGAGGGTGTCTAAGGGTGAGATAGTGAGAGGGTCTATGGGTGAGATAGTGAGAGGGTCTAAGGGTGAGATAGTGAGAGGGTCTAAGGGTGAGATAGTGAGAGGGTCTAAGGGTGAGATAGTGAGAGGGTCTAAGGGTGAGATAGTGAGAGGGTCTTAGGGTGAGATAGTGAGAGGGTCTAAGGGTGAGATAGTGAGAGGGACTAAGGGTGAGATAGTGAGGGGGTCTAAGGGCGAGATAGTGAGAGGGTCTAAAGGTGAGATATTGAGTGGGTCTAAGGGTGAGATAGTGAGAGGGTCTAAGGGTGAGATTTTGAGAGGGTCTAAGGGTGAGATAGTGAGAGGGTCTAAGGGTGAGATAGTGAGAGGGTCTAAGGGTGAGATAGTGAGAGGGTCTAAGGGTGAGATAGTGAGAGGGTCTAAGGGTGAGATAGTGAGAGGGTTTAAGGGTGAGATAGTGAGAGGGTCTAAAGGTGAGATAGTGAGAGGGTCTAAAGGTGAGATAGTGAGAGGGTCTATGGGTGAGATAGTGAGAGGGTCTAAGGGTTAGATAGTGAGAGGGTCTAAGGGTGAGATAGTGAGAGGGTCTAAGGGTGGGATAGTGAGAGGGTCTAAGGGTGAGATGGTGAGAGGGTCTAAGGGTGAGATAGTGAGAGAGTCTAAGGGTGAGATAGTGAGAGGGTCTAAGGGTGAGATAGTGAGAGGGTCTAAGGGTGAGATAGTGAGAGGGTCTAAGAGTGCGATAGTGAGAGGGTCTAAGGGTGAGATAGTGAGATGGTCTAAGGGTGAGATAGTGAGAGGGTCTAAGGATGAGATAGTGAGAGCGTCTAAGGGTGAGATAGTGAGAGGGTCTAAGGGTGAGATAGTGAGAGAGTCTAAGGGTGAGATAGTGAGAGGGTCTTAGGGTGAGATAGTGAGAGGGTCTAAGGGTGAGATAGTGAGAGGGTCTAAGGGTGAGATAGTGAGAGGGTCTAAGGGTGAGATAGTGAGAGGGTCTAAGGGTGAGATTGTGAGAGGGTCTAAGGGTGAGATAGTGAGAGGGTCTAAGGGTTAGATAGTGAGAGGGTCTAAAGGTGAGATAGTGAGAGGGCCTAAGGGTGAGATAGTGAGAGGGTCTAAGGGTGAGATAGTGAGAGGGTCTAAGGGTGAGATAGTGAGAGGATCTAAGGGTGAGATAGTGAGAGGGCCTAAGGGTGAGATAGTGAGAAAGGTCTAAGGGTGAGATAGTGAGAGGGTCTAAGGGTGAGATAGTGAGAGGGTCTAAGGGTGAGATAGTGAGAGGGTCTAAGGGTGAGATAGTGAGAGGGTCTAAGGGTGAGATAGTGAGAGGGTCTAAGGGTGAGATAGTGAGATGGTCTAAGGGTGAGATAGTGAGAGGGTCTAAGGGTGAGATAGTGAGAGGGTTTAAGGGTGAGATAGTGAGAGGGTCTAAGGGTGAGATAGTGACAGGGTCTAAGGGTGAGATGGTGAGAGGGTCTAAGGGTGAGATAGTTAGAGGGTCTAAGGGTGAGATAGTGAGAGGATCTAAGGGTGAGATAGTGAGAGGGTCTTAGGGTGAGATAGTGAGAGGGTCTAAGGGTTAGATAGTGAGAGGTTCTAAGGGTGAGATAGTGAGAGGGTCTAAGGGTGAGATAGTTAGAGGGTCTAAGGGTGAGATAGTGAGAGGGTCTAAGGGTGAGATAGTGAGAGGGTCTAAGGGTGAGATAGTGAGAGGGTCTAAGGATGAGATAGTGAGAGGGTCTAAGGGTGCGATAGTGAGAGGGTCTAAGGGTGAGATAGTGAGAAGGTCTAAGGGTGAGATAGTGAGAGGGTCTAAGGGTGAGATAGTGAGAGGGTCTAAGGGTGAGATAGTGACAGGGTCTAAGGGTGAGATGGTGAGAGGGTCTAAGGGTGAGATAGTGAGAGGGTCTGAGGGTTAGATAGTGAGAAGGTCTAAGGGTGAGATGGTGAGAGGGTTTAAGGGTGAGATAGTGAGAGGGTCTAAGGGTGAGATGGTGAGAGGGTCTAAGGGTGAGATAGTGAGAGGGTCTAAGGGTGAGATGGTGAGAGGGTCTAAGGGTGAGATGCTGAGAGGGTCTGAGGGTGAGATAGTGAGAGGGTCTAAGGGTGAGATAGTGAGAGGCTCTAAGGGTGAGATAGTGAGAGGGTCTAAGGGTGAGATAGTGAGAGGGTCTAAGGGTGAGATAGTGAGAGGGTCTAAGGGTGAGATAGTGAGAGGGTCTAAGGGTGAGATAGTGAGAGGGTCTAAGGGTGAGATAGTGTGAGGGTCTAAGGGTGAGATAGTGAGAGGGTCAAAGGGTGAGATAGTGAGAGGTTCTAAGGGTGAGATAGTGAGAGGGTCTAAGGGTGAGATAGTGAGAGGGTCTAAGGTTGAGATAGTGAGAGGGTCTAAGGGTGAGATAGTGAGACGGTCTAAGGGTGAGATAGTGAAAGGGTCTAAGGGTGAGATAGTGAGAGGGTCTAAGGGTGAGATAGTGAGAGGGTCTAAGGGTGAGATAGTGAGAGGGTCTAAGGGTGAGATAGTGAGAGGGTCTATGGGTGAGATAGTGAGAGGGTCTAAGGGTGAGATAGTGAGAGGGTCTAAGGGTGAGATAGTGAGAGGGTCTAAGGGTGAGATAGTGAGAGGGTCTAAGGGTGAGATAGTGAGAGGGTCTTAGGGTGAGATAGTGAGAGGGTCTAAGGGTGAGATAGTGAGAGGGTCTAAGGGTGAGATAGTGAGAGGGTCTAAGGGTGAGATAGTGAGAGGGTCTAAGGGTGAGATAGTGAGAGGGTCTAAGGGTGAGATAGTGAGAGGGTCTAAGGGTGAGATAGTGAGAGGGTCTAAGGGTGAGATAGTGAGAGGGTCTAAGGGTGAGATAGTGAGAGGGTCTAAGGGTGAGATAGTGATAGGGTCTAAGGGTGTGATAGTGAGAGGGTCTAAGGGTGAGATAGAGAGAGGGTCTAAGGGTGAGATAGTGAGAGGGTCTAAGGGTGAGATAGTGAGAGGGTCTAAGGGTGAGGTAGTGAGAGGGTCTAAGGGTGAGATAGTGAGAGGGTCTAAGGGTGAGATAGTGAGAGGGTCTAAGGGTGAAATAGTGAGAGGGTCTAAGGGTGAGATAGTGAGAGGGTCTAAGGGTGAGATAGTGAGAGGGTCTAAGGGTGAGATAGTGAGAGGGTCTAAGGGTGAGATTGTGAGAAGGTCTAAGGGTGAGATAGTGATAGGGTCTAAGGGTGAGATAGTGAGAGGGTCTAAGGATGAGATAGTGAGAGGGTCTAAGGGTGAGATAGTGAGAGGGTCTAAGGGTGAGATAGTGAGAGGGTCTAAGGGTGAGATAGTGAGAGGGTCTAAGGGTGAGATAGTGAGAGGGTCTAAGGGTGAGATAGTGAGAGGGTCTAAGGGTGAGATAGTGAGAAGGTCTAAGGGTGAGATAGTGAGAGGGTCTAAAAGTTAGATAGTGAGAGGGTCTAAGGGTGAGATAGTGAGAGGGTCTAAGGGTGAGATAGTGAGAGGGTCTAAGGGTGAGATAGTGAGAGGGTCTAAGGGTGAGATAGTGAGAGGGTCTAAGGGTGAGATAGTGAGAGGGTCTAAGCGTGAGATAGTGAGAGGGTCTAAGGGTGAGATAGTGAGAGGGTCTAAGGGTGAGATAGTGAGAGGGTCTAAGGGTGAGATAGTGAGAGGGTCTTAGGGTGAGATAGTGAAAGGGTCTAAGGGTGAGATAGTGAGAGGGTCTAAGGGTGAGATAGTGAGAGGGTCAAAGGGTGAGATAGTGAGAGGGTCTAAGGGTGAGATAGTGAGAGGGTCTAAGGGTGAGATAGTGAGAGGGTCTAAGGGTGAGATAGTGAGAGGGTCTAAGGGTGAAATAGTGAGAGGGTCTAAGGGTGAGATAGTGAGAGGGTCTAAGGGTGAGATAGTGAGAGGGTCTAAGGGTGAGATAGTGAGAGGGTCTAAGGTTGAGATAGTGAGAGGGTCTAAGGGTGAGATAGTGAGAGGGTCTAAGGGTGAGATAGTGAGAGGGTCTAAGGGTGAGATAGTGAGAGGGTCTAAGGGTGAGATAGTGAGAGGGTCTAAGGGTGAGATAGTGAGAGGGTCTAAGGGTGAGATAGTGAGAGGGTCTAAGGGTGAGATAGTGTGAGGGTCTAAGGGTGAGATAGTGAGAGGGTCAAAGGGTGAGATAGTGAGAGGTTCTAAGGGTGAGATAGTGAGAAGGTCTAAGGGTGAGATAGTGAGAGGGTCTAAGGTTGAGATGGTGAGAGGGTCTAAGGGTGAGATAGTGAGACGGTCTAAGGGTGAGATAGTGAAAGGGTCTAAGGGTGAGATAGTGAGAGGGTCTAAGGGTGAGATAGTGAGAGGGTCTAAGGGTGAGATGGTGAGAGGGTTTAAGGGTGAGATAGTGAGAGGGTCTAAGGGTGAGATAGTGAGAGGGTCAAAGGGTGAGATAGTGAGAGGGTGTAAGGGTGAGATAGTGAGAAGGTCTAAGGGTGAGATAGTGAGAGGGTCTAAGGGTGAGATAGTGAGAGGGTCTAAGGGTGAGATAGTGACAGGGTCTAAGGGTGAGATGGTGAGAGGGTCTAAGGGTGAGATAGTGAGAGGGTCTAAGGGTGAGATAGTGAAAAGGTCTAAGGGTGAGATAGTGAGATGGTCTAAGGGTGAGATGGTGAGAGGGTCTGAGGGTGAGATAGTGAGAGGGTCTAAGGGTGAGATAGTGAGAGGGTCTAAGGGTGAGATAGTGAGAGGGTCTAAGGGTGAGATAGTGAGAGGGTCTAAGGGTGAGATTGTGAGAGGGTCTAAGGGTGAGATAGTGAGAGGGTCTAAGGGTGAGATAGTGAGAGGGTCTAAAGGTGAGATAGTGAGTGGGCCTAAGGGTGAGATAGTGAGAGGGTCTAAGGGTGAGATAGTGAGAGGGTCTAAGGGTGAGATAGTGAGAGGATCTAAGGGTGAGATAGTGAGAGGGCCTAAGGGTGAGATAGTGAGAGGGTCTAAGGGTGAGATAATGAGAGGGTCTAAGGGTGAGATAGTGAGAGGGTCTAAGGGTGAGATAGTGAGAGGGTCTAAGGGTGAGATAGTGAGAGGGTCTAAGGGTGAGATAGTGAGAGGGTCTAAGGGTGAGATAGTGAGATGGTCTAAGGGTGAGATAGTGAGAGGGTCTAAGGGTGAGATAGTGAGAGGGTTTAAGGGTGAGATAGTGAGAGGGTCTAAGGGTGAGATAGTGACAGGGTCTAAGGATGAGATGGTGAGAGGGTCTAAGGGTGAGATAGTTAGAGGGTCTAAGGGTGAGATAGTGAGAGGATCTAAGGGTGAGATAGTGAGAGGGTCTAAGGGTGAGATAGTGAGAGGGTCTAAGGGTTAGATAGTGAGAGGGTCTAAGGGTGAGATAGTGAGAGGTTCTAAGGTTGAGATAGTTAGAGGGTCTAAGGGTGAGATAGTGAGAGGGTCTAATTGTGAGATAGTGAGAGGGTCTAAGGGTGAGATAGTGAGAGGGTCTAATGGTGAGATAGTGAGAGGGTGTAAGGGTGAGATAGTGAGAAGGTCTAAGGGTGAGATAGTGAGAGGGTCTAAGGGTGAGATAGTGAGAGGGTCTAAGGGTGAGATAGTGACAGGGTCTAAGGGTGAGATGGTGAGAGGGTCTAAGGGTGAGATAGTGAGAGGGTCTAAGGGTGAGATAGTGAGAGGGTCTAAGGGTGAGATGGTGAGAGGGTTTAAGGGTGAGATAGTGAGAGGGTCTAAGGGTGAGATAGTGAGAGGGTCTAAGGGTGAGATAGTGAGAGGGTGTAAGGGTGAGATAGTGAGAAGGTCTAAGGGTGAGATAGTGAGAGGGTCTAAGGGTGAGATAGTGAGAGGGTCTAAGGGTGAGATAGTGACAGGGTCTAAGGGTGAGATGGTGAGAGGGTCTAAGGGTGAGATAGTGAGAGGGTCTAAGGGTGAGATAGTGAAAAGGTCTAAGGGTGAGATAGTGAGAGGGTCTAAGGGTGAGATGGTGAGAGGGTCTGAGGGTGAGATAGTGAGAGGGTCTAAGGGTGAGATAGTGAGAGGGTCTAAGGGTGAGATAGTGAGAGGGTCTAAGGGTGAGATAGTGAGAGGGTCTAAGGGTGAGATAGTGAGAGGGTCTAAGGGTGAGATAGTGAGAGGGTCTAAGGGTGAGATAGTGAGAGGGTCTAAGGGTGAGATAGTGAGAGGGTCTAAGGGTGAGATGGTGAGAGGGTCTAAGGGTGAGATGGTGAGAGGGTGTAAGGGTGAGATAGTGAGAAGGTCAAAGGGTGAGATAGTGAGAGGGTCTAAGGGTGAGATGGTGAGAGGGTCTAAGGGTGAGATAGTGAGAGGGTCTAAGGGTGAGATAGTGAAAAGGTCTAAGGGTGAGATAGTGAGAGGGTCTAAGGGTGAGATGGTGAGAGGGTCTAAGGGTGAGATAGTGAGAGGGTCTAAGGGTGAGATAGTGAAAAGGTCTAAGGGTGAGATAGTGAGAGGGTCTAAGGGTGAGATAGTGAGAGGGTCTAAGGGTGAGATGGTGAGAGGGTCTAAGGGTGAGATGGTGAGAGGGTTTAAGGGTGAGATAGTGAGAGGGTCTAAGGGTGAGATAGTGAGAGGGTCTAAGGGTGAGATAGTGAAAAGGTCTAAGGGTGAGATAGTGAGAGGGTCTAAGGGTGAGATAGTTAGAGGGTCTAAGGGTGAGATAGTGAGAGGGTCTAAGGGTGAGATGGTGAGAGGGTTTAAGGGTGAGATAGTGAGAGGGTCTAAGGGTGAGATAGTGAGAGGGTCTAAGGGTGAGATAGTGAGAGGGTGTAAGGGTGAGATAGTGAGAAGGTTTAAGGGTGAGATAGTGAGAGGGTCTAAGGGTGAGATGGTGAGAGGGTCTAAGGGTGAGATAGTGAGAGGGTCTAAGGGTGAGATAGTGAAAAGGTCTAAGGGTGAGATAGTGAGAGGGTCTAAGGGTGAGATGGTGAGAGGGTCTGAGGGTGAGATAGTGAGAGGGTCTAAGGGTGAGATAGTGAGAGGGTCTAAGGGTGAGATAGTGAGAGGGTCTAAGGGTGAGATAGTGAGAGGGTCTAAGGGTGAGATAGTGAGAGGGTCTAATTGTGAGATAGTGAGAGGGTCTAAGGGTGAGATAGTGAGAGGGTCTAAGGGTGAGATGGTGAGAGGGTCTAAGGGTGAGATAGTGAGAGGGTCTAAGGGTGAGATAGTGAGAGGGTCTAAGGGTGAGATGGTGAGAGGGTCTAAGGGTGAGATGGTGAGAGGGTCTGAGGGTGAGATAGTGAGAGGGTCTAAGGGTGAGATAGTGAGAGGGTCTAAGGGTGAGATAGTGAGAGGGTCTAAGGGTGAGATAGTGAGAGGGTCTAAGGGTGAGATAGTGAGAGGGTCTAAGGGTGAGATAGTGAGAGGGTCTAAGGGTGAGATAGTGAGAGGGTCTAAGGGTGAGATAGTGAGAGGGTCTAAGGGTGAGATAGTGAGAGGGTCTAAGGGTGAGATAGTGAGAGGGTCTAAGGGTGAGATAGTGAGAGGGTCTAAGGGTGAGATAGTGAGAGGGTCTAAGGGTGAGATAGTGAGAGGGTCTAAGGGTGAGATAGTGAGAGGGTCTAAGGGTGAGATAGTGAGAGGGTCTAAGGGTGAGATAGTGAGAGGGTCTAAGGGTGAGATAGTGAGAGGGTCTAAGGGTGAGATAGTGAGAGGGTCTAAGGGTGAGATAGTGAGAGGGTCTAAGGGTGAGATAGTGAGAGGGTCTAAGGGTGAGATAGTGAAAGGGTCTAAGGGTGAGATAGTGAGAGGGTCTAAGGGTGAGATAGTGAGAGGGTCTAAGGGTGAGATAGTGAGAGGGTCTAAGGTTGAGATAGTGAGAGGGTCTAAGGGTGAGATAGTGAGACGGTCTAAGGGTGAGATAGTGAGAGGGTCTAAGGGTGAGATAGTGAGACGGTCTAAGGGTGAGATAGTGAAAGGGTCTAAGGGTGAGATAGTGAGAGGGTCTATGGGTGAGATAGTGAGTCTAAGGGTGAGATAGTGAGAGTGTCTAAGGGTGAGATAGTGAGAGGGTCTAAGGGTGAGATAGTGAGAGGGTCTAAGGGTGAGATAGTGAGAGGGTCTAAGGGTGAGATAGTGAGAGGGTCTAAGGGTTAGATAGTGAGAAGGTCTAAGGGTGAGATAGTGAGAGGGTCTAAGGGTGAGATAGTGAGAGGGTCTAAGGTTGAGATAGTGAGAGGGTCTAAGGGTGAGATAGTGAGAGGGTCTAAGGGTGAGATAGTGAGAGGGTCTAAGGGTGAGATAGTGAGAGGGTCTAAGGGTGAGATAGTGAGAAGGTCTAAGGGTGAGATAGTGAGAGGGTCTAAGGGTGAGATAGTGAGAGGGTCTAAGGGTGAGATAGTGAGAGGGTCTAAGGGTGAGATAGTGAGAAGGTCTAAGGGTGAGATAGTGAGAGGGTCTAAGGGTGAGATAGTGAGAGGGTCTAAGGGTGAGATAGTGACAGGGTCTAAGGGTGAGATGGTGAGAGGGTCTAAGGGTGAGATAGTGAGAGGGTCTGAGGGTGAGATAGTGAGAAGGTCTAAGGGTGAGATGGTGAGAGGGTTTAAGGGTGAGATAGTGAGAGGGTCTAAGGGTGAGATAGTGACAGGGTCTAAGGGTGAGATGGTGAGAGGGTCTAAGGGTGAGATAGTGAGAGGGTCTAAGGGTGAGATGGTGAGAGGGTCTAAGGGTGAGATGCTGAGAGGGTCTGAGGGTGAGATAGTGAGAGGGTCTAAGGGTGAGATAGTAAGAGGCTCTAAGGGTGAGATAGTGAGAGGGTCTAAGGGTGAGATAGTGAGAGGGTCTAAGGGTGAGATAGTGAGAGGGTCTAAGGGTGAGATAGTTAGAGGGTCTAAGGGTGAGATAGTGAGAGGGTCTAAGGGTGAGATAGTGTGAGGGTCTAAGGGTGAGATAGTGAGAGGGTCAAAGGGTGAGATAGTGAGAGGTTCTAAGGGTGAGATAGTGAGAGGGTCTAAGGGTGAGATAGTGAGAGGGTCTAAGGTTGAGATAGTGAGAGGGTCTAAGGGTGAGATAGTGAGACGGTCTAAGGGTGAGATAGTGAAAGGGTCTAAGGGTGAGATAGTGACAGGGTCTAAGAGTGAGATAGTGAGAGGGTCTAAGGGTGAGATAGTGAGAGGGTCTAAGGGTGAGATAGTGAGAGGGTCTAAGGGTGAGATAGTGAGAGGGTCTAAGGGTGAGATAGTGAGAGGGTCTAAGCGTGAGATAGTGAGAGGGTCTAAGGGTGAGATAGGGAGAGGGTTTAAGGGTGAGATAGTGAGAGGGTCTAAGGGTGAGATAGTGAGAGGGTCTAAGGGTGAGATGGTGAGAGGGTCTGAGGGTGAGATAGTGAGAGGGTCTAAGGGTGAGATAGTGAGAGGGTCTAAGGGTGAGATAGTGAGAGGGTCTAAGGGTGAGATAGTGAGAGGGTCTAAGGGTGAGATAGTGAGAGGGTCTAAGGGTGAGATAGTGAGAGGGTCTAAGGGTGAGATAGTGAGAGGGTCTAAGGGTGAGATAGTGAGAGGGTCTAAGGGTGAGATAGTGAGAGGGTCTAAGGGTGAGATAGTGAGAGGGTCTAAGGGTGAGATAGTGAGAGGGTCTAAGGGTGAGATAGTGAGAGGGTCTAAGGGTGAGATAGTGAGAGGGTCTAAGGGTGAGATAGTGAGAGGGTCTAAGGGTGAGATAGTGAGAGGGTCTAAGGGTGAGATAGTGAGAGGGTCTAAGGGTGAGATAGTGAGAGGGTCTAAGGGTGAGATAGTGAGAGGGTCTAAGGGTGAGATAGTGAGAGGGTCTAAGGGTGAGATAGTGAGAGGGTCTAAGGGTGAGATAGTGAGAGGGTCTAAGGGTGAGATAGTGAGAGGGTCTAAGGGTGAGATAGTGAGAGGGTCTAAGGGTGAGATAGTGAGAGGGTCTAAGGGTGAGATAGTGAGAGGGTCTAAGGGTGAGATAGTGAGAGGGTCTAAGGGTGAGATAGTGAGAGGGTCTAAGGGTGAGATAGTGAGAGGGTCTAAGGTTGAGATAGTGAGAGGGTCTAAGGGTGAGATAGTGAGACGGTCTAAGGGTGAGATAGTGAGAGGGTCAAAGGGTGAGATAGTGAGAGGTTCTAAGTGTGAGATAGTGAGAGGGTCTAAGGGTGAGATAGTGAGAGGGTCTAAGGTTGAGATAGTGAGAGGGTCTAAGGGTGAGATAGTGAGACGGTCTAAGGGTGAGATAGTGAAAGGGTCTAAGGGTGAGATAGTGACAGGGTCTAAGAGTGAGATAGTGAGAGGGTCTAAGGGTGAGATAGTGAGAGGGTCTAAGGGTGAGATAGTGAGAGGGTCTAAGGGTGAGATAGTGAGAGGGTCTAAGGGTGAGATAGTGAGAGGGTCTAAGCGTGAGATAGTGAGAGGGTCTAAGGGTGAGATAGGGAGAGGGTTTAAGGGTGAGATAGTGAGAGGGTCTAAGGGTGAGATAGTGAGAGGGTCTAAGGGTGAGATAGTGAGAGGGTCTGAGGGTGAGATAGTGAGAGGGTCTAAGCGTGAGATAGTGAGAGGGTCTAAGGGTGAGATAGGGAGAGGGTTTAAGGGTGAGATGGTGAGAGGGTCTAAGGGTGAGATAGTGAGAGGGTCTAAGGGTGAGATAGTGAGAGGGTCTAAGCGTGAGATAGTGAGAGGGTCTAAGCGTGAGATAGTGAGAGGGTCTAAGGGTGAGATAGGGAGAGGGTTTAAGGGTGAGATGGTGAGAGGGTCTAAGGGTGAGATAGTGAGAGGGTCTGAGGGTGAGATAGTGAGAAGGTCTAAGGGTGAGATGGTGAGAGGGTTTAAGGGTGAGATAGTGAGAGGGTCTAAGGGTGAGATAGTGACAGGGTCTAAGAGTGAGATAGTGAGAGGGTCTAAGGGTGAGATAGTGAGAGGGTCTAAGGGTGAGATAGTGAGAGGGTCTAAGGGTGAGATAGTGAGAGGGTCTAAGGGTGAGATAGTGAGAGGGTCTAAGCGTGAGATAGTGAGAGGGTCTAAGGGTGAGATAGGGAGAGGGTTTAAGGGTGAGATAGTGAGAGGGTCTAAGGGTGAGATAGTGAGAGGGTCTAAGGGTGAGATAGTGAGAGGGTCTAAGGGGTAGATAGTGAGAGGGTCTTAGGGTGAGATAGTGAGAGGGTCTAAGGGTGAGATAGTGAGAGGGTCTAAGGGTGAGATAGTGAGAGGGTCTAGGGGTGAGATAGTGAGAGGGTCTAAGGGTGAGATAGTGAGAGGGTCTTAGGGTGAGATAGTGAGAGGGTCTAAGGGTGAGATAGTGAGAGGGTCTAAGGGAGAGATAGGGAGAGGGTCTAAGGGTGAGATAGTGATAGGGTCTAAGGGTGAGATTGTGAGAGGGTCTAAGGGTGAGATAGTGAGAGGGTCTAAGGGTGAGATAGTGAGAGGGTCTAAAGGTGAGATAGTGAGAGGGCCTAAGGGTGAGATAGTGAGAGGGTCTAAGGGTGAGATAGTGAGAGGGTCTAAGGGTGAGATAGTGAGAGGATCTAAGGGTGAGATAGTGAGAGGGCCTAAGGGTGAGATAGTGAGAGGGTCTAAGGGTGAGATAGTGAGAGGGTCTAAGGGTGAGATAGTGAGAGGGTCTAAGGGTGAGATAGTGCGAGGGTCTAAGGGTGAGATAGTGAGAGGGTCTAAGGGTGAGATAGTGAGAGGATCTAAGGGTGAGATAGTGAGATGGTCTAAGGGTGAGATAGTGAGAGGGTCTAAGGGTGAGATAGTGAGAGGGTTTAAGGGTGAGATAGTGAGAGGGTCTAAGGGTGAGATAGTGACAGGGTCTAAGGGTGAGATGGTGAGAGGGTCTAAGGGTGAGATAGTTAGAGGGTCTAAGGGTGAGATAGTGAGAGGATCTAAGGGTGAGATAGTGAGAGGGTCTAAGGGTGAGATAGTGAGAGGGTCTAAGGGTTAGATAGTGAGAGGGTCTAAGGGTTAGATAGTGAGAGGGTCTAAGGTTGAGATAGTTAGAGGGTCTAAGGGTGAGATAGTGAGAGGGTCTAATTGTGAGATAGTGAGAGGGTCTAAGGGTGAGATAGTGAGAGGGTGTAAGGGTGAGATAGTGAGAGGGTGTAAGGGTGAGATAGTGAGAAGGTCTAAGGGTGAGATAGTGAGAGGGTCTAAGGGTGAGATAGTGAGAGGGTCTAAGGGTGAGATAGTGACAGGGTCTAAGGGTGAGATGGTGAGAGGGTCTAAGGGTGAGATAGTGAGAGGGTCTAAGGGTGAGATAGTGAGAGGGTCTAAGGGTGAGATGGTGAGAGGGTTTAAGGGTGAGATAGTGAGAGGGTCTAAGGGTGAGATAGTGACAGGGTCTAAGGGTGGATGGTGAGAGGGTCTAAGGGTGAGATAGTGAGAGGGTCTAAGGGTGAGATGGTGAGAGGGTCTAAGGGTGAGATAGTGAGAGGATCTAAGGGTGAGATAGTGAGAGGGTCTAAGGGTGAGATAGTGAGAGGGTCTAAGGGTGAGATAGTGAGAGGATCTAAGGGTGAGATAGTGAGAGGGCCTAAGGGTGAGATAGTGAGAGGGTCTAAGGGTGAGATAGTGAGAGGGCCTAAGGGTGAGATAGTGAGAGGGTCTAAGGGTGAGATAGTGAGAGGGTCTAAGGGTGAGATAGTGAGAGGATCTAAGGGTGAGATAGTGAGAGGGCCTAAGGGTGAGATAGTGAGAGGGTCTAAGGGTGAGATAGTGAGAGGGTCTAAGGGTGAGATAGTGAGAGGGTCTAAGGGTGAGATAGTGCGAGGGTCTAAGGGTGAGATAGTGAGAGGGTCTAAGGGTGAGATAGTGCGAGGGTCTAAGGGTGAGATAGTGAGAGGGTCTAAGGGTGAGATAGTGAGAGGATCTAAGGGTGAGATAGTGAGATGGTCTAAGGGTGAGATAGTGAGAGGGTCTAAGGGTGAGATAGTGAGAGGGTTTAAGGGTGAGATAGTGAGAGGGTCTAAGGGTGAGATAGTGACAGGGTCTAAGGGTGAGATGGTGAGAGGGTCTAAGGGTGAGATAGTTAGAGGGTCTAAGGGTGAGATAGTGAGAGGATCTAAGGGTGAGATAGTGAGAGGGTCTAAGGGTGAGATAGTGAGAGGGTCTAAGGGTTAGATAGTGAGAGGGTCTAAGGGTTAGATAGTGAGAGGGTCTAAGTTTGAGATAGTTAGAGGGTCTAAGGGTGAGATAGTGAGAGGGTCTAATTGTGAGATAGTGAGAGGGTCTAAGGGTGAGATAGTGAGAGGGTGTAAGGGTGAGATAGTGAGAGGGTGTAAGGGTGAGATAGTGAGAAGGTCTAAGGGTGAGATAGTGAGAGGGTCTAAGGGTGAGATAGTGAGAGGGTCTAAGGGTGAGATAGTGACAGGGTCTAAGGGTGAGATGGTGAGAGGGTCTAAGGGTGAGATAGTGCGAGGGTCTAAGGGTGAGATAGTGAGAGGGTCTAAGGGTGAGATAGTGAGAGGATCTAAGGGTGAGATAGTGAGATGGTCTAAGGGTGAGATATTGAGAGGGTCTAAGGGTGAGATAGTGAGAGGGTTTAAGGGTGAGATAGTGAGAGGGTCTAAGGGTGAGATAGTGACAGGGTCTAAGGGTGAGATGGTGAGAGGGTCTAAGGGTGAGATAGTGAGAGGGTTTAAGGGTGAGATAGTGAGAGGGTCTAAGGGTGAGATAGTGACAGGGTCTAAGGGTGAGATGGTGAGAGGGTCTAAGGGTGAGATAGTTAGAGGGTCTAAGGGTGAGATAGTGAGAGGATCTAAGGGTGAGATAGTGACAGGGTCTAAGGGTGAGATGGTGAGAGGGTCTAAGGGTGAGATAGTGAGAGGGTCTAAGGGTGAGATAGTGAGAGGGTCTAAGGGTGAGATGGTGAGAGGGTTTAAGGGTGAGATAGTGAGAGGGTCTAAGGGTGAGATAGTGACAGGGTCTAAGGGTGGATGGTGAGAGGGTCTAAGGGTGAGATAGTGAGAGGGTCTAAGGGTGAGATAGTGAGAGGGTCTAAGGGTGAGATAGTGAGAGGGTCTAAGGGTGAGATAGTGACAGGGTCTAAGGGTGAGATGGTGAGAGGGTCTAAGGGTGAGATAGTGAGAGGGTCTAAGGGTGAGATAGTGAGAGGGTCTAAGGGTGAGATAGTGAGAGGGTCTAAGGGTGAGATAGTGCGAGGGTCTAAGGGTGAGATAGTGAGAGGGTCTAAGGGTGAGATAGTGAGAGGATCTAAGGGTGAGATAGTGAGATGGTCTAAGGGTGAGATAGTGAGAGGGTCTAAGCGTGAGATAGTGAGAGGGTCTAAGGGTGAGATGGTGAGAGGGTCTAAGGGTGAGATAGTGAGAGGGTCTAAAGGTGAGATAGTGAGAGGGTCTAATGGTGAGATAGTGAGAGGGTCTAAGGGTGAGATAGTGAGAGGGTCTTAGGGTGAGATAGTGAGAGGATCTAAGGGTGAGATAGTGAGAGGGTCTAAGGGTGAGATAGTGAGAGGGTCTAAGGGTGAGATAGTGAGAGGGTCTAAGGGTGAGATAGTGAGAGGGTCTAAGGGTGAGATAGTGAGAGGGTCTAAGGGTGAGATAGTGAGAGGGTCTAAGGGTGAAATAGTGAGAGGGTCTAAGGGTGAGATAGTGAGTGGGTCTAAGGGTGAGATAGTGAGAGGGTCTAAGGGTGAGATAGTGAGAGGGTCTTAGGGTTAGATAGTGAGAGGGTCTAAGGGTGAGATAGTGAGAGGGTCTAAGGGTGAGATAGTGAGAGGGTCTAAGGGTGAGATAGTGAGAGGGTCTAAGGGTGAGATAGTGAGAGGGTCTAAGGGTGAGATAGTGAGAGGGTCTAAGGGTGAGATAGTGAGAGGGTATAAGGGTGAGATAGTGAGAGGGTCTAAGGTTGAGATAGTGAGAGGGTCTAAGGGTGAGATAGTGAGAGGGTCTAAGGGTGAGATAGAGAGAGGGTCTAAGGGTGAGATAGTGAGAGGGTCCAAGGGTGAGATAGTGAGAGGGTCTAAGGGTGAGGTAGTGAAAGGGTCTAAGGGTGAGATAGTGAGAGGGTCTAAGGGTGAGATAGTGAGAGGGTCTAAGGGTGAAATAGTGAGAGGGTCTAAGGGTGAGATAGTGAGAGGGTCTAAGGGTGAGATAGTGAGAGGGTCTAAGGGTGAGATAGTGAGAGGGTCTAAGGGTGAGATAGTGAGAGGGTCTAAGGGTGAGATAGTGAGAAGGTCTAAGGGTGAGATAGTGAGAGGGTCTAAGGGTGAGATAGTGAGAGGGTCTAAGGGTGAGATAGTGAGAGGGTCTAAGGGTGAGATAGTGAGAGGGTCTAAGGGTGAGATAGTGAGAGGGTCTAAGGGTGAGATAGTGAGAGGGTCTAAGGGTGAGATAGTGAGAGGGTCGAAGGGAGAGATAGTGAGAGGGTCTAAGGGTGAGATAGTGAGAGGGTCTAAGGGTGAGATAGTGAGAGGGTCTAAGCGTGAGATAGTGAGAGGGTCTAAGGGTGAGATGGTGAGAGGGTCTAAGGGTGAGATAGTGAGAGGGTCTAAGGGTGAGATAGTGAGAGGGTCTAATGGTGAGATAGTGAGAGGGTCTAAGGGTGAGATAGTGAGAGGGTCTTAGGGTGAGATAGTGAGAGGGTCTAAGGGTGAGATAGTGAGAGGGTCTAAGGGTGAGATAGTGAGAGGGTCTAAGGGTGAGATAGTGAGAGGGTCTAAGGGTGAGATAGTGAGAGGGTCTAAGGGTGAGATAGTGAGAGGGTCTAAGGGTGAGATAGTGTGAGGGTCTAAGGGTGAGATAGTGAGAGGGTCTAAGAGTGAGATAGTGAGAGGGTCTAAGGGTTAGATAGTGAGAGGGTCTAAGGGTGAGATAGTGTGAGGGTCTAAGGGTGAGATGGTGAGAGGGTTTAAGGGTGAGATAGTGAGAGGGTCTAAGGGTGAGAAAGTGACAGGGTCTAAGGGTGGATGGTGAGAGGGTCTAAGGGTGAGATAGTGAGGGGGTCTAAGGGTGAAATGGTGAGAGGGTCTAAGGGTGAGATGGTGAGAGGGTCTGAGGGTGAGATAGTGAGAGGGTCTAAGGGTGAGATAGTGAGAGGCTCTAAGGGTGAGATAGTGAGAGGGTCTAAGGGTGAGATAGTGAGAGGGTCTAAGGGTGAGATAGTAAGAGTGTCTAAGGGTGAGATAGTGAGAGGGTCTAAGGGTGAGAAAGTGAGAGGGTCTAAGGGTGAGATTGTGTGAGGGTCTAAGGGTGAGATAGTGAGAGGGTCAAAGGGTGAGATAGTGAGAGGTTCTAGGGGTGAGATAGTGAGAGGGTCTAAGGGTGAGATAGTGAGAGGGTCTAAGGTTGAGATAGTGAGAGGGTCTAAGGGTGAGATAGTGAGACGGTCTAAGGGTGAGATAGTGAAAGGGTCTAAGGGTGAGATAGTGAGATTGTCTAAGGGTGAGATAGTGAGAGGGTCTAAGGGTGAGATAGTGAGAGGGTCTAAGGGTGAGATAGTGAGAGGGTCTATGGGTGAGATAGTGAGAGGGTCTAAGGGTGAGATAGTGAGAGGGTCTAATGGTGAGATAGTGAGAGGGTCTAAGGGTGATATAGTGAGAGGGTCTAAGGGTGAGATAGTGAGAGGGTCTTAGGGTTAGATAGTGAGAGGGTCTAAGGGTGAGATAGTGAGAGGGTCTAAGGGTGAGATAGTGAGAGGGTCTAAGGGTGAGATAGTGAGAGGGTCTAAGGGTGAGATAGTGAGAGGGTCTAAGGGTGAGATAGTGAGAGGGTCTAAGGGTGAGATAGTGAGAGGGTCTAAGGGTGAGATAGTGAGAGGGTCTAAGGTTGAGATAGTGAGAGGGTCTAAGGGTGAGATAGTGAGAGGGTCTAAGGGTGAGATAGAGAGAGGGTCTAAGGGTGAGATAGTGAGAGGGTCCAAGGGTGAGATAGTGAGAGGGTCTAAGGGTGAGGTAGTGAGAGGGTCTAAGGGTGAGATAGTGAGAGGGTCTAAGGGTGAGATAGTGAGAGGGTCTAAGGGTGAGATAGTGAGAGGGTCTAAGGGTGAGATAGTGAGAGGGTCTAAGGGTGAGATAGTGAGAGGGTCTTAGGGTTAGATTGTGAGAGGGTCTAAGGGTGAGATAGTGAGAGGGTCTAAGGGTGAGATAGTGAGAGGGTCTAAGGTTGAGATAGTTAGAGGGTCTAAGGGTGAGATAGTGAGAGGGTCTAATTGTGAGATAGTGAGAGGGTATAAGGGTGAGATAGTGAGAGGGTCTAAGGGTGAGATAGTGAGAGGGTGTAAGGGTGAGATAGTGAGAAGGTCTAAGGGTGAGATAGTGAGAGGGTCTAAGGGTGAGATAGTGAGAGGGTCTAAGGGTGAGATAGTGACAGGGTCTAAGGGTGAGATGGTGAGAGGGTCT